>JABWPP010000050.1:53980635-54235635 GCA_016920855.1 Puya raimondii | reverse complement strand
ATGCAATTAAGGGCATATTTATTTAGGTGAAAGTGGAGGGGTAAAATCGTTTTCGGCCATAAACGATTATTTATGTTGATTGATTCGTATAATAAAGATACAGTCAAAACCTGAGTTATCCAAAATAGAATAATTGACTTCGCCGCACCGTGAGTCGAAGTCAATTTTTGTGAAGAAAGGTGGAGGTAAAAATAATGAAACAATACAATAGATATTGCTAGCTATATTTAAATATATTTGATTGTAGTGCTAATTATTTTTTTATTTAGTTTATATATTTAAAATACTATGAAAATTGATTAGTTAGGTTTAGAATTTTTTATTTAATTTGTATATTTAAAATATGAGTAAAACTGATGAATATTAATATTCTTTTATTGAATAATTTAATTGTTGTATTATTATGATTTATGTAAAACTTAATTTAGCTTTTTTAGATTATATTTTTTAATTATATAGAAATACAATTATATTATTTATTTATTATTTATTATATTATACTTTATTATTTATCAATCTATTTATTACATATTTATAGTTTTAATTTTTACACTAATTTTTTACTGCCAAACAAACAGCAAAAATTTATAAACTTTACTTTCATAACTATAAAAATAAATAATAATAAAATAATTTTTATCATAATTTATTTCAAATCAAAATTTATTTCAACTAGGATGACAATGGGTCGGATTCGGGGCGGATTTCAAAAATCCGAACCCGAACCCAACTATCAAACCCGAAATCTGAACTCGAACCCGAATCTGATGGATTTTAAAAATCCATATCCAAATCTGAACCCGACCAAATCCGAAACCCGAACCCCAGCCTGAACCCGAAAATCCGAATCCGAAACAATTCTTTCTTTTTACAATATTTCAAAATAATTATTTCAGGTTCGAATCAGGTACAATCAAAATTCATATCCAAATTCAAATCCGTCGAATTTTTATTTTTGTTATTTATATATAAAATTATATCCATTTAATATTAAATAAATTTATTTTGTTCGAATTCGAATCCGGATAAAATTTCAAGTATCCGTATCCATCGGCATCCCTAATTTTAACATAAAATTCACTTTTCAAATAAACAACCCTTCTTTGCCGTCCTTCCCTGCAGAAAAATATTATTATTTATTATTAAATATTTCAAAATAATTTATATGATGACGTGACATTCTCCTCGGGAATGTAAAAAGTAAATAATTTTACAATTGCAAACTGTAAAGCTTAATTAATATAATTAATTGATTTATCTTTGTATATGCGCCACCTAATGGACACCTGTCATTCTCTTAAAGATGGGGTTCATGCATCAACATTTTCTATGCCCACATATTTAATTTAATTTAATTTAATATATATATCTCAACATCGTTATTTGTAGCAACATCTAAATTAATAATAAATAATAATATATATTCTCGACTGCCACAACCAAAGTAGTCGCCTTTTGGATTTCCACATTGCAATATAATTATAGACTTTTAGAGCTAATTTTATCTTAATTATTATGGATAATTAGAGTAGGACTTTTGTGCTATTAGGAGCACGGAGGCTTCTGTGCTCATAAGTCGTTTATGATAATAGGACTTTCGAATCGACGATCGGCTCCATTAGACTTGATCTAGCGTATTTGAAGTATTTAGAAAATAATTTTACGAATTTTCGATATCATTTACCTAGTGATCGAAAGAATTCAAAATCAATAATTTTTAATGGTTGATATATACCGTTTACAAGTTTAACAGTGTAGAAGTATTCATATTAGATAAAATTTTAATAGAAAATCCTTTATACTATCTATAATAAGATCAATATCTCATATCGAAAATTTTAGTGCTACATCATAATTTTTTTGTGAGATTTTTATTTTCAATCGTTGATTTTAAGTCTTTTCGTTCACTAGATAAATGATATTGAAAAATCGTAAAATTTATTTTCAAGATAGTTCAAATACGCTAGATCAAATCTAACGGAGCCGATCGTCGATTCGAAAGTTATATCATCAAAAACAGCTTAGGAGCACGGAGGCCTTCGTGTTCCTAATAGCACACAAGACCTACTCTAGATAATTAAGCACTATAATATTTATAAATAACAAATTATAAGATGGATAATATTTTATTTTTTTATTTTTAATTTACTACTTTTTTACGTCCAATTTTATAATAATAATCAATCGTAACATACCATTGATGTGACAGTAATATGGTAATATGACAATAATTTAACAGTGATGCAGCTAATGTTATAAAATGATAAAAATACTACATCAGTATCACATTATTATTTAGTCAATTAAATTAAATAGTAAAATTTAATTATAATGATATTAATAATTCGTATAAAAAATTACAATAAATTAAAATTAAAAAATTAAAATATCACTCGTCTCATAATTTCAGGACTAAAAGAATAATTTAACCTAAACTTTATAATAATTTATATAAGTTATGTAATTTAATTGTGGGATTTACTTTACACCCGGCATATCTCACAACAAGTCATCCACATATCTATTTATATTTAATCCGAAAAATATAAATATCACCTCCTAAAATATATAAGTATACATATAGATTCAAACCTCTGACCTTAAATTCAACATCTGAACGACCAAGGAGTTTTTCATGCTTGTTTAATGTGGTGTGAGCTTCTATAAGATCTTTAGAGAATGTTATATATCTCTCTTGAATTTGTTTTAATGTTCAAAATCCCCACTCTCTTTTGCTTGGGATTAAAACAACTCCCAAGGGGTAAAAGCTAAAGCATGTGCTTGTAACATTGGTTTGGTTTCACACTAATCTCTCCTTTTCATGCATACACATATAATATACAAATTGAAAGAATCTTAGTCATTTTAAATTTTAAGGCTTAATAACCAAAAACTAAATACAAGTTGGCGTGAGAATTGATATTAGTAAAGTAACAACCATGCATGTATGTATAATCAACTGGAACTTTGAGCCCCAAATTGTTAATTAATTAAGCTAAAAAGGGAGATGATCACCATGGCCACGTAGTCGACCACGGATAATCCCGCTTATTAAATGTTAAATCGGGGGGTCTTCTCAAGGCGAGTTTCCGTGGTCGGCGAGCGTCGATTAGTTAATCCTCGAGTTTTGAAGCAGGCGCGGTGGCAGGACTTCTTTTCTGTTGTTCGTATAATGCAACTTTTTAGCTCGAACCGAAAGAAAAGTGCGAGAATTTTTAGGTGTTAGTTTTAATTAGTAGGCGCGTGAAAAGGCCCTCGAAAGTCGAAGCCACCGCCGACCTATTAAGAGGATCTTATGTATTTAGCTATTCTATAGTTTAGATCATTTTTACTTTATCATTCTGTCGGTATAGTGTTGGTCGGTGGAGTAGCATAATTCAAGAAATAGAAATGGTCAAAATGGTAGATATAATAGTGAAAAAGATTTTTTTTTTTTGAGAAAAAAGTAGCATGCTACCCGCTTCATTCATAGAAAAATGAATTAAGCTACATGGGTGAGGCAGCATAAGGCCTCGAATAAAGTGAACGGTTGAAGGGGAAAAAAAAAAAAGGAAAAAAAAAGGGAGGCGTTAGTGCTGTTTAGCTGAGAGAATGTGTCCCCAAAGATTCGTTAACTGCTTGATCTTGTAGACCGCTAAAAGAGGGTTTGGTTGGATGTTTTTAAAGATCATATCGTTTCTGACCTCCCAGGTGACTACCAGCACGCTAATAGTCCAGTGAATCTATTGTAATGCGTCCGCGGTCCGCTCCCATTCTTTCATCTGTTCCAGACCAGATTCACGTCGTTGCCATAATCCGTAGACTGTACATTCTCTAAGGCCATAATAGTGAAAAAGTTGGTAGCACAGAATGCTTGGTGTTATTAAAAGCATCCCAACCGAACTATATATATATATATATATATATATATATATCTATTTTTACTCAAGTTTGGTTTCTAGAGAAAGTAACATTTTCAAAAACTCAAATTTTATATATAAAAAAAAGTAGTATTTTTATTTTCTAAATTTTCTATTCAAAAAACAAAAACTTTAGAAAAAAAAAATATTTATATAATTTTTTTTTGAAAATAGTTTTCTATGCTTTTTTGAGTAACCATCTATGAAAAAAAAAATTTGAGTGGAAACACCTAGGGATGTCAATGGATACGGATACCTGAAATTTTATTCGAACCCAAACCCGAATGAAGTTGATTTATTCGTGCTAAATGGATATAGTTTCAGATATGGATATCAAAAATAAAAACCCGATGGATTTGGATTCGGATATGGATTTTGATTGTAACTGATCCGAACTTGAAGCCGAAATTATTTTACATTATATAATATATATATATATATATATATATATATATATATATATATATATATATATATATATATAAATATTTGATGTTGTATTTGAATTTGTATTTTAAAAATTAATTTAATGTAATATATTTTAAAATATTGTAAAGAAAAATAATTGTTTCAGGTTGGGGCTCGGGTTTCGAATTTTTAGTCATGTTCGGCTTTGGATATGAATTTTTAAAATCCGTCGGATTCGAGTCCGAATTCGAATTTCGGATTTGGTAGTCGGGTTCAGATTCGAGTTTTTGAAAATCTGCCCCGAATCCGTTGACATCCCTAGAAACACCTCTACTGTGGGTCCCAAGACCCTCATTTAAAAGCTAAAATACCTTGCTCAAATCTTTGTTAGCTTGTTTTTTTTTAAAAAAAAAAAAAAAACTAAATTAGGGTCTTCTTTATAAAAGGCTACTTCCATAAAGTGTGTAGAAGTTTCTATAATTGTTAATAAGAGTTGTGGGGCCTATCAAAATATAGTTCTAGAATCTCTTTGATGATGATTGGGGCCCTATTAGATTTCTAAGTGATGCTTCATTTATTGGTCACCACATATATATTTATTTATATTTATTATTCTACATTAATAATAATAATAATAGTATAGATACTCATTAAATTGGTGCTTCCACATGAATTTTGACGGCGCCATGTGAGCAAATACTCTAAAAAATTAGTAATAATTGGGTCAACATTAGAAAGTAATGGTTGATTTTTTTATGATTTAGAAAGCTTAATCATAACCACTAAATTTAGGTTACACAGTTCTCTTGCGTTCAAAAGGATGCCTTTAACAGATATAATTTTGATTGGAGTACATCAGATTTATTGAATTTAATCTGATGTGCGTCTATTAAAATTGTATTCGGTAATATCACTTTTTATTAGTTTGTTGGATTATATGCTGTTGGCAAAAAATAGACAAAATACAACTACTGTAAAACCTTATATTTACAGTAGTTTCAGCGAAAAACCTTGTCGGATTGTCGTACTCGTCTTACAGCCACTTGGATCTGCGATGATCTCATGAATTTTCGATTAAACGTCGTGTCGGGATCTCTACGCTTGATCATCGTGGAAGGTTACTAGAGTCTCCACAATCGTCCACCCTCCAGAATTTTGAAAACGTAGAAAAAAATTTCAGAATAAAAGTAAGGAAAAAAAAAGAAGAAATTCTTTTATTTTTCTACATACAAAATCAAAGAGAAATTATCATATTTATAGATTATCAAGATCCCTTACAATATCCTGATTCTTACATACCATTCAGAATTTTCATTTAAAATGAATATTAGTATTTTGTAAAGCTCTGTTTGGCATTGCAGGTACACTTTAGGCTCGATTAAGCTTAACTTGAATCTCAACAAACATAAACATTGGTTCAATGAAAATAGGATTGAAATTATTTTCTCTTGGAAAATTAGAACCAAGCTCTAATTGAGCTTGGAATATATTTAGCCAAACAAAAGCTTTTAGGGTCTGTTTAACGAGGAATTCTACTATATAGTAGTCACACTTTATTATCTATGACCAGCCAATCAGATCTCTCTATTTGAGAGAAAAGTATAATAAAAATATTTTTCTAATAATCATGATGAGACGGGTGAATCCAAAGAGAACAATCTGATTGATTGGTGGCGCCACATCAGCAACATATCTGAAGCATTCTAGATTTTCCATACTTCTGATACGCAAATTGGACATTTTATGCGAATCAAATGATCCGTAGAGAGTTTGTCACACGCAATGAAGCAGTAATGATGTGCAGAAGCCAAATCAAAGACGAAAAATAATCTTCGCATAATCTTAACCAATTAAACAAAATGATTTTCGTACAATGTTAAACATACAAGCACTTTCAAAATAAGTTTCCTTTCCTTTCAATTTTTCTCTTTGATGTAGATGAAACAATAGGCATAAAGGTTTGTTTTCTATGGGTGGTGGATGATGCATCATACTCAAAATACTAATTAGAATAAGGTTAAAATTAAAATGTACAGAAAACCCCTCAACTATACGACATTTTTTATAAATCAAGGCCAATAAATTGTATTGTATCATCGAGAAAATTAATTCAATGTATAATTTAATTAACTAAATTATTCAATCAAAAAGAAAAAAAAATTAGAGTTAAAAAGATATCAATTAACAAAGTTATCGTCCAGAGGACTATTTCAGAATACCATATAGTTGAGGGGCTTCCATATATTTTCTCCTACAAACAATATTCAAGCTCTCAAATCTTTGTGATTGATCAACTATAATAGCAATTTTTTTTTTTTTTTAAAAGGAACCTAGACTTAAAATATAATCCAAAACTATACTTTACACTTTACAGTTAAATAGAGAACTGTTAAACAAACCCAGGAGGCGGCCATGCTTATCATTTGAATGATATGATAGGGACCTTAAATTTAATTTAATTAATCAATTAATATAATTTAATAAATCCTTCAACTGTGATGCCCTGCTTTTTAAGAGGTCACTCATTCTAAAACTACTCTAGTTCTAGCACGCTTAATTCTCTTAACCTCTTGGGTCTAGCCACCGTTCAAAATGGCATAGCCGGATTAAGAAATTCACAAGCATCAGACAATGTGAGATTCGTCTCACTAATCTTGACCGACCTTGTGAGGAGCAACGCTTCACCTACAACGGTCATCAACTGGAGAGCCGGGTTCTGTCCGTTGTATGACTCTGGATCAGGCAAGACTTATCTTACACTTCTGGCTAGTGAGTGGCTCTGATACCAACTGCGATACCCTTGTTTTCTAGGAGGTGTCACATTCTTCCTCTTTTATGTCCTGACATCTTCGTCAGACTCATGCTTAAGGAGGTAGAGAATTGTTGTTTTTTAAAAGCTTAAGAAGGTAGGGAACAATAATTTTATATTTTTTATACTTAAATTTTTTTCTCACGACGTCTGGATTCGAAACTTTTTGGTAAACACATAACGTCAACTTGAATTAGATAGAAGAAAATCATTTATACTTTTTGCTCTTATACCATGTTAAATTAAATTAAATAATTATTGTTTTATAAAAATTTAAACTGATTAAAAGAAATACTTTTATTATATTGTTTATATGTGACACCTCCTCACATGCAAAGTGCAACCTCTGCTATTTAAACCCACAACTCCTCTCCCTTCCCTCCTCACTACACCAAACACAAGAAGAACTCGATCTTCTTCTTCTTTTTCCTTTCTCTTCATTTCAATCTCTCAAATATATACAAGCAATTCAACACGAGGATGGGGGAGTGGGACGAGCTCATGTTGTTGTCGTCGTCGCGGCGGTGCGTGTGGGTGAACGGGCCGATCATCGTCGGCGCGGGGCCGTCGGGGCTGGCAGTCGCGGCCTGCCTGAAGGAGCAGGGCGTGCCGTTCGTCGTCCTGGAGAGGGCAGACTGCGTCGCCTCGCTCTGGCAGAACCGCACCTACGACCGCCTGAAGCTGCATTTGCCCAAGCAGTTCTGCCAGCTGCCGGGCCTCCCCTTCCCCGACCACTACCCCGACTACCCGACCAAGCAGCAGTTCGTCGATTACGTAGTATCTTACACCATTTTCAATGACATCCACCCGCGCTTCAACCAGTCGGTGCAGTCCGCCCGCTTCGACCGCACCAGCGGCCTCTGGCGCGTGCGGGCCGCCGAGGCCGGGGGAGCCACCCGCGGCGGCGCCGAGGTCGAGTACATCGGGCGGTGGCTCGTCGTCGCCACGGGCGAGAACGCGGAGCGCGTCGTGCCCGAGATCGAGGGCCTCGACGCCGAATTCGGCGGCCGGGTCGCGCACGTCGCCGACTACAAGTCCGGCGAGAAGTACGCGGGGAAGCGCGTGCTCGTCGTCGGCTGCGGCAACTCCGGCATGGAGGTCTGCCTCGACCTCTGCGACCACAACGCGTTCCCCGCGATGGTCGTCCGCGACTCCGTAAGTATCAAAAGATTGAAAAAGTATCTGAACTTTAGCGCAATTTGAGATCACCATTCAAATAAAAAGAAGGCTTTGAAAGCGACAGGGCGTGAAAAGACGCCTACTCATAAAAGTTGTACTGTTAATTTCAAAACTGGCTAAAGTTCAAATAAGAGTACAATGTTGCTAACCGATCGAGAAAATGCTTCTGAAACAGATTCACGTGCTCCCGAGAGAAGTGCTCGGCAAATCGACGTTCGAAATGGCGGTATTCCTCCTGAAATGGCTGCCTCTGTGGCTCGTCGACAAGATTCTGCTTCTCCTGGCATGGCTGGTGCTCGGAAACGTCGAGAAATTCGGATTGAGGAGGCCCTCCGCTGGGCCCCTGGAGCTCAAGAACACGCAGGGGAGGACGCCGGTGCTCGACACCGGCGCGCTGGGCAAGATTCGATCCGGCGAGATAAAGGTGGTGCCCGCGATCAAGAGGTTCTCGCGCGGGAAGGCCGAGTTTGTCGACGGGCGGGAGCTCGAAATCGACTCCGTCATCTTCGCCACCGGATACCGGAGCAACGTCCCCCAGTGGCTCCAGGTATACTAAACTTTTTAAAAATACTTGTCTAAATCCAGTAAAAAAAAACTTTAAATACCATTCCTTTGGTTTTGCACTTTCTCACTTTAGTATTCTGTGGTTTAAAGTATATAACTTTAGTAATCTGTGGTTTCGTTTATCTCTTTTCGTTATTTTTTTTGGTTAATTTTTTCGTTAAATTAGTGAGAAAGTTAAAACTACAGGGTACTAAAATGAATATTCAATAAACCAGATGTGAGTTATCTAAAATTTTTTCTATATGATTTAACGAAAAAAATTAACGAAAGGAATAAGAAAAAGAGAAAAACGAAACCACAGGATACTAAAGTGAAAAAGTGCGAAATCACATGAGTGATATTTGAAGTTTTCCCCCCAAAAAAATAATGATAGTTAGTTATGCTTTCTTATATCTGGGCTCGAGACGTAGGGATTCGAACTCGGAACCAGCTCAGCTTTAGGAATTATTTTATTTTTGTTACAATTTTTGAGAGAAATGAAAAGCTGATGAGTTTTTGGGTTTAATTTAATGTGTTGCAGGAGAGTGAGTTGTTCTCCAAGGATGGATTCCCCAGAATGCCCTTCCCAAATGGGTGGAAGGGGAAATCAGGGCTGTATGCAGTAGGGTTCACAAGGAGAGGGCTGTCTGGAGCCTCCTCAGATGCTGTGAGAATTGCAAAGGATATTGGCAGAGTGTGGAAAGAGGAGACCAGGCAAACAAAGAGGTTTGTGGCTTGCCACAGGAGATGCAACTCACAGTTCTAAGAAATGCAGTAGGGATGCAAACGGATCCGGATAATAAAATAATCCGTCCTGAATCCGTCTCGATCTGCTAAAAAATATGAAGAAATGAAAGAAAAATAATGAACAGTAGTAAGTGGACGCAAAAAATGAAATCAAAATTAACCTGTCCTGAATCCCCTCTGGCGCGCCTAATGATGCATCCCTAAATGGAACTAATGCTTTTTTATTTCCATATTTTTCTTTCTTTTTTTGTTTCTTGTTTTTTGTGGGGTTAATTTTACTGTTTGTTGTTGGTGAGACTGAATTTTAGAGTAGAAAAAAAAAAAAAAAAAAAAAAAATACTGAGCCCTCTCTCAATGGAGCCCAAGTTTTGAAGCAGGAATGGGCATGATGTACAGAGAACAGTTGTTGATGATGAGGCTTTTTTTCCACTTTTGGCAGCTTTTGTACACTTTTTCTGAGCATTTATTATTTTCAGTGAAAACAGTTCCATTTTCCAGCTCTCTCTTTTGCTTCCTTTTTCTTCATTCATCCCAGGATATTTTTGAGATATTTCTAAAAGCTCAAGCTATTAAAAATTATGACCCATATGTTTGTATTTAATATTTATTTTTATGTCCAAACTCAGAGATATTAAATAAGGATTAATTATAAGTTTGAGTCCTAATATTTGAATCTGATTTCAATTTCTCCATATAATTTTGTGCTCATGAAGTTCTATCTTGAAGTAATTGCGCTCCATGTAAAAACTAAGTACATTATCTAAAAGAACTCTTAACACCACCATCATTAGAGTTTTCTCTGTAAAAATTAGAAATTCTACATATACAAATAAATCCAAGGAAAAGACTAAATTGTAACAATTGGAACTCTTAGAATGAAATTGATAGCAGGGTCAAACTGTAAAGTGCAAAATTGTTCAAAATTTAAATTCTATAGGAAAAAATTGAATTCAAGCTCAAATTTCAGCAAATAAGTTTGTAATTAGCCCGTTAAGTATTAAGATCATTAATCAAGTGAACGAGGGTCTTTATAAAGTACCTAAATTTAGTACTGCTCGCTCTGATACCATATCAATAAAACGTCACTTTCAATCTGCCACCAACCAATATGCTGGAGAAATGGGCTAGTGACTTTTTTTCCTACTGTACATGCTTTTAATTCCTGTGTTGCTCTTTCGCCTCTGTATTTCTGGAAAGATTTATTAGGTTTCCACTGAAGAAGATCCCAGAAAGAATGCTAAGATCCCAGCAATCTTACGGGACTGGAAAAGGTTAATACTGCAGGGGAATCAAATCCAATCACTGCATGTGAATTGGATTGTGGCAGTGCACTTAAAAGATACTGCTACCTCTTTGAATTATTGCTGAAAAAGGGGAAATTTGAAATAAAGTCACAGAATCTTATTTCCTGAGGTTCAGTTGTATCAAGGATGCAGCACATGAAGAGCCTCAGTAGAGCTAAACTGTCCAACTATAACCTAAAACCACACAAGTTATTAGCTCCCACGCTTTTCTGCTCGAAAAGCAGTAGTCAAATTTTTGCTCCGCAAAAAGTCAGAATTCAAGAATAGAAACTCCGATGCGAATAGTTTTAGGAAGAAAATATTTTAGGGCTTCTTTGAGTAGCTGGGATTCGACTGGTAGGGTTTAATTAGTATTTTTGCAGAAGCTCCAATTCGAGGGAATTATTGCATGGAATGAAGTCTATAAAACCAAAATCCAAAGGCCTTAAAAACTACATGTAAACCATAGATGCCATCTATCACCTTTTGAGCTTGCAAATCATAGTTTGAAACCTATTATCTAAGCATCAATTAGCCGCAACAAATCAAGAAACATGATGTTTAGCATATATGCCATTTTAAGTGTTGTAGGTCATATCTATTGGTTTGCATTTAGATTTTGAGCGAGTTTTTTAAGACCATGGTCCATAGACTATGGTCCATTTATTTATTTTTTCCAAGTAAGATAAAAAAGGCCTCAAAAGATACAGCAACTTGTATGAATTATTTCTGAAAAGGGAGTAAAGGGAGCAAAAAGCTTAGACTCTTATTGCCTGAGGTGAGTTGTACCCCAAGCTGCAGCATATGAGTGAGAGAACCCACCAGAATTATGAAGGCACCCTACCCACATGCCCTGAGCCCCATAAAATGATTAAACCCTTACAAAGCTATTGAAATAATATAGAATAATAATGTTTTCACCTACCCCATATTCCATTAAAACTGAGATTCTTATTAAAAGTTTCCAGATTAGTTATTCCACACCTGAAGCTGTGAAAAGCCTTCTCAAAACAGCAGCAAAGAAAAAGGGAATCATCAGTTTGATGGTCCCCTCACCCCTTCTTATATATTCCATAGCTGTAAAACACTTCCTTATATCTCCACTGCTGTATGTTCAGATGCATCTAAAGTGTTACACAAATATTAGGCCATCTAATTTCACAGTGGGATATGAAACAATGCAACTCCTTTAAACCTGAACTTAACAATGGATGCAACCTAACCGACCGTTCCTAGCGCAAGTGGTAAAGGGCTTGGTGGTTGGTACCCGAGGTCCCAAGTTCGAATCCTAGTTGATTCACATTTGCAGCTAAGTTTATTTCTAAAAAGAAATAAACGAGGCGGGTAGCATGCTACCTTTCTCTCAAAAAACAATGGATGCAACCTACCGACTGTCCCTAGCGCAAGTGTATAAGGACTTAGTGGTTGGTACTCGAGGTCCCGAGTTCGAATCCTAGTTGATTCACATTTCCAGCTAAGTTTATTTCTAAAAAGAAATAAACAAAGCGGGTAGCGTGCTACCTTTTTCTCAAAAAACAATGGATGCAACCTTCTCCTGATATTAAGATCATAAAGAAATAGGGGGAAAAAAATAAAATCTATTGATCTTTAAAGTATTTTACTTGTAAACAGAAAGGCGAAAATAAATCTCTCGGTCATGAAAATGTCGGTATTTTCAACCTGAAGGTAACAATGAATCATGAAATTCATGTAAAAATGAACCATAATGCATAAATAGAGTGTTTTTTTTATTTTTTGAGAGAAAGGTAGCACGCTATCCGCTTCGTTTATTTTTTTCAAAAATAAACTTAGCTAGAAATGTGAATCAACTAGGATTCGAACTCGGGACCTCGGGTACCAACCACCAAGCCCTTTGCCACTTGCGCTAGGGACGGTCAGTCATAAATAGAGTGTTGGCACACAAACACCATAGAATGTGAACAGAGTAGGAATGTATTTTCCAAATGCAACTATTTTGAAACTTAAAGAGTAGAAATGTATTTTTTGGGCTTTTGAACCATCTTCTCTACAATCATAAGCCCATTCTCCCAATTAGGAAAACAAAAAGGAAGCACCTCTATAGGTAGTGATATTCACATAAACACTGTACCTTGCATATGTACACTAGTTCAGTCTAGAAATGACAAGATCACCTCCTCTTTAGTCATCCTGTCTGAAAATAGAAAACATAAGACTCAAATGATTTGGATTGAGCAACATGGCATCCTAAGTTAACTTGTCATGCAGTGGCACACAACTCTGCCAGCCACCAAATCTTGAGCTGAAAGTACCTCCTCCATTCTGGAGAGCATACTCTTCTATTACTTTCCGTGCACATGCATCCCAACTTTTCGCAATTTCTCGGAGCGACATCGGCTGTGAGAGGCAACACAGATACATGCTGAACCTCGACTGCATCCGGGTTGAAAGATCTCCTGATTCTAGGCTGCAAGTTAAATTGTTAGAAAGAAGTGCCGGAATCGAAAAAAGTTCTTTATTGTGAGACAAATTTATTATAGGCTTGTTTAGCTCGGCTGGCGCTTCAGTAGAACTTCTATCAGAGTAGAGCTATTCAAAGAAGTACCAACTGCTTCTCATAAGTCTTTTCAACAGCTTCCTACTACATCAGAAGCATAAGTTCAAATTGAAGCTTCTGCTTTTGGCGTGGCCCAAAAGCACTAATTGCGAAACGACTTTTTAAAGCCTGTGCATTCTGTAAGCTTGAAACAGAAAGTGAATTTGATTTACCTTTCTTCGCCAAGCAGATTGTCTAGAACTATGGGAGAACATTTGGGATAATTAGCAGGAACAAGCAATCTCAAAGGCATGATCAGAGACTGCAAAAATAGAAACATTATATTACTATTGAGGGAAATCTGTGAATATATCATAGTATTTATCCGTATCTGTTTAAAATTAAGACTACCGGCTGAGATGAAGCAAGATGTGATTTCAAGCTTGGGCTAATGGACACCGCGCTGAAGGACAGTTTGACGACTGTTCCTTCATGTCCTTTGGATGCAGCATCATTGAAATCTTTATCCTCATTGCTTATGCTAAGCACTGTGTCAATCAATCGTCGATTTATTTCCCGGATCTCATCAGCCAAAGCATGGCTAGCCTGCATGATGATCTCAAGTGGTTCATGTTGTTTATCAACTTCACTTCAAGAGAAAAGGTACCAATTTATTAACATTTCCTTCAAAATAGGAAATAAAAACTTAAAAGAGAAGAAAAATTATAGTAAATATAATTATCGAGATTAAGAGGTAAGGTTAAGACTTGCAAATAAGAGTTGGTGTAGAATGCATAACAACTAAGGTTTAATGTGGTAATTTTTTTTTTTTAAGAATAATCAGTGAAAGTGACTACATGATATATAAATAATATCATTTATGCAAATCATCACATGAGTTTACAAATAAGAAAATATTGTGCATAAGGACGTACCACAATTTTCCGTCGCTTGGAACAGGTAGATGCAGTAGACTCTGATTCGGATGTAACAGCACCATAGGACTCATCCAAGCTATCACTCTTTTCGCCAGTTGATGAAACAATACTCGATGCAACGGAAGTAATATTGCGCTTCATCTTCTTTCCATGTTGTAAAGAGAACTGTTGGTCTTGCAAATGGCGCTTTGTGATCACAGCTAGATTTTTACCAAGAGAAGGTCTAGGTCTAGAAATACAGCCTGGGGCTGAACCTGCTATTCTGTCAGTCAGGCTAACAACACCTAAAATATCGTCAACTGCGGAGTGCAGCACCTCTGGTGATATTGATTGTACCTGAAATAGTCGGAACTTGATTATGGTTCTAAAAATCAACAAAAATGCAACATTATACATGTCAAAATATTGGTAGTTATCATTTCAACCTGTAATCAAGATTACTAAGAAGGCACAGCGCTCAGTAACAAACCTCTCAACATTCTTTCCAACTTGAAGTGCTTATGATTACTTTGTGAACATTTTTACACCTTTATTAATGCACTCAAGTTATCAATAACTATTCCAATTGATGCCTAAAGATTCAATCTCATAACTGATGAATAGTAATAGTCAAGTCCACGTTATTGATTTTTTGCTTCTCTTAAAAGTTTATCAAAGATACAACAAATAGTAGCAGATTATAAAGTTCAGAATGGAAATATACTTTTGAGTATATTATAAAAGATCAAGAAAGAGCTATAAATATGAACAATTATGCACATCATAACAGTATGATGCACACACTAAGATTTCAAAATAATAAAGCATATTGTGTTCAATGATATACTGTTGAATTCTTGCTGAGACATCTAGTCATCAGGAAATAAAAAAGAGCTGAAAGAAATCAAATGCAATAACTTACTGCTTTAATCAAGCGATTTATTGGTTTTTCTGGTTCATCAGTATCATCTATAACTGAAGGCTTATTCTCCTCAGAACTGGCAAAATTTGAAAGCAATGGAGAAGATGATATCCCGCCAAGTGTGGTGACACCATTTGGTTGGGTTTGATGTGAAGCCACAGTTGTTAAATTATGCCCACAATTTGCAGCACTTGGTCCTGCTGAAGTACCGTAAGTTTTCTCAGTTTCTTTTAATGTTGAAGGTACACAGAAGGATGAGTCTGCTTTTGGAGAAGGCAACATCGGAGTGTGCTGATTCTGAGTAGTAGAAGTTGGCAGACAAGAACTCATGCTTAGTGCATGGTGATGATTATTATCACATTTGTCTGATTTGAGGCCTACACCTTGTCTTATTCCCGGCTCATCTTCACCATTACTAGACTGTGGAATTTGATGTATTGCTAAATTCGGAGATTGCTGCTGCTTATGTTGTTGGTGAAACTGCTGTTGTGGCAGCTGCCGCTTTTTTTGTTGCTGCAGCAGCAGTTCTGTATCTTGCTGTTGCAACTGCCACTTCAATTGCTCATTCTGTAGGGCGCTAGAAGGTCGCAGGGGACTAATATTAGACTGCAAGGTATTTAACGAATTCTGAGGAAATGAATTGGTCTGTTGAGATGAATTATCGGGATGCGGCGAGGAAGCTATTCTGCTCGGCTGCAAATGCCCCGTATTTGCATGGCATAATTTAGTGAAGGAACTTTCATGATGTGGATCCGAAGTAGAAGTAGGCTGTGAAGGAACAGCTTTTCTGTTCCTGTTTAAGTTAATTAAACCTGATATTTGCCTCTCCAGTTTAGGGAAGTTTCTCCTAAATGCAAGATCAATGCTGCTCTTCGATATTAGTAGAGACTTTATACACAACTCCGTTACGCACTTGAATTGTCTCAATTTGTTATACCGTTCTGCTTGGGGTGCGGACAGTATTAAACCTTCATGCTGGAAGTCAACAAGAAAAGGAGAATCTAATTAGATTAATCGACTGGATGCCTTGAAGAAGAGAATTAGATTTAACGTGATTTTCGCTTATGTACATTCTAGGATAAGAATGTGCATGCTGCAATATATTGTGGATTCGTGGTGCATAGCACATGCACCGGTAACACTACCAAAGCATGGCACAGTACTTATTATCCTAGTCATGGGCTGGTACAGTCTCGACACTCTAGACCTTGATTCTTCTCTTAGAAAGCCCTAAATTTAAGTAATTTTAAAAAGAAAAATAAAACCTGCTGAATCAATAGAGAGAATTTTTGATGTAGATGCTTAAGTTCTACGAAGTACATCTCCTTCATGGACTGGATCTGCAATTAAAGAAAGTCATCAAATTAGTATGGTGCGGGAAAATTCATATAGGTGTGATACAAATACAAGTTGTTTAACAGGATCGTTCTCAATTATGGACTTCACAATCTCAAGCATTGATACAAATACAAGTTGTTTAACAGGATCGTTCTCAATTATGGACTTCACAATCTCAAGCATGTGCGCATCAAGTTTTTGCAACTAGGTTCAAAGCTCAACATTCAAATCCAAACTTGCCTCTTCATAGAGTTTTTAATTTAAGCAGCTTAATATGAAATTGGCACTATTGATAACAACTAAACAAGATGCCAAACTAAGTTTTATTATATTTCCGCTCTTACGAACATCCACACAACCAAGACCAACTAAATTGATCTGCTGGTCGATCACCTTACTAACTGAGAACTGAGATCACATAATCCTCGGGTTTCTGGATGTAGTTTCCTAGTTTAGCTCATTTAGTTTTTTTCGACTTTCCAAAAGTAAAATGTGCACATGATTTCCGATGAAGTTAACAAAAAGAAAAAAATAATAATGCAATTTAAGGCTTAGTGACCTCAAGGGGAACCGCAACCATAAAGACTCTTCACTTCAAGAGTATGAGAGAGATATATGATATTCATTAATTCCTTCTCTTTGAGGAGAATGGCTTCCTTGAAAAAATTACTCTAGCAAAAGTTAAATGCTATCATAACTCCCTAAACTTGGCAAGAAGAGATGTTACAAAGCTGGAGGAAGTAAACTATGATACTGGACTCAATATCTAAAGAAAAGAAAATTAACCTTTTGATAAAGATCCTCTTGCCAATCCAATTGAGTTGCATTTTCCATCTGAGTTGCAGAATCAACAGGCGCTGTACGAGAAATAGGTAAAGCAAGAAAGCTAAGAAACCAGGAAAGAGCTAGCAGACTGAGATGGCACATACAAGTTTGAACAAACACTTCTAAGAATAACTTTTTTTCTTTGAAGGTTCCAAGTTTAACCACTTACAACTAGATGATGCCACTAGAGTCTCTGCATTTGACGGAACAAATTGTTTGTTGTCCTCAATAATGTTTTGCGGTCGAAGCACAGAATCTGAACTATGAGGATCGTGAGTCTCCTGTTTCAAAGAATCTGGTTGCTGGTGCATAACCGATTCTCGCTGCAACTGCGTCACTGTCTGAATGTCTGAATACAATTGCTGCTGAGATGGCTGATGTCGAGTCTTCTGAGATTGTGATTCCAACAACGTCAGAGACGGCTGATGAGTTTGTAGTTGTGGTACAGCATTAGTTACCCCCAGATTATCTGCTGAGTTTTGACAGTTCTTGTGTATATCTGAGAAATTCATGACTCCATTTTGTTGTCCAAGCAACTGCCTCTGTTGCATATTTGAAATGTTGGACCGCTGGCCTGTTAACTGCTCACGCGATGGCATAATAGACTTTTGAGGAATAGAAATGGATTGTCTCTGAACAGAAGTGGATCTTAATTGACCAAAATTTAGTGGTGCATGTTGTTGCCTCCCAACTGAAGTGGATTGTAGGTGTTCGTGGATCGAAGATGGTATAACTTGTCGAACTTGATTTTGCCTAAGGTTGAAGTTTGAATCCATGAAAGATTGATGAGGTGACTGAAATTGATTTGGCAACAATGAGAAATGTTCTCGAGGCGGCTGCTGTTGCATGTTCGATTGCAAAAAAGATTGGTGTCTAATATTCTGCATAGGTAACTGCCTAATATGGTTTGCATAAAAATGCGAATTCTGAACCTGTCTTTGCACAGTGTTGCCATTTGGTACTTCATCTTGACCTAAAGATCTGTTTGGAGAATTTTGTAGAACAACAGGTGCACACCGCATGTTATAATTTGGACTAAAGCTAGTTCCATGCGCAGTTAGAGAGTCACTATTTTTCTGAAAATTCTGAGGTGTAAGTGGAGTGTTCTCAGGAGAATGCTCAACCTTAGGCACAGCAAGGGGTTGTCCCTGATTACTAACTTGTGATTGTACAAAAGAATTTTGAGAGCCGGTTACGGTGGATATATTAGGCCCTAAAATGGCTGGAATAGGGGTGTGATTGATAGGCCTATTTATGGACTCTGTTGGAGAGTTTTTCCGATAATTCTGTGGCAGAAGTGGGGCATTTACTGGAGATTGCTCAACCTTGGGAATTGCATGCAATTGCCATTGATTACTGACTTGTGACTTTGCACCAACTTCTGCTGTCAGGGAAATACATCAAGGTTGAAGACGTATTTTTGTAGTGAGAAAAATCAAAGCATAGTAATCGTAAGTTTAAAGCCTATAAGAGAGCACCGAATTAATAGCGCAATTATAAAAATTCAAATGCCATTTCAAGAATCGTTGTACTTCTTAACAATGTGAAGCTTGTCAGAAATAATAGCACAAAATAAAAGAAAGCATAATCTGCATACCATGTCTCAAAGGCTAAACAAGTAGATGATGTTATAGCTTATAACCTACGCACACAGTCTAAACTCTTTGCTATGATACTGTTAATGCAACTTAATGCGTTTCAGAAATTTAACAACTAAACTGAATTGAAGAATGACATTATCAAAGCAAGAAATAGAGCAACTCAGCAGCCTTTAAATAAGTTCATTATAATCAGAGTTAAGGTTACAAAAGCTTGAACTAGAATAGTGGCCCAGAATGGAGTGGGCAGCACTAGTCGTTAACACAGGACCAAACAGGCCCTGAGTTGCGAAAAAGACTGTAGATAAGAATACAGAGCAACATACTACCACTAGAGTTTAACTTTTTACCAAGGTTGCTTGAATATTCATGCAAGTTAAGGGGGAGCATTTTGAAAATGGACAAAAAAGCATAAGAACATCAGATCATGACAGCTTTGTCCTAAGATATATTTATAAAACAGAAGACATCTTGGCACTAGAACATGAAATTTCAAAAGTCTTCTAAACAAACTCTTTTCTCACCTCAATCTCCTTTGTCAAAATTGACTTGTATGTAAAATCATCAATTTGATTAATTGTGGTCACTTAGAGATGTATTCTCAAGAAAACAAACAAAGGAATGACAAAACAAAATTTGGATAAGTTTAGGCACTAATCAATATACGTGAAATGTTCGAGGACCAAATTGCAGAACTCAGAATTTCTATAATGAAACTTTAAACGCATTACATCTTAAATGCAAATAACTTGTGGGGGCTTATCTGAATTATGTATTTAACAATAAATGTGGGCTTTCACATATGCATCAAAGGTTCAACCAACGGAGCTACCAATTGTTGGATAACATATTTTCAGGTCATTAAAGCATGGATTCAAGTTTGGCTATTCAATTTTGCATTGCATAAGAAGTGCTCAGATGATTCGCACGGATACCTTTATTTGGAGGTATTTGGCTTTCTGAAAAAAGAAATGACGTTGACGGACTGGTTGAACCATCCTTCTGAATCATGCTGTCTATTGCCATCATTTTCAAAGATACTTTCCTCAAGTAATCATGCTGGAAAACCAAAAGAATGGAAAATGGTTAGGCGTCATGAGTGACATTAATTTAACGGAGTAGAAGGAAATTAAGATTAATTTTTCATTGATCAGTGATGAAAGAATCTATATAGGAGTTCCAGTTGTAGACCTAATACAATTAGTTAGCCACTTTAACTTGTTCTTTCTCAGATTTAGGTTCATAAAAGAGTACAAAGGAGAAGTCACCAGGGTTAAAAGAGTGAACAGCGCTGCGGTAGCTAAAAGAATGAATATCATATATTTGCTGATAAAGAAAATGGAAGGACCAGACCAGCTTGGAAGATTAATTAAGGAGAAGTACTCCGATAAATAGTACTCCGATATAGTACTGATTTTATTCTCAATTAGTCCAACAAAAGCAGCTTCATATTTAAAGGTTTCACAATTATAGATTGACAAGAATTTAAATTCAAACTATTTCAAACTTGAGCTCTTCATAACTGATGTATCTGAACATAATTTTATCTATGTTCATAGTCTTGGTTATGAAGATAATATTAAGTTGTAAAACATGCATACACATTTTCTTATCCTCTGAATATATTTATGCTGATTTTCTCTATGATTTATCACCTAAAGTGAACCTCCTCAGTTCTCCAAATAGGATGCCAACACAGAAGTTATATAGAACAGTGTTTGTCGGGGTAAGCACGCATATCCGGCATACACGAGATCGCGTACGTGTCCCTTTACAGCAAAAGCCAAGCTAAGAATATTTGCTACCCGCAGCATAATGTATGATACTCTTTATGTCAGGAAAAGTTAGAGAACAAACCTGACTAGTAGCAGTAGTAAAGTGCTTCTCTTCGACTTTCTGAGCAATAGCTCTGAGCGCCTCAGGTACATTGTTCCGCAAACACATCTTTAGTTTGTCAATTCTGCGCACGGAAACATATTTATGCAAAATCAGTTGGCCAAAATATTATGTAGAAGCTATAAGCAACAGATAAAAGCTATTGACTGAAAGTACAAAAAAGCGTAAATACTAAGAAAAAAAATTATAAGAAGATAAATGTGATCTTACTAAGATTAACTGAAAACCATATCTTTTTACGGAGAAAAACATTCCTAGCTATTAGATATTAAATTGCACTTCTACCATCTTCTTTGAGAAAACTTGCTGTCGAGTTTATAAAAAGCCTGAATATTGGAGGATTCAGCCACCAGAAGAACCAACACGTGATAGGCAAATTGCTACTCAAGTAGCATATTTTCTCAGCAATCAAACAAATAGAGACATAGGTGAACTGCACTGCTAGTCCCCAAACTTCTAGCCAAGTTTCACTTCACTTCTGGAACTTTGAGAAGTGTTTTGCTTTAGTTGTTATCTTAGAAGAAAAATTATTGTCTGCACTAGGTGCCTTCATAACTATGTCATCAGCCCTTCATCTATCTCATACTTTCAGTCTAATCATCTGATTTCTAAATAGAGAAAAAGTTGCGGTGGTCAAATTTATGTACACATATATAGGGTGCACTCAGAAATTTTTTTATAACAATTAATAATAATAATAATACCGATGATTATAAAGTTCAACAGTATCAAAAGTTTAGAGTGTCGAATATCCAACTTACAAAAAAAGACGACTAAAATGGAACTTATTTGAAGTTCAAGATTTAGTGATCTCAAGAAGATAAAAATATATATATATATATATATATTGCCTGTGTTAGGAGATTACTTTCTTTTCAAAACCCTAGTTTTCAAAGAAATGTGCGAAGAGACCAATGTGGAAGGATCCAACCCAAACTAGTTCATCAAATCCCTTCGTTCAAATATTATCATCTTCTCACCAAAAAACCTACTAATCAAGAATCCAACTCGCATAATAAGATGATCTCATTCACCGAAGGCCCAATCCAATCAACCACCACCATGACCAAGCAATCAAGCAATTAGTGATCACTAAGAAGAATGAAAGAAAAAAAATTATCAAGAAGAAGAAGAAGAAAGAGAATGGGTGAAAGTTGTACATTCGGTCGACGATCTTCGCCCGCCGATCGGGGGGGATCGAAGATCGCCAGTCGCCGCCGGCGCCGGCGCCGGCGGCTTCGGCGGCGGCGGAGGGGGGAGGGACGTCGCCGTCCATGGAGGAGGAGGAGACGAGGTTGGGGTGGGGTGCGAGCGTTTCGAGTTGGGGGAGAGGACGTGGGGTGGTCGCTCTATTTATATAGGGCTTGCTTTAGTGCACGGTATCTATTTCGGGGCCTGGGGAAAGAAATTCTCGCTGCGCCCGGTTCATCCGTACACTCAAATGCACCGGTTTCTGTTCCGATTTTTTTTTTTTTTTTATAACAATTATTCTATACAAATTTCTAATTTGCTAAATGACCCTTACAACATTTTATTTGACCAATTAATCTTCATGTCGGACAAAAACGAGGTGGTTGTTGAGATTATATATGAAAAATAAAAAAATTGATAAATTATTTATCACGTTCTTTATTAAGAAAAAGATGGTAAATAATTTACGATCTTTTAAATTTTATTACGGATGGTAAGCGATCAACCAATTTTCAATTGTTATTCTATCTTTCAAATAAAATTTTTACAGTACTATTTGATAAATTATAAAATTTTAAAGCGTTAAACTAAAAAAAATTCCTTTATGTTGTTAATTCTGGATCGTGTCTCGTACTTTAATCTTATCTTCTCCGTTAAATCCTCCCCTTCTGCAGGTGCAGATTTTTTTGTTGGCTAAAGTATAAAAATACCCCTTATGTTTTAGCTCATGTTCCAATTAACTTTTCACGTCTAGATTATTTTGTATGTCACTCATGTAGGTCTAAATTTAAAATTTGAGTGTCGTTTATCTTTACAGATATTATTAGTATATTTAATACAATTCTCACAACTATAAATTTATTTCCTCGTCTAAAATTTGAGATAATTATTGAATTAGGGTATAAAATTTTGTATAAACAAGTTTGCTGTTGTTGTTTTTCTATCTATTTTATTTTAATTAATGAATTTCCGGTTCATATCCACGTGGCACAATAATTTAATTTGGAAGCAGTGGATAGGGGTGGGGCCCAGCACACTTTTTTTTGATTTTTTTTATCTTAATTTTCCTCTCCCTCCACTGATTTCGACAGAGGAGGCTGGGATTGGGCTTTTTTTAATCCAATCCAATTCTCTTTATGTAATTTTTTACGCATAATTTTTAAAATAATTTAGATTATATGTATTAAATATAACTTTTGATTTTATTATATTAATTATTTAAATATAAATTGTATAATAAAAAATAAGAGAAAGATTGATAGAGTTTAAGTTAATTATTTATTTTAATAAATTTAGTTGCAAGAATTGTATAAAATATACTAACTAAATTTATAAAAAAAAATGACAAATTCAAATTTTGAAGTCAAAGTTCATTGATTGACTCAAATCTACCCTATTGAAAGGTTAGATGGTAAAAATAAAATTTTGAAAGATTGAATGGCTGATTCAAAATGGTCCATAGTTTAACAAAATTCTAGACGTTTTTATTTTGATTTTAATATCAAAATTTAATACCATATTTATAGTCTGATGAGCGATCAACTTTACATTCAAAATTTTTTGGAATATTCAAAGTATGATTGGTCAACTTTTAATGTTAAAAATTAGACATTCTAAAATTTATTAGATAGTTTAATAAATTTCTTCTCGAATAAAGTTACTAATTGAACAAACAGATCGATGCCCAACTCTGTCTTCGCCTGGAATGAAAATAAAACCATAAGAAAAAAAAATGCTTTTGGTCCTCAAACTATAAGACATGCGACATTTTAGTTCTCGAATTTTAATGTGTTATATTTTTTGGCTCAAACTATGAGCCACATTACACTTTAGTCCTCAAACTTTAATTAGTTATAATTTCTGGCTCGAACTAAGAGACATATGATATTTTAGTCCTCAATTTTTACTGCTGCTATAAATATAATTTATTATTTTTATGATCTGTCCTTATTTTTTCTCCCTATTATACTTCTATTCTTATATTTTTACTGCAGCAACAGCTGCTCCTTATTAAATTTCTTCTATTTTTATTCTTTTTTATTCTTTGACTTTTCTTCTATTTTCTTTTTTTTGTCTGTTTCTTCTCTTTTTAGCCTTTTTTTATTTATTTATTTTTGTGGAATCGATCGGCCGCAACATGCGGGTACCTTCACTATTTTTATTAACTAATTTTAGAATAATTTGGCAGCTAAATTTAATAATTATTTTATATTTTTGGGCTTATTTGATAGGTTTATAAAGTACAAAGTAAAAAAAAAAAGCCAATTTGCATAAAAAAATTCACTAGTTTTGAGCTTTTGCAAAAGTAGGCCGCCTTTTTGGATTTTACAGATTCGGGCTGGATTTTCAGAAAACTGACCAAAATATCTTTATTTCTTTTTCTCTCTTCTTTTTTTTTTTCTTTCGTTCTTTTTTTTTTCTTTCTCTCCGAAGAGGCGGCAGAGGTGGAAGCGGCCCGCGTCGCCTCTGTCCCACGCGCCCTCACCCTCGCCCGCGCACCCCCCCGCCTTCCTCGCCTCCCACCCCGCCGCGACCCTCTTTTTTTTTTTTTTTTTCTCTCCGACCTTCTCTACCGCCTCCCCGGCTCTTTACGATAGTAAAGAGGACAACGTCATGTCCTCTTCCTCTCCTTTTTATCTCTCGTTCTTCTTTTTTTTCCTCTCTTCGACCCCTGTCCACCGCCTCCACAACCCTCCACGAAGGTAATAGCGCCGCGTCCTCTTCCTCCGCCTTCGCCAGCGAAGAAACAAATACCGGCGCCGGAGAAGGAGGACCCGAAGAGCGAAGCCAAGGAAAAAAAATACAAAAAATAAAAATAATAAAATATAAAATATAAAGAAAAATACTTTTTTCTACCAGAAAAATGAAGAATCAGAGAGGAAAAAAGAAGATGATAAAGTTGCACTGTTTCAGAGGAACGTTGCACTATTTTAGAGAAAACTTACACTCTTTGAGAGAAAAATTATACTTTTCTAAATGAAAGTTGCACTCTTTGGGTGAAAATTATACTATTTCTCCTTCTTCTCCTCTTTCCTCTTTGTTTTCGTGTGTTTCTTCTGCGTTCATCTCTTCTTTGCCTTCCACTTCCGCTGGCAGATCCTCTACCCACGAAACTCATATTTGGAAACCCTTCGTCCCCACCTCCGCCACCGACGACGAAGAGGAAGCTCTTCTCGGCGCCGAGAAGCTCGCCGGCGAGGGAGGGAGCACGCGGCCTACGGCGCCCACCGGGGACGGCGACAGGCACAGTGGAGACGGAGGAGAGCGCGTCGACGCTGGAAAATACGGCGAGCGCCGAGAACGAAAACGAAGGTGGAGGGCGGAGGTGGAGGTGGAGGTGAAGGGCAAAAAAAGAGATGGGCACAAAAGAAGCACACAAAAATAAAGAGGAAGGAGAAGGAGGATGAGGATGAGAAAGAGAAACAGTGTAATTTCCGCCTAAAGAGTGTAACTTTCGTTCAAAGAGTGCAACTTTCATTCAGAAAAGTATAATTTTTCTCTCAAAGAGCGTAAGTTTTTTCTAAAACAGTGTAACATTTCCCTGAAACAGTGCAACTTCATCATCTTCTTCTTTTCTATCTGATTCTTTATTTTTCTTATAGAAAAAAGTACTTTTTTTCTATATTTTATTCTTTATTCTTTTTATTTTTTTATTTCTTTTTTTCTTGGCTCCGCTCTCACCCGTACTCGCTCGGAGTCCTCCTTCTCCGGCGCCGCGTCGGTGCCTGCGCCTGTAAAGGCGGAGGAAGAGGACGCGGCGCTGTTCTCTTTACCGTCGTGGAGGGTCGCAGAGACGGTGGATGGGGGTCGAAGAGGGAAAAAAAAGAATGAAAGAAAAAAAAGGAGAGAAAGAGGACGCGGCGTTGCCCTCTTTACTGTTGTAAAGAGCCGGAGAGGCGGTGGAAGAGGGTCGGAGAGAAGGAAAAAAAAAAAAAAAGTCGCGGCGCGGCCTCGGCGGGGTTCCGAGGCAAGGAAGGCGAGGGGTGCGCGGGTGAGGGTGAGGGTGAGGGTGAGGGCGCGCGGAACAGAGGCGAGGCAGGCCGCCTCCCCCGCCCTCTTCGGAGAGAAGGAAAAAAAAGAGAACCAGAGAAAAAAAAAAAAAAAAAAAAAGGAGAGAGAAAAGAGAATAAGAATATTTTGATCAGTTTTCTAAAAATACGGCTCGAATCTGTAAAATTCAAAAAGATGTCCTACTTTTGCAAAAGCTCAAAACTAGTGAATTTTTTATGCAAATTGGTCAGAAAAAATTGATGCAATTTTTAATGTATGGGATTTTTATACTTTAGCTAATTTTTCTTTGAGTAATGCTAGTGATATATTTCAAAATACAATATACTTTTTACATCCACTGAATTCAAGTCCCATTAATTTTTTATTTGTCACGTAAACATCTAGCTTTGTTTTATTTAGGGGAAACATACTGCAAGTTTTATACATTTTTACCTTCATTTTTCATTTTTTTTTGTTCATAAAAAAAAGCAGAAAAATAAAAGAAAATAAAATAAAAAGCGTAACATAAAATGAAAAGCGCAGTGCCCCCGGGCGCGCCGTCTGCCTTTCGGTCTTCACGAAAGGCGTCTCGCTGCAGCCTTTCTTCCGTACTTCGCCGGCGGCATATCTTCCCAAGCGGGAAGAGGGCCTGACTGCCCCTCCTCCTCAAATCGTGATCGCAGAAGAGGAAGGAAACCCTCCACTCTTTCCCCCTACCCAAAAAAAAAAAAAAAAAAAAAAAAATTCTGAGCAGGAAGGTAATTTTTTTTTTTTTTTACCCTACTTAGATATTTCAAAATTCTTTCTCCTTTCTTTTCCATTGCAATTTTTCCTCTACTGCTTGGTGAGCTATATCCAGAATTTTTTTTTATTTTTATAATTCCATAAGAATAGTGTGAAATGTTGATCATTTATTTATGGTTTCTTGAAATATCTCCTAAATAGTGTGGGAGGGAATGGTGGATTGCATGTGATCCGAAGTGTTGTTCGACAACAAAAAAAGTAAAGATTCGGAAGCAATATTAATTTTTCACTTTAAAAAAAGTTGTTGTCTATCACTCCATCAGCGTGTGTGTTGCAAGCTAACCCATGACAATCAAAAGAAAAAATCCTTCTTCCGGTATATCAAATTATATAGAAAAAGAGCAACGGAGCCAAACGAGGCCTTAGCATGAAATTAGTTGTTGCTAAAGCATTTTCACAAATTTTGGTATGCGGGTTTTGAGTTTTTAAACCATGTTCTGTTTAACTTGTAGGAGGTTACTGTTTCCAGGAGTGTGAGAAATTCAGTTTAGGACTGAGAACAGCGGTGAATTTAAATACTTTTTTGAGCAATTTGCCTGTAACAATATGTGGTTTTTGTTTTTTTTCTACTTTTATTGAGTTGGTTAGAGCACATTTAGGGCATGATTGGCCCGATTACGCAGTTTTCATCTACGCGTTTTCGTCTACGCTTTTATGATTTTGTTTAGATTAGGCTTGTTTAACTTAGTGTGTACAAGTCTAAAGCATTACAAAAGAAAATGTCTTTTCATAAATATACAAAGGATACTAGTTTCTTTGGTTGTGGCACTTCTGCGAGTAAATTAGGCTGCTTCTTGAAAATATATTGAGGTCGGAACTCTGCTTTATTTTGTGTTTCTTATGTTTCTCAGATATATCTCCTGGCCTGCTATGGAAGAGAGCAATGCATTTTATGTTGTTCGGAAGGGAAACACTGTTGCTGTTTACAAAAATTTTAATGATTGTCAGGCTCAAATTAGCTCTTCGGTATGTGTCTTTGATTTCACAAACTTATTCTGTCTTTTCCTGGTATCGTATTTTACGGGTAAGACGAAAATGACTGTGCATATCTTAGAATATAAGGTTAAATTCAATTTTGTTCTTCTTGCTTCTACTAGGTTAATCTAATACTACCGTGCGATTAAATGCGATACAAAGTTTCAAATTGCAATGTTGTGTTAAAAAATCCTTGTCTCTTTAGCTACAATTTTAAAGCAAGGGTAAATGATGAAAGATGTTTTCTTTACGTGCTTATATACAGTAAATATCTTGGCATGTGCTTTTTCAGTAAAAGTTCTTTGACAAAATAAGTGATTTTTTATATGTGACTATGATTTGTTAGTCTCAATCTGAAAGTATGAAGTCATTAATCTCATTTTCTGAAGTTTCTAAGTGATTTTATGATGCACAGTAAATGCTAAGTGTTTAAGAATATGAAACAACCGTTATTCTTCAAAAATCTTAAGTTACCAGAGAACGGTGTTCTTAATATTTATATTTAACACTCCCTTGACATCTGGGCTCGAGAATTTTTTGATAGACCCATGACGTGGGCTTGAATTAAATAGAAAAAAATTAAATAATGCTAGGAGCCTGACGGGACTCAAACTTAGGATCTCTTGCTCTGATACCATGTTAAAGAATATGAAACAACCATTATTCTCCAAAAGCTTAAGCAACTAAAGAACGGTGTTCTTAATATTATATTTAACACTAAGTATTGGGTTTGGGAAATCCAGAGGAACATGCCTGAATAAATGCTAATGTTTATTTTGGCTGCATGGAGTTTGGGAGTACAGCTTTTCCCAGGGCGTTTTTGAAGGAAGGGAATTTTGCAGGCAAAAAACTGTTTTTCGAGAGAATAATGTGGGCTTGTAATGCTAATGCTCTTTCATTCTTTAATTCCTTAGATAATTGAATGATTTTCTTATAGGTATGCAATCCTCCTGTAAGTGCCTATAAAGGTTTTGGTTTACGTAAAGAAACAGAGGACTATCTTACTTCTCGTGGGCTAAGAAATCCTTTATATACCATTGATGCGGCAGATGTAAAAGAAGATTTGTTTGGTACTCTGGTCCCCTGTTCTTTTCAGGTAACTTATTCTGATACAGTTCTTACTGCAATTTTCTTTTGTAGTCATTTGTCAATCAATCGTTCCTTTTTGGTTGTCGTGAGTTTACTTTTGCTTTTGTTCTCTTTGCCTTTGCATTATCTTACACTTTACTTTCTTCAATTTTTTTGTATGCTAGTTATTTTGTAGTTGTAGTTCTGTGTTTTTTGTCATTCAATCACCCACACATTTTCCTTCTTTTACAGGATGTAGCTAGATCTAGTTCTAGTCCTGCTAATCTTGCTAAGAACTATCCTGATCTAGGACGTTCCCCTGAGGCGCAACCAACAAACCGGAAACAGGCAAGTTAACTTCCAGTATGTGAATGCAAATCTTATTTTGGCTTACATGATTATATTGTTTGTAGGTTGTAATATTCTCTAAAACTATTAATCAGTACAAAAAGTACATAACTATTTGATGAAATCAAAGGGTGGTTAAAACCATACTTAGGGAGAATTTTTTAGCAGGAATTGGTAACATGCATAGACTGAGTTTGTTCTGGGAAGAAAGTTATCTATACTATGAATTTTGAAACAGGGGGGCGTAAAAGAAGCAGGGCTGTGTAAATTGAAATATTAGGAATGAAATGACTGAATTAAGGCATAATAGGATGAAAAGAATAGAAAAAATAAATTTTGAGAGAAGCCAACTGGAGTGATGATGTTGGATAAACCTACAGCTCACTTAGGATGTGAGAGGCACTCAGAGCAATAGCATTATAAGTTCTAAAATGATTCAAAGCCTTAAAAAAAGAGTTCAGATATAAGTTATTTTATGTATGGAGGACTGCATTTAGTCATAGTACAGATAGTGGACGGGTATTAAGTTCCGATTAGTCTGTACGCTGTGTAAAACAAATAAACGTGCTGGAGTTCTGTCACCAGTATTAAAACAATCAAGAAAGAGAACTCTAATACTAATCGTGGTGGTTGTTTTAGCATGAAGTAGCAACTTCCTGTACCCTTTGTTCTTTGCAATAACAAGCTCATTCTATATTGGGGAAAAGAAGCATTTTATCAGCATCAAGGGGAAAAAGAAAAAAAGGGCAAGGAAAGACACTATGGAGCACAAGTTGTAGTATCCAAGGGATGTACTATGAGACATGTGGACTAGCAACATTATTACTTGAGGCACTGTCGGTGTGAAGATCTCAAAGGATAGAGTGCCATTGAGAAATCATCATGTTATAGAATGAGAAGAATAGTATTAGTCTAACATAAATTGGATACTTGAGGGTTGATCTTCTATGTACTTCAAATTTTGAAGCAAATTTCTGCTGGCAGGAAACGAATCCAAACTATAGATTTTAATGTATGCTCTGTCATTTAGAACAAGTCCATCTTATTGTGTTGGTAGTGACTAATGTAATTCTATCTTTCATAGTCTCTACAAGGACCAGTTGGTTTCTTTGAGTTGAATTTAGTTGTGGACAATTAAGAGCTGTAAAGCATATATTCTTGTTTGTTTAAGATATGGTTTGTATTTGTAATATCATTAAGGGATGTCATGCATGCTTGAAGCTCTGATAAGTTACTTTCTTATTTCAGTAACTTAGTACTATCCACTTTTCGCGGCTCGCTTTTGCAGCTAAATTTCATCTTAACACTTATTGCATTTCAGGACACATCTGGTTCTACTCCTTCCTCCGATCACTTCAGGAAAACTCTTAGTCCTGGTTTTAACTCTGTTGAGACACAGTCAATCAACAAACCAGTAAGTTGTTATCTTTTTTTATGTGGAATAGCATAACAAATCCTAATGTTATTTATCATCGGGCCCTGGATAATTTTCTGTTAATTTTTACTGGGTTTTTGTTTCATCAATATTTGGTCCTATCGTAATCCGAAAACTATTGTGGCTGCGTCATAAATGGTAGCCCTAAGCGAATTTTGTTTGGAGGTGGGTGTAATATGCACTACCAAAAAATACATACGTTCTATCCTCGCTTCCCTTTGTTCTCTCGGTTTATTGCCTTTACCTCTTTTTTCTATTTATGATTTTTTTTTTTCAGAATTTATTATATATTTCTCATAAAAGTATTTTCATTTGACTTTTTTGACTGCTTTATAAAACATCCGTGCTTGTCAGCTGAATGCATTTAGCGTGCACAGCTCTATTTTTTTAAAAGAGAATTGTGTAAAGATTCTTATACGCGATTGAATTTCTCATTAAGTTATTTTGCTGTAACAATTTTCTATTGATGCATGAGGGATATAGGTGTATCGCTCAGTCCCGCGCACGTATACATAGACAGTGATAGCGATTAGTTATGCTTTTATTATCTTCCTTCATACAGAAAAAAGAATTATTTATGGTTTCATACTTACATGGTTGTGTCAAGCTCCTTTTTATTCTAGCAGGTTGCTGGGCACAGTCGCTTCTCCACTGATCTATTACCCAACAATCTCAATCTAGAGTTTTCTGTTGAGCCACAACCAATCTCTCAACAACCTGTAAGTTAATTTTTTGTATATTTGTGCTCTTTTCTGCTTGAGAAATAACTTCAATTTGACTTCAGATTAGGCCGCCGACCTTTTGGGTGCATGACTATCTTGTTAGGCATATCTCTTTTGTTTTCTCAAGAGATGTGGTAATTGGTTGGTGTGGAGTAAGAAAAGATGTCATCAATTGAATAGTGTATATGACCTCCAAATCATTTTTCTCGGAATATGATAGATCACTTTGTTCGAATTTGCTATCCTCAAAAGTTAGGATTATTTGATATCTCACATTAGCTGGAAGTTGGACTCCAAGGTTGGAGATATAAAAGAAAATTCCCATGCTGCACAAATTATAACCAATATTCTAGCATCTTAAACATTGTTTGTAGCATCGTCTTATTGTTTTTCGATTTTTGGTGCAAGACAAAGAAGAGAGAAGTAAATGTAAGAAAATTGGCAGTAAGACATTATCTTTCTCAATCTTGTCCAATGTATACTAGAGAGTGTGATTAACTTGTCGTGTAAAGGTTTTCTGAATATGCAGAAAGTCTCCACTGTCAAGCAACTTGACTCGTAGTTGTTTGTTGTTGAAACAGTTGATTGAAATATACAAATCAACAGTCAAGTGATTGGTTTCTCCACATTTCATGTCCGTGGAGAAAGGTCGTACGTGTTGTAGGTGGTTATATAACAAGGTCGTTATGTTCGAGTGATCAACTTGAATCAGAATCCCTCTACAACAACAAATATCCTTTCATCAAAGATTGTATAAACATTCCTGAATCTAGCCATGCACATTCTTCTATTCGGGTGTAGCTTAATGATGTATCTCAGATTTCTTTTTAGAAGTGTTTTAAAGATAAATACTAGCCTTAATTGTTTGAGAAATGAATTGTAGCAAACTGGTGAGGTGGATTGGTTAGTTATGATACTTGTGAGTTAGCATGTGAATTCCTCAGGCAGTTTATCAAAACTCAGAAAGCAAAGTGTCTATTTCAGGGAATAAAAGAGCTGAAATCTGAAAAAATATAATAATAATAGGTAAATATTCAGGTAACACTATTATTAGTTTTATAAGTTGTGGTTTGTTAATGCTATTATGCTCCCATAGGATACTAGCTTCAAATAGAAATAGAGATCGATCACAGGTCGCTCACCTTCTGTATTGTTCTTGGGGAAGGAATAGCTGGTAGGGATTTTGCTAAACCCCCAATCCCAAATGCGGATGGCTTTGCTTTCACAAAAATACCATCTACTAATTTGGATTCCATGAAAATTGTAAACCCTTGTTAAGTGGGACTTAAACGCTATAATTTCGTTTTGTGCTTTTTTTTAATGTCCAAGTTTGATTGCTTGTCTCTGGCCCCTCATTCGTTTTTTTCCCTTTGTGTATCTACTTTATTCTTGCTTGAATTTTGTCTATTGGAACGGTAACATGCATGATGAGCACCGTATTTTTCTCTTGGTTTTGGCTTATTGACTGATGTGTAGTATCTGATAATTGTGGGTTCCTCAGATGCTTTGCATTCTTGAATTTGATGGTGCTTCAAAAGGAAATCCTGGAAAAGCTGGCGCTGGAGCAGTACTTCGCACGGAAGATGGGAGAGTGGTAGATAAATTGGGCATCGTTTTTTATTCTATGGTCTCATATTTTAAGATTCGCCATCTTTATATTGGTTCTTTAATTTCCTTTCCTCTCCGATTCTGGCCGTTTGCTGAAGATATGCCGACTTCGTGAGGGCTTGGGCATAGTTACTAACAATGTAGCTGAATACCGAGCTGTGATTTTGGGTATGAAATATGCTCTTAAGAAAGGTTTCAGAAGAGTTCAAGTGAGAGGCGACTCTCAATTAGTTTGTATGCAGGTTGGCGACTCTTTCGTCCTGTCTCCTTCACCTTAAACTTGCATCTCTTTTTAAAATGGGTGCTGTTCGCGGTACTAGATATTGTTTTGTTTTCTTTCATTTCATGGCAACATTTTGCTTCTTGCTTTATTGAGAAACTTTATGCAGTTATTACTTCTTGATCATTAATGGTAGCTTTTTCTTAGCTTTACTCCCATAATAGGGTGTCACCTTGTATGTAAAACCTTTGTTGTTTTTCACTGTAGTCCTTCGATCTTCGCTGCTCTTTTTCAGCCAACAGATGATATCGATTTTATTGTTTAGACCATTCTCATAATCTACGCCTTATATCTAATACCATTACGGCAGATTCTTTTCTTCTTTCCTTATATATCAACTGTGATGCTATTAAGAGCTTTTGTCTATGATATTTACTAAATGCCTCTTGAAAACAGGTGCGAGGACTCTGGCAGACCAAGAACCAGAACATGATAGAATTGTGCAAGGAAGTTAACGAACTTAAAGGAAGGTTCTTACACTTTGAGATCAGCCACATGAAGAGGGTACAAAAAAAATTACCTTGTTCTATATTTATTTGATCATGGTTAGCCATTGCATGTTTTAAAATGCTTCAATATGAGCAAATTTACTATATCTTTGCTAAGTTTCTTTGGTATGGCACAAAGAGTGGCTTGTTTAGTTATCAAACTCTTTGATACTGAATTAAGAAAATGCTAATGAGGTGTAGAACAAATTAGGTGCATTACCTTGCAGTAGTACAGTATGGCATTCTAGTGACATCATAGTTAATAAAAATTTTAGAATGCTTAGTGAAACATATCAACTCAAGAATTTGGTTTTTTTTTTCGTTTTTTTATTTTTTTTTGTTTGTTTGTTTGTGGGAACTTGATATTGTTGTTGGAACTGTTCTATGAGTTCTTTGTTCTATGACTTCTTTTCCTTTTAATAGTATTGACGGATTGCTACCCCTACATATTCTGCTTGATCTCATGTATATTATCCTGCTGCTTTCTCTTTTTGGCTCTACTTGGATGCATGAATATCTTGTTCAGTATATCTCTTTAATCTGCTCAAAGCTTGTAGCGAATCCACCTTGTCTTAGGTGGATAAGCATCCATGTGGGCTTTAAAAGGAACCGAGTTCGAAACTTGGCTGAGGTTATTTAAGGCTTTATGCCTTTCCCACGTGTTGGGTCCTATGTAGTATTTGGTAGACGAGGAGTATAATCAAATGCATAGAGTGGTATATTTTATACGTCCTTCAAGTCATTATTCCGGAATAAAATAAATCATCTTGTAAGTGATATATACTATCCTAGCAAATTATGGAATCCAGGACCTTCCAAGTAGCTAAAATTAAACGCCTAACTTGCAGTCACATAAGAAAATCTTGGTTGGGCATGTTTGGATGTTGGAATAAGATATCCAATGATAACTTATTCGGTATGAAGATTGTGGGACTGGAAGCTAGGAGTTTGATTTTGCTCATTGGAAGGTCTTGACATATATGATTTGATAGGATAGCATATTTCACCAAAATGGTGATTTATCTTATTTCGAAAAAATGATTTGAAGGCCGAATATGGTATCTAGATGTTTGATCACAATCCTCATCTACGAAATAGTACGCGCTTGAGTAAATCAAAGAGATGTACCAAATAAGATATTCATGTATTCAAACAAGGCCATAGCATATATACTATCACCGGATAACTTGTTTCGGCATCCAAACAAGACATTTAGGCACTGTTTGGATGTTAGAATAAGTTATCCTTAGATAACTTATTCCGTATAAGGATTTTCTAGTATGATTGTAAATTAGGAGTTTGATTTTTGCTCCTTCAAAGATCTTGCTATTCATGATTTGGTAAGATTGCATATTCTACGAGGTGATTTATCTTATCCAAAAAAATGACTTAAAGGCCGAATAGAGTATACAATTTTAAACATTTGATCGCACTTCTTATCAATCAATCATACAAATTTCTTGAAAAAATAAAGGGGATATCCGAACAAGATATTCACGCATCCAAACAGGGCCTTAGGTTTTCTTGTGAGGGTGAAGTTGAGCTCTTCAGGGACTGTTTGGCCTTGGCTTTTGAACGGCTTCTCAATTTGAGAAGCCGAAGTCATTTGTTTGACAAAAATCAAATTCTGGAGCAGCAGCCTAAATTAGACTTTGAGCTCTAACAGAAGCTCCAACTTGATTCTATTGCTTTTAGCTACAATTTTAAGCAGTTAGGAGTGTCGAGTAATGAAGAAACTTTTCAACTTTCAAGCGCTCTAATAAAGCAGCGCTTCTGTAAGTTCTAGCCAGGCTGAACAAGAAAATTTCTAATATTGATTGGGCCACTAACAAGTAGAGAATTTTCGATCCACTTCTTCTATCTTTATTTTATTTTGTTTTTATTTTGTCTGAAGAATGATAATTAGCTTCCTGAATTATGTTCAAAACATTAGCTCTATAATGCATTATTTACTAAATTTTCTTTGTTTTATGCTTTATTGAAGGAGTACAATGCTGATGCCGATCAACAAGCAAACATAGCTATTAATCTTCCGTGTAAGAAATCAAAATCCCTCTTTTTTGGCCGTTCATTCTGCTTAAGATTTAGTTTCAAATGATTCACATGATTAAAATCTTTCGCAGATGGTTCAATCTCGGAGGAACCTGGAGAAGGTTTCTAGTACTTACCTGAGATGTTCCCTCTTCTTTCTGCTTCCAGGTACTTACTTTAATATATAAACTTAGAAACGAATCGAAACCTCTACGTCGATATTGCAAGAAGGTGATCTTAACAGTTTTTGAAAGATCTTTTAACATGTATGGTGGATTTTGGAAATCCTGATGCAACCACCATGCTAACAATTGGAATGTTGGTAAATTGATGGATCAAACTATGATGAACTTCGCCGAAAATGTGAATGTTTTTCCATGTTACAAAGTTTCTGTGAACAAGGAAATATCTCAAATTGTCGCATTCTTGGCCGGTTAGAAATCCTGGATTTGTTATGTTGAGGCATCTGTTTTTAAGAAATTGTCGAATTCCCGAGTGTTTTGTTGGAGACACAGGATAGGGATTAATATTTGTAAGAATTATAGTTTGAATTAAGTCGAAGTGCTATCGTCATTGTGTATGGTTGGGGATAGTAGGGATAGTAGGGATAAGCATTATTCCTCGGCCCCGTTTGGTTGGGGGGTTAAGCGGAGATAACTTTAGTTATCCCCGCTATTCCGCCAAACGGGATGATTTCTGGCCGGGATATTTTATCCCGGTCAAACTTCATTATTTTCGGTTATTTCGGAATAGCTGGAATTAAATATTCCACCATTTTGACGGAATAGCACTATTTCAAGCTTAATACCAAACTTAATTAAGATTATAAATTTAGTTAAACATAAATTATATAGACATAATATATTTAATTAATAATAAAATAAAAAAATATTCAAGCTAGATTTATAATAAAATATTATTTAATTAATGTTTTATATATTAATTTATTTACTAATTAACTAGATGAGTAATTAACTACTTAATTTATTACTCTAATAAATATTTAATTAATTATTTGAGTAATTAATTCATTATTTTAATTAATTTGCTAATTAAATAATTAATTATTTAGTATACTGAGTCAATAACTAATACTTATATTGATTAATTAATTAATATTTTGAGTAATTTAATTATTTTCTTAATTAATTATCTGACTATTATTAACTAATTTATTTATTAATTTATTAAATTATTTGTGATTAATTAAATTATTAATTACCAATTAATTTATTAATTAATATTAAGGGTTTTTTAGCAATATTCATAATTAATTAGTAGATTAAATAAGTTGAATTATTACTTAATTAATATTTTGTACTAATTAATTAGATAAAATATTATTAGTTTAAAACTATGATTATTCTTATCCTCGCTATTTCAATCAAACCATCCAAACACTATTTTTTTTATTCCCGAAAAAAATCTCATTTTCATCCAAACGCAAAATTGATTTTATTCCTTCTTATCCTAACAATTATACCTATCTCAGGAATAATCTAAAATTGCTTATCCTCGAACCAAACGATAAAGTGCTATACTTGGGAATAGGATTGCACACATGATGTTTGGATTGGATTAATATTATTCAACTTAAAATTCTACTTACCCCAATGACATTTGGTGGGAATGCAAGGATATTAGCCACTATCTCTATTTTATCAGGCTACTAAGTAATGGTTCCATGTTTGGATGTCGAAGTAAGATACCCAACGATAATTTATTATGAAGATTTTTTTTTTGCGTGATTGAAAGTTAGAAATTTAATTTTTACTCTTTAAAAGGTCTTGACATTTATTATTTGGTAGGATAATATATTTCAGCTACGAGGCGATTTATCTTATTTCAAAAAAAAAAAAAAACTTAAATTTCAACAATGGTATCCATATTAGACATTTGATCACACTTATCTTCAAAATACTATATGCTTTTTGAGTAAAGTCAAGGAATAAATTGAAGGGATTAACACGTGATAACGGATTGGAGGTTACCTGACGAGGCGTCGCTGGGGAGTTCACAACTGAAGTTTATCTGCATGTCACCTAGAACTTGGGAAAGAAAAGAAAAAAGAAAAAAAAAAAAAAAAGGGAGTTGTCCCTTTTTGGCATTCCTATCATTGGGAGTAATAATTCTATGTGATGGGAGGAATTACTAGAATATTCTTATGCTTAACCTATTATTCCAATCACTCCCGTTGTAGTATTGACTTATTCTAACAAGTGACTATCATCCATCCATCTACTCTAGCATGGGCTTACTTGGGTGTTTTTATAAACATTAATGGACTTCCATTAATAAAGTTATTTTTTAAGAAAGCAAAATGTTATAAAAAAAAGGCTAAATTACAGAAAAATTTCATGTCAAAATCTAATTTTTTACTTTTTTTTTTGTCATTTAAAAACCTATATTTTACCTCCTTAAAAAATAAAAAATGTACACAGAGAGGGTACGGTGTTAATTTTGATGGCAAAATAATCAAAATGCCTCTCTGTCTTCTTTCCAATCCTGCAATCCTATAATTTTTTTCCTCCATTATCCGCGCCTCCCTCAACCCCAAATCTGACTCTGTTTTCTCCAACTACTTCCTCGCTCCTCATGTATCATTCTGACCCATCCATTTTAACGACGGTAGGGAGTAGATTGGGACGGATGTGGAGGGAGAGGTGGGCAAAGGTGAGCGCGAGGCGGCGGAGAAGAGCGAGGGCGTGCGTGGGATTGGACGAGCGGTGGGCGACGGCGAGGCGGCAAAAGAGGGCGAAGCGGCGTCGGTGAGGAGGGAGAAGGGGCATCCGGAAGGGGAGAGAGTTTCAAGAATATTTTGGGTATTAAAAAGAATATAATAATAAAATATAAACGGAGCCCTAACGGAACACTGATGGCGGGGGTAAAGTACACATTTTTTATTTTTTAGGAGGTAAAATATAGATTTTTAAATGACATGAAAAAAAGTGAAAAATTAGGTTTTGACAGAAAAATTTTCTATAATTTAGCCTTAAAAAACTATTGTAGAAAGTGTAACCGCAACCTTGGTACTTTCGCTTTTCTCTACTATTCCATCTATGAAGGATCGACGGGTATGGTTATTAGAGCTGTTGTAGAAAGCAGAAGCAACAACGCTGCGGTACTTCCAGAAACTTCCTAAATTCGCCCGACCCGAATGTAGTTAGCATCAGATCCAGTTCTAACCTTGGACCTGAAGCTAGTTCGGGTCGGATCTACATCAAGAAGACGGTTAAATCGTACCTCATAACACGAACCCGCGCAGAGAGAGGCCCGGCAGGGGCGACCTGAGAACACACAAGAGCCATCCGAAGGAATCAATCCGAACGGACGGGGTCAGGACCCGAACCGGATCCCCTGAATCTCGTGTGGTCGCAGGTCGCTCCTGTCGGGACTCGCTCCTTTTCTTAGAAAAAAAGAAGAAGAAAAGCCTCACACACCACTCTCACTTGTGTTTAGCTTTTAGTTCCTAAACTCTTGGCCACTTCTTTTATAGTTTCCCAATACTCTAATAATAAATTAAGTTTTGTACTCCCACATTATCCCAGTTCTCTAATAAGTTTTGTACTCCCACATTGTACTGGAATAGAAGGATTAGGATTGAAAGGGGAGTACAGTTTATAGTACTGCAACTGGTTATCTCTGTACTGCAGTGATATTAACTCTTTGAAAAATGAAGGGGCCAAATCGAGTAAAATTACTAACTCAAAAAATATTCGGATTAAATTCAGCAAATATTAAGCTTGTTTGATTGATACCTTATAATTTTAGCGTAATATTTGGAGTATTTTGGTTGTTTTTCGATATTCTGGAAAACCATTCAAATACTTGTTTTAAATAACAACACAAAAATACAACAAAAATACTCTAAATATACAAAATTACAGAGTTTCCAAACAGGTCCAAAAATATTTGGAGTTTGATGATAAATTGGGGGATTCGAAGATAATTCGGTTGTTGTTTGGTCGGTAAAATTAATGCAAATATGTAGAACTAAGATTAAATAAAAAAAAAAAGTACAAAATCTTAAAACAATTACTCAATATTCTATCAATTTTAAGATAAGAAAACTTATAAACATAATAGATAATTCATTTTGTTATAATTGACGCACCAAATACTTGAATTACTTGATGAATTCACAGAATTTTAAAGAATATTTTGATCACATTTTATATATCAGGGGATAATTTGGAGAAATGTTTAAACGGTTAAAAACTCATGAATTATTCAAAAATAATAATAATCAAATATGGGTATTTTTACTATGCTAATATCTTAGACTAACCTTTATAAATGATAAAATAGACAAATTAAATCCGGTGGAGGCTGCTCTATAAACCGTGATCAGATTCAACACATGTACTCTAAATAATAATGCAAAGCACAGCTTTTGTCATGATCAAAATTGACTAGCTTTGAAAATCACAAAGTCATCATCTAGGGGTGGGAATGGGTCACCAATCCATTTACTTTCTTGGATTGGTAGTTCAACTAGAAAATTGCTTAACTCTGCTAAAACAAGAATGATATAAATTACTTTCTTGGATTGGTAGTTCAACTAGAAAATTGCTTAACTCTGCTAAAACAAGAATAATAGTTTATATCAAAGCAAGACCTAGTTTGATAATATGGTGGCTAAAAGTATTATTTTTTATGTTATGAAAAGTTTAAAAATCTAAAAACGCTTACAATCTTTTCTTCTTCAATACTCTATAAGGTTTAATTGCATGCAGGTCCCCGCAAACATAGTGAATTATAGATATATCCCTGTAAAGTTCAACTTTTATAAATTATTCCTACAAAAGTCCTAATATTTTCAGATATGTCCATCTGGTTTGTTACCGTTAGGGAATCGTTAGAGAACTGTTTATATTTCCAATTTTGCCATTTCAAATATGTCCCTCCAAAAATCATAATAGTATAATATAAGAGGGGTAAAAATATCAAAAACTAACCAAGATTAAATATTTAACCTATGGTTAACTAAATTTCTCTAAGGGATCCTAACAGTAAGAACATATCTGAAAATATTAGGACTTTTGCAGGAATAACTTATAAAAGTTGAACTTTATAGAGATATATTTACAATTCACTATGCTTGCGGGGATCTGTATGCAATTAATCCATAAATTTGAAAGTTATAATTGCCAACGAAAAAACATTTATAATATAAAAAAAAGAAAAGATTGAAAACGCTTTTAGACTTTTTGAATCTTCTATAATATAAAAATAGCGCTTTACTCACAACATTACCAAACCCTCAAAGTTAGCAAACCCTAAACCCTAAACCCTTCATTGCTATAAGACTTCACACGAGGTGGTCTTCCATGCAACAGGGGGCAGGCACCACATCGTGACATCTCGAGTCAATCAAATTTCTCCCTCTAAAAAGAAAAATATAATATTTTTTTAACAAAAATCATGATAGAATGAGTAAATTCTAGAGACAAATTTAATTGGCTGGGAACATGGGTGATGTGATGCCGCCTCCATATTTTAAATTGTTTTAAGATATCACTAATACTGCTTTGATATTCAAATCGAATGATATTTGATGGTAATTAAATATGCATCAGAGTACCATATATATATATATTAGAGCTAAAATACTATTAGTAGTATGCGAATAGTGTTTACTATCAATTTTTTGATCATTGAATGTTTAGGGTTTAGTAAGAGTTGGTGGAATAATAACAATCCAATAATATAAAAAAAATTGATAATAAATACTATCTATATAGTATCAATAGTATACTAGGTAAACTCTTTCTCTCTATACATAACATTTCTCATATATATGATAGAATTTTGGTTGTCATCAGCAAATCAAGAGAATTGAAGTCCTGTAATTCTGTCGTGCAAACAGTAATCAAACGTTAGAAACAACTTCAAAGATCCTCTTTTACTATAGTGCATTTATAATTTACTATCATATGCAAAAAAAAATTCTTTCTTTTCTTGTAAGAGTCCATTGATAAGCAAGGTAGTAGAATGTTACGTTTTACACATCATAAGATGGCAAGTCATAGGGCCGGCCTAGCTTCTGAAAATGTAATTTCAGCAGAAGTAATTTTGGTTTAGAAAAGTAATTTTGGTGAAAAGCTGTAGAGCGTTTGGCTGAGTTTAGATAAAAGTGATTTTTCTAAAGTAATTTTCTAAATCTGTTTGGCAAATTTTTTTTGATGTTTGCATATATTAATATTTTTACTCAATTTTATTTTAAAATAATTTAAAATTTGAATTTAAATTAAAAGTATAATTCTTAAATTTCAAATTCGAAAAAAAATAAAAAAATAAAATTTAAAATTTAAAATTTAAAAAATACAATTTTTAAATCTAAATTTAAATTTTGAAATTTTAAAATTAAAACTTGTAATTTTAAATTTAAGTTTTGAAATTTGAAATGTTAAAATTTAAATTTTATCTTAAATTTAAAATGTAAAATTTTGAATTTTAAAATTTAAAAATTGAGATTCGAAACTTAAATTTAAAATTTAAAATCTAAATTTTTACTTTTAAATTTGAAAAGTTCAAATTTAAAAATTCAAATATGAATTTAAAATTTCAAAATTTAAATTTAAAGTTAAATTTATACTTTGAATCTAAAATAGAAATAAAAATTTGAAGTTTGAGTCCAAAAACAGAATCAGTTTTGGAGAAGCAGCTTTTTTCTGCTTCTGATTCTGGAGCCTTCAAAATCAGTTTTCTGATTCTGAAAAGCAGAATCAGATTTTCCAACTGACGTTGCCAAAGGCTCTACTGAGCTCAGAAGTGATTCTGGGCTCAGAATTACTTCTGAAAAGCTAGGCCAAACACCCCCATAAAATGGTAAAGTACTACATTATACAAATTCTAGAATATTTAGGTTTTCTCTTAATAGAAAGTCCCTAATGAGAACTTGAAGAACATACGATTTAACAATTTTAACTTCTCTTCCCCTTCATTGACACCATATACTCATTCCTTTATAGCATTTTACCTCTTACTCTACCTTTATCAACTTAGGAAAAAGAAAAAGTTAAGACTACAAATGAAATATCCCTAGCTTCTAGTGAAAGATGCCTAACAGAAAATTTTATGAACATTTTTTTAAAAAAAGCTTCAAAACTCAAAAACTTAAAAAGATTTACAGAAAAATTTCAAATTATCGTAAAAGTTAAGCCAGATAGCTAGATATAAACTTTCCAATATTCTTGATTAGATTATGGTAATTTGATATAGTAACATGTGATCAGTGTGTAATAGTTTCTCACATTGCATAAGTGGTACATCACCGCCAACATTTAGCACCCAGGATTAGATTAGATTAGATAAGATAAAACAAGAGGGCAATGGTGGGCATGGAGGTTTCAGCGGTTTCACAGCATCGTGGTAGGAAGCGATAATCCCATCCCAGTAGGCTCATTTGATCCGATCGGATTCCTCTCATGACCCCGACCCCTATGTGTTACTAAACCACCCATCTTTCCCCAAAACTACTCCTCGTCTTACCCTATCAAATCCAATGCTGGGTACCAAATGTGCCCTGAATCATTTTCTCAGGGTCACAAGGCCATTGGATCCAGTGACCCCCTCTTTGTATTCTGTTTAGTTTAATATCTACAAACAAGGTCTAATCCAATACAGAGACTAGTAGATCCATGACAACAACAAGTTGCACATTTTAAATTGTGGCGTCAAACGGCTTAACAACCCTATACATGTCTCAGAAAAAAACAATACAGGCCTTTCCCACCCTCCTAAACTAATCTAACCAAGTGCCACCAACTAGCACAAGAATCACCAATTTCGGAATAAGATAATACCAAAACATAAAACAAACAATAGATAGTGGGAGATAGTACCTGATGTTACATGGCTTAGTCCCATATACACTGATGAGAATAGAGATTCTCTGGAGTGAGAAGTCGCGCAATAGCATTTGCAAGCTCCATGGCTCTTCGACCAGGTCTAAGAACATTCGGACTACCCCATTTTGAACACGGATCTCCCCGGCCCCCACCCAAGCACCAACCTCCCGGAACTACCCTGCCAGGCGCGCGGCCTAGAATTTCCTGATCGATGCGGTCAAGAGCCGGGTCATCTTTGGCGAACCGCGTCGCAAAGGCCACACCAGATCGGGTCAGATTTGCCACGTCATCGAGAGTAAGCAGGCGGGGTTCCTTCCTTGAAGACGTGTCCCAGGTTACATAGTGTAGATTGTGGTTCACGACCGTCCTGTTGAACTCGGGCGAGTTGCAGAGGACAGTGTGGAAGTAGTTCAGGTGTGGTGAAGGCATGTTGGAGTAATACATAAGAAGAGTTCTCGGCAAGTTGTTGGTACCCAAGATGCAGTACTCGACGAATTTCCGACTAAGAATAACAGAGGAATCACCTGATGAAGAGATAATAATTAGAAGAAATCCACCCCCAGTTTTGTTGATTTGAAAATGAGAATAATATGACGTGTTCAAGGTATTTAATGAGGATAGAACTAAATTACCTCTTCCAAATAAGTTTCTTGAACATCTTAGTAGAAAACAATGAAGGTCGATTCATAAGAATTTTTCCTTCAGATATCGTTCAAAGAAATCTACAAGAGATCTTACATTTTTATCCTCAATTCAGTTTTTCTTGTCCTATGAGAGTGCATCTTGGAATTTAACAAAGTGATTCTATTGGTGAATATTTGAATATTTACGAATCTTTTGACTCGTCCTATGTATATGTGTTGTTGATCAAAACAACATACAGGTGGAGCATGTCCTCCAACCCATTTTAATAAAATAAATATAAAACTTGCTGAACTTATTTAGCATGTTACCGAGGATTGCTGTGCCACAAGCACGGCCCGTGCCGCTGTGCCACCGGCATGGGCCGTGCGCCGTGCTAATGTCGGCACGGCCTCCTATGCCAGTGGCATGCTGGCAGGGTTTGGCACGATTTTTTTGTTAATTTTTTTTCGCGTAACTTCAGCTTTTTAGGATGTTTTAAAGTTTGTAATGCATATAAACTTGATCCAAATTGTATCTTTCATCTAGTCCAAATTGAAATAGTCATATACAACTCATGAAAGTATATAAATGCTAATATAAGACTAATAATTAACAACATATAATATTAGAGATAATTCAATATGCCCAAATTATAATTCTAAAATCTAAATTTTTATCTTTTATTGCTAATAGTACATTGAGTGTCTACGTGGATCATACCGGTAATTATCATCATAAGTTACTACATTGATCCTTCGACTACATAAATATTGCTGATACTGGTGAAAGCTCACATGGTGCGGGTATATCTCGTAATAATTGTGAACATGTTCATTATAGCGAATTGTATCGCGATGTACGTGCACTACCGTAACAGGCACTATCACAGGAACAACGGTGACACCATCAAAAGATCTCTTTTAACCCTTTAAAATAGAAAAAATTAGTAAATAGATCTATGCCAAACCATGCCAAACCATGCTGGTTTGGCACGAATGGGCACGAGGCGATATAAGGACGATACGCCGCGATACGGGTTGATACGGAGGCTGCACGCCGCGATACAAGATGGCATGCCCACAGTTTCTGGGTGCCAGGCGGCACGGACCCGTGCCGCCTGCCGATACGCCACCGACACGGACACAGACAGCACGGGCGGCACGGGCAATCCTTGTTTGTTATAATGTGATAACAGCAGCATTATCACCCAAGAATCAATGTTCAGTCTTACAAGTGAGATATGAACATCATTCGCCTAACATATTAAACCTTAGATAAAACATCTAATTCAATAAATGGTGAAGTGTCATACTTCAAATTTCCAGATAGCTTAATTGGGAGTGTGTATTCAAAATGCCCTGTCATGCTTTAGAGCTGAAAGAAAACGCATCCCAAAAGCACTTTGGTAATGTGGTGGCTAAAAGCATTATAGAAGATCCAAAATTTTCAGAAGCGTTTTCAATCTTTCCTTCTTTTACACTACAAAATTGCAGTTGCAACCGCCACCGGACAAATATGTGGCAATATGCTTCTCCGGTGGCGGTTGCAACTGCAATTTTAAATATTAGAGAAGAAAAAATTGTAAGCGCTTTTAGATTTATTGGCACTTCCATAGTATAAAAATGGTGCTTTTAACCACCGGATTACCAAACTAAGCCTAATACTACACAATGCTGTGGAAATGGGGGTGGAAACCTTCACCAGAAAAGCAGCTGTTGGGGTGCTTCTCCATTGGAGGTTCCCACCACCATATTATAGCATTTCATAGCATTGCAGGAGCGGAGCTTCTAAGCACTTTTAAATTCTTTTGGAGCTCTAAAGCAGCAAACCGGTTGCATTTAGAAGATGCATTCCCAAACTAGGCACAAGTTTCCTTATCCACACATAAGGAATCACTGAAAGAAAAGAAAGAGTGAAGTCCGAGATCAGTGCAGTAGACATCTTATCTTGAGTTACTCAGAGAACTGATTGTGCTTAGTTAGACTCCAATGCAACTGATTCTGAACACAACTAGAAGTTTAATGGACAATGAAGCAAGCAATTAAGTAGGCGCTAAAGTGACCAGCTCAGTGTCTTAACAGACAAGGTCAAAAGATATGTGTAATTAGCAGTTAAAAGTTTGCCAAATTCTCAACGCTATCTAACTGCGCACTATCACTATTCATTAAATATTTACGTCTTTTCTGCAGATAGTCCAAAATACAAGAAAATTTTCTAAGTAGTAGGAGCCTCTCATTCTGATGCATAATTACGAGGATTTACTAATAAATTCAGTCATAATACCCTAGAATGATATAAACACTTACCAGTGAATAACTTGTATGCATTTGGCAGCTCACGCTTTTGCGTAGCATAAAATACATCTGTCCTGGTTGAGAGATAAAGACCAGGATCAACAATAATTGGCCTTATTCGCCGCGACCTGCATTGAAAAAATAATATAAACCTTGCATCACAACTACGAAACTCTCACAACTAATGGTAAAGCAGAAAAAGAATATGGCTAGCAAAAACAAGAGTGCGAAGTTCATACTCTCTCCAACCAATATAACTGCTGTGCTGAATAAAGTTGAGATCTTTCGGTAAAAAGGAGAAGACATGAAGTAGATCTGAAACACATATATATACTCAAGTCAGGTAGCCAGAATTTCTTAAAAGAGTATTTATATTTGAGTAGACCTGAAAAACATTTATGCTTTCTTAAAAATCTAGCAAATAGGAGAACCTATATCACAGCTATGCCTGATTCTGGGCTGCAGAGCTTCACTAACAAAGATTTTTTTATGCCGACCTTACCGCTCGCAGCAGCAGAGGGCACATTTACCTAAATTCAGATGCCCTAATTGCATGGGTTTCATATACGACATCAATGAACTTCATAATTCACGCAAATTGCTACTAGAGTAAACAGCAAAGCAGTGGAAGAAGTGTGGACAATGAAGAGGTTAAACCTCATCTTTTCTTGTTCATCTTTGCCGCACACTGCTTTTAGAGTGTTTTGCCATAATCTAGGTATTCGCTCCGTCATCAAATCACCAACATAAAATATGTACACCCCTTCCTTAAGTATCACTCAAATTCAATCTCCTTTTCAGATAAACACCAACATAACATCCTTGCAGATATCTCAGGCTCGAAAAGACACAAATTTTTCGACCAAGTTCGTAAAAAATAAAGTTTAAAGTAGTGAAAAGTATCGGAACTAAAGGACCAAATCAAATTAAAAAGATATACGTAAAATTCGTGTCATAGCTTCTACAATAAAATGGATTCAACAAATCAAATTATATGTGAAAAAAAACTCATTCTTTTTTTTAGAGGAACTCATTGCAAATGGCATTGCTTTCTTGACAAAATTCGAAATTATAGAAACAATTCGATCATATCCAAGCATGAGCAAATCAGATCCGCCGATCCAAGAATCTAGCAGCTTCGATTCTACCGACCTAGCGACCAAACGAAACCAACCCTAGATTCCACTCGAGATCGTACCGTCCTGGGTAACGAGGGGGTAATCGGAGGCGTCGAGGTTGACGAACCAGCCCCAGCGCGGGGAGAGTCGGAGGAGCACGGCGGCCCCGTGGAGCGCCGCGGCGAGCGCGGACGCGCCGCGGGGGTTGGCGAAGTCGGGCTCGCCGACGACGTGCACGTTGCTCGCCCAGCGCCGCAGCGCGGCGCGCGCGGCGCGCGCGAGGCGCTCGCGCTGGGCGCGCGGCGCGGCGCGGTCGAGGTGGAGGAGGTAGAGGTTGCCGGGGTGGTACGCGGCGAGCAGCAGGCGGAGGATGCGGTCGCCGTCGCCGGAGCTGCCGGAGATGAGGTAGGCGACGGAGGGGATCTCCTCCACCTCCGCCACCGCCGCCGCCGCCGACGCCGCCGCCGCGGAGGGGGGAGGTGGGGAATGTGGGGAGGAGGAGAGGGAGAGGAGGAGGAGGAGGAGGGAGAGGAGGGAGAGGATGAGGACGCAGAGGAGGGGGTGGCCGCGGGGATCCTTGGGGGAGTTATGGGGGAAGCTTTGGTGGTGCGGGGGATTCGGGGGTGGTGGAGTGGAGTGCATTGTTCAGTGTTTCTTCTTCTTCTTCTTCTTTCTTTTTTTCTTTCTTTTTTTTCTTCTTCGCGTTTGATTTGGGAGGAAAAAAGGGGAGGAGGAGTCGCGGAACGGGGAAGATGGGTTTCTCATTTCGCTGACATGCGGGGCCCACAGGAAAAATGTACATCCTCACCCCTGAACTTTAACTTAATTATTCATTACATATATCTATCTGCATGAACTTTTAATTTTAACAATTCGGTCCCTTGACTTTTAGCAAATAGTTCAGTCAACCCCATCTCTTCAATTTTAGTTAGTAATTGCACAACCATTTTGATAGTATGTTTTGTATATAATTTTATAAAGTTTTAAAATATAAAAAAGTTTACTGTATTTTTTAATTCTCATACTTAATTATACAAATTGAAAGGAAAAAAACTAGATACTTTTCTGATATATTTTGAATTACAAGATTAAATGCACGACATGAGATCGAAACGTCAGTATAACTAAACTTCGATTGAGGAGAAATTCTACTGAACAAATGCATGTATATATAGGAGTTAAAAGTTCAAGGGGTCTCTCCACATCTTTTCCTTTTGTGCATTGATATTTAAATTTTTTTTTCCTTTTTTTATTGACATCTAAATTTAGTTGGGTGCACTCTTATAAAATTAATTTCGAGTTGCACAGGTCAAATTTTAGGTGAGCTTCCACTTAAAAAGGATTTGTATTTGAAGTACAACCCCTACCAAATTTTCACAATATATTTTTATTTGGCTAAATTACATAAAATCTTTCTATCAATACCTGTTTTTTACTTTTTTTCATGTCATTCAAATACCTACATTTTACCCCCTTAAAAAATAAAAAATATTCACAGGAGGGTACGGTGTGATAAAATGACCAAAATGCCTCATCTTCTTCATCTCCTCCTCCCCAATCTAGCTCATCCCGCATCCCGCATCCCGCACCCTCGCCCACGCCTCTCTTGACCCCAACTCCGACTTCGTGCGAGGGCGAGACGGCGGCCTAGGGCATATGTGTGGGCATGGATGAGGGTTTCAGGAATATTTTGGGTATAAAAAATAAGATATAAACGGAATCTCAACGGAACACTGACGGCGGGGGCGAAGTGAATATTTTTTATTTTTTAATGAGGCAAAGTGTAGATTTTTGAATGACAGGGGAGAAAGTAAAAAAGCGGGTATTGACAGGAAGATTTTCTGTAATTTAGTCTTTTTATTTTTTGTTAACAGGAATTGGTATGTAATAGCACACTAGCCGTTGAGGAAAATATTGTCTGTATACTTATAAATAACTGTAAGTTTTATACCTTATTTTCTACGGTTCATAAAAATTCAAATATAATTTAGTAAAGGCTAAATAACACTCTACTGCACTGTATTTTAGTGTTATTTTTATTTGCTACATTATATATATTTTTTTCAAATACTCTATTTTATTGTTATATTTTACCAATCTCTATACTATATTTTAGATTTATTTTTATTTTTCTAGCTTGGACTATTTTTTTTTCTCATAGATATCAGTAAACTATTTTTTTTTTCTCGTGAATCTCTACATTATTATTAACAAATATATTGTTTCAGATAAAAAAACTAATAACTTTATTAAGAGGCACTAGTTAAATAGTATAGAAAAATGTAAAATACATTTTCACGATAGACTCATTAAAAATTTCCATCAAATTATTTTTAATTATTTTTTGTTATTTTTATATATTTTATTATTTTTTATATCAAAATAAGTTGAATATATGATCTGCCATTTTTAATTAGTATTTTTTAACAAATTTTGATATAAATTGTAGGTTTATTGCTTATAATAATATATTAATTGAAAAAAAGAATAGTTTAGTGCATTTGAAAAAAATAGTACAGTGTAGGAAATGAAAAAAAAAAATTTGTAAAGTACAGTGAGCTATAGTATAATTAAGTCTTTAGTAAAAAAAAATGATAAAATTAGAGAAAAAAATAAAACTTTTCGATGAATGGAATATAAAATATACACCATAATTAGGGGTGCAGAGGCAGCATTGCTCAACATTTAATTGGTCCCAACCTTTATCTAATTTTTTTATTTCGATTCTCAATATTTTATTTTCATTAACTGCACTATTGGTCCCCAATCTTTGTGTTGGCTTAAATGGGCCAGCATCCTGTCCTGTGGCGGGAGGTCGTGTTGGGCCGAGTCATGTTCGAAATGGCGTGAGGCTGGTGGGATCGAGTCACAATCGAGACCCGTGGGCGCTGTATCTGTACGCTTTAAGTGAATTGGTTGCATATTTCTAACAGTTCGAGCTTTTGGGATTAATGGTTAGCGCCAATGATCCGACAAGTGGTATCAGAGCCAGAGGTCACGGGTTCGATTCCTGCATGCTGCAAATATGTCCAGATACTGGAGGGGGGATTGTTGGCTTAAATGGGCCAGCATCCTGCCACATGGCGGCGGGAGGCCATGTTGGGCTGAGTCATGTTCGAAATGACGTGAGGTTGGGTGGGCCGAGTCATGTTCGAAATGGCGTGAGGCTGGTGGGACCCGTGGGCGCTGTATCTGTATGCTTTAAGTGAATTGGTTGCGTATTTCTAACAACTCGAGCTTTTGGGATTAATGGTTAGCGCCAACGATCCTACACTTTGCACCTGCTTTCACTTTGGCCCCCAACTTTTTATGTTTTTATTATTAAAAAAATAACATTGCGATAAGACTTATGTGATAAAATTAATTTATATCGATTTTTGGATATAGAGGTCGCATTGAAACAAACTTGTTGATTTATAGTATTACAAAATAAGATTGTGATAAAATTTATGTGGTACTATTAACTTTTGGATAAATAAGATATAAAATTTACATTCACTTTTAGATATAGAGATAGTATTACATTAGTTTCTAAAAAACTCTATCACTAAAAGCACTCTAATGTCCTTACTACTATGAATCAACTTATATACACCGATTTGATGAGCGAATAGGCTCGCGAAATCAGTGATAGCCATTGACAAAAGGGGGAGACGAAGACCGTAGTTTGCTGTGTGAGCTTCTCCTCATGCAAAGGAAAAATAAAAAATAGAAGAAAATTTTTCTTATACGTTCCATTCTATTTCTGCATAATCCTAACTGTTGCTTTTGTTGCAGCGAATGATTCAACTTTTGTCGAACTCTTGGACTTTCACACTACTTTTTTAAGTAGAGAAGCTATTAAAACAAATACAATATAAAATTTAAATACTATGGATATACCATTTTGATTATGTTTTTACTCTTGATGTGATACTATTTCTTACATGTAGGGCCTTTTGGCTCAAGATTTGTAATATATTAAAAATATTGTATATTTTATATTTGAAATGACAAGTTTGTTACTAACTATCAAGTCGCTTGGATTGGGAGGTTGTAAATATTTTTTTTTTTTGAGAGAGACAAAAGTTGTAAGATCCCTTTTCCGTTCATTTTTTAATTAATAAATTCAACTTAAAATATGAAGCAATTAGGTATCAAATTTGGGACATTGGGTACCAACCATCAAGCCCTTGACCAATTGCGTTAGGTACTATCAGTAGAACTAGTATATTCTTATTAATGGGCTACTAGTTGTAACACCCAATAATTCCATGTGGAATGAAAAAAAAAAAAAAAGTACATATGATTGGGGATATAAAGATCATAAACCCTAAGGTATCGTTTGGTTCGGGGATAAGCAAAAAGTGACTATTCCAGGGATAGATATAAATTGAGGTATAAGAGGGGATTAAATCAATTTTGCGTTTGGATGAAAAGTAGATTTTTCTCGGGAATAAGGAAAATAGTGTTTGGATGGTTTGATTGGAATTGCGAGGATAAGAATAATTATAATTTTAAACAATAATATTTTATCTAATTAATTAAGACGAAATATTAATTAAGTAATAATTTAACTTATTTAATCTACTAAATAATTATGAATATTGCTAAAAACCCTTAATATTAATAAATAAATTAATTGGTAATTAATAATTTAATTAATTACAAATAATTTAATAAAATAATAAATAAATAATAAATAAATTAGTTAATAATAGTCAGATGATTAATTAAGAAAATAATTAAATTACTCAAAATATTAATTAATTAAACAATATAATTAATTATTTAATTAGTAAATTAATTAAAATAATGAATTAATTACTCAAAAAATTAATTAAATATTTATTAAAGTAATAAATTAAATAGTTAATTAATTATCTAGTTAATTAGTAAATAAATTAATATATAAATTATTAATTAAATAATATTTATTATAAATCTAGCTTGGATATTTTATTCTTTTATTATTAATTAAATATATTATGTTTATATAATTTATGTTTAAATAAATTTATAATCTTTAATTAAATTTAGAATTAAGCTTGGAATAACGCTATTCCGTCAAAACGATGGAATAGTTTATCCCAGCTATTCCGAAATAACCGAGAATAACGAAGTTTGACCGGGATAAAATATCCCGGCAAACTTCGCTTCGTTTGGCGGAATAGCGGGGATAACTTCGTTATCCCCGCTTTAACCCCCGAACCAAACGGGGCCTAATAGGCTAATAGTAATAACTGAGCTGAAACATTTTAGATCGGTGGTTTAGACCCAATGAGTTATTCCTGCTAGTTGGGTTGATACATTTGGTATTAGAGCCGAAGGGAGTCGGATTGTTATATTTAATATCAGAGCCAAGCCGAAGGGAGTCTGTAACGTCTCAATAGTCCTACATCATATAGGAAAGAAAATATTATGGATCAGACCATTACTCCAGTAATTTCGCTCAAATATGAAAATTAGAATATTCCCTAATTCATGATACATAAAAATACCTTCCAATCTATGATGATCTAGTATTTCTATCACCTGAAAATTTACAATAATTTTACTATATCACTAAAAAATTATCGAAATATTACAAACTGTAAATATAGGTCTGTCGAAATATTAAAAACTGTAAATGTAAATCAAACGGGCCCTGCAGTAGGACATTACTGGAAAATAAAAAGAAATTGCATGGGAGCCAAAATTAGTGAACAATGTCACATGGCATTTGGACTTATCTTATTAGTTTTCTATCATGGACTAAGGGCTTTACTTCAAAAAAAAAGAAAAAAAAAAAAAAAAAAAAAAAGCAGTTTACAATCACTAGCTCTTCTCAATGTGCCCTTTTTTTTTCTTTTTCTTTTTTTTTTTTTTTTTTTTTTTTTGGTCTCAAGGCTAAATTTGAACCTAGTTCTTTCAGGAATTATAGGGTTTGACACTGGTTAACTCCATCTACTACTTTGGTTGATTAAAATATTCTTAATGATTTTTTTAAAAATTTCTTCAAATATATTAATAGGATTTGGGGTTTAGAGGGGTATTTTAAAAATAGAGTGGTAAATTTAAAAAGAGTTAATTTCATACAGGCCCCTGCAAACATAGTGAATGGCAATGATATTCCTACAAAGTTCAACCTTCATATATTGTCCCTATAAAAGTTCTAATATTTTTAAATATGTTCATCTGATTTGTTACCGTTAGAGAGCTGTTTATATTTTCAATTTTGCCATCACAAATACGTCCCTCCAAAAGCCATAACAATATAATATAAGAGGGGTAAAAATGTCAAAAACTAATCAGGGTTAAGTATTTAACATATAGTTAACTAAATTTTTCTAACGGATTCTAACGGTAGGAATATATTTGAAAACATCAGGACTTTTACAGGGACAACGTATGAAAGTTGAATTTTGTAGGAATATATTTATCATTTACTATGTTTGCAGGGACCTGTATGAAATTAACCCATTTTAAAATTGTGAATAGTAGTGATGAGGAGTATATATAATATAAGCAGAAGCTCCTGTAATTTAATAGTATAATTTTTCATGGAAATTAAAATCACACTCCTTAATAAGTTAATGGGAAAACATAAAACCCCCCAAAAAAATAAAAACTACCCATACAAATAATCCTTTGGTCTAAAATAAAATACTTTGATTCTACAAATTTCTCTTTTCATTTTCTATAAATACCTAGCTAGTATCACAAAGATTGTATAGCATTATATTTTATAAACCCAAAAAAAATAAAACATATTGCAATTTATTGCAGACAAAATATAGCTAATACTAGAGTAAAAATATTATTATGAATTGTTAATATGTTACATCATATGAAGGATTTTAACTGAATTTATTCACGCAATCTAAGGCGTCGCATTATGTGTATCTCATTATTTTACCAATACAACAATAGGTAATAGTGTATTCTTTGTCGGAGATCCAAATCATTTTCCTTATATATTAGGATAGTAATAATGCAATATGAACAAAAAACAAAAAAACTAATTTTAATACAGAGATGTACTGAATTTGGTAAATCTGCACGATCAGATTCAATGAATACAATTTGTCAATACCAATTCTTACTATCTTAACATAACCATCCATTTTAAAATTTAAACTATTTTTAGGGTACATGGGAGATACATTGAACCAAAAAAGAAAAAAAAATCTATAATTAGTACATACATTTATTATTTATTAGTCACAACCAATTATATATACTGCGTTTGTAAGGACATGTTCATTCAACCCCCATGTATCACCGACCACCATCCACATGCACACATTAAATGATAATCATAAAAACCCTAATCTCCAAAAAAATTTGTAAAATCAAAGCTAGTATAATTCAATCACTAATTACTATTTCCGTATCATAAGGTACACTGCTTAAAATGTTTTGATGTCTCGTCATAAAAAATCACGCAAATAAAACAAAAATTACACAGGAAACTTTCTCAGGAGAGACGGACTAAGCAACTGTTCATTACTGTTTTAAAATTCGTGCATCTATAAATAAATAAGGCAGCGCATTGATTTCTTAGGGTGATAGATTAATAGATGTATTTAGAAATGGTTACTGTGATATCCCAATAGTCCCACATTGGATAATAGGAGAGAGTGTGATGGATTTATAAGTGACGTACATACTAATAATAATAATCGGACTTAACTATTTTGGCCCCCTAAAAAAAATTTATTTTAAAAATAGTTCCGACAAATTTATAATTACAAAAATGACCCTACCCTTTCCACGCAGGGGCCACACGGGCGGGTGCCGGGTTGGCAAGTTGAACACAGTGAATGATTCACCGTGTTCAAACACGGTGAATGGTTCACCGTGTTCAGAAACATTCACCGTGTTTGAACACGGTAAATGATTCACCGTGTTCAACTTGCCACCCCACCAAACAGCCCTGCATGGCGGGAAAAGGGCCAAAATTGTAATTATAAATTTGATATGACTATTTATGAAAATAAACTTTGTGAAGGGGCCAAATGCAAAAAAAAAAAGCCCTTTTAATCAACTACGTGGCTCAAATTTTCATTAGTTTTTTCTTAATTCATAGTTATCTAGAATTAAATATTTGTTTAATTTATCTTAACTTAGTAATTGAAAGAAAAACGCAAACAGAAAGTTTGAATGGCCATGATTTTTTTGGATTATAATTAGTTATAAAATTTTATAAAAATCGTAATTAGGTTATTAATTAAATTAAGTTAGTATAGTTTCTTAAGTTTGGATAATTAAATGTAATTGGGCCATAAAAATCATAATTAGGTGATTAATAAAACTAAAAGCTAACATAATTTTGTTAGTTCGGATAATTAAGTGTAAGCGGGCTAAAATTTAGAGAGGGACTAAGCTTATTTTATCAAAATTAAAATGAATAAAATTATGAAGAGAAAGAAAAAAAAATTAAATAGGAAATATTAAATGGTGATTAATCATTATTAAGTATTTTTAAATCAAATTGTAAAAGATAAACTTAGTTATAACTTCTCACATAAGATTTTAAGGTGTAGATAACTTAAAATAGAAAAGTAATTTATTGATGACTAGTTTTAGAGAGAGATATATAATAGTTTCAAAAAAAAATAAAATGAAAATAAAATTAATAAGGAAAGAATCTCATAAAGATTCAATAGGACAAAAAAATTGTGATAGTCAAGTTATGAGTAGATGACAAGGGAGCAATAATTATTTTCTTTGGCTAAATTATGCACATTATTATACGTTTATTCCCAACTTTAATTTATTATAATTTTTAGAGCAATCGCTTATATACTCCTGAAAAATTTTCGACTTTCTGATTTACCCCTCTTAAAAAATTATTATTAAAAATATTATTTTTACGTTCCAACCTATTTCAAATATACCCCTAGAGTTAAATTCTGTTAATGAACTGTTAGCAATAGCTTGTTATTTTTGTGAAATTACTATTTTACCCTTTCAAATATACCTTTTTATCATCATCATTTTTTCTTATTTGCCCGTAAGTTAGGGGCACATGAAGTATTTTGATTTTTGCTATTTTCAATAATACCCTTCTATCATCATCGACATTTCTTATTTGCCCTTAAGTTAAGGACAAAAAAAGTATTTTAATTTTTTTTAACTCTGGTAGATATTTAACTCACGTCTAACCCAAGTTAACTTAACGAGTGGTAACCATAGAGATATTTTTGAATAACGGAGGAACATACGAGGGGTATATTGGAAAGAAATAAAAGTAGGCGTAAATGAGATATTTCTGAAATTTTGAGGAGTACATAGACAATTATTCCATAATTTTTTATATAAAATTTTAAATTATTATAATTAAGTTCAACAGTTTAACTAAGTTAAATAAATAATGATGTGTTATTGATATAACAGTTTTGTAACTGATGACATGGCAATAACAATGATGACACATCACTGCCACATTCCTGGTATATCATGATGCTTAATCCAATAATTTAAAAAATTTAAGCTAAAAATTATAATAAATTAAAATTAGAGGTTAAATTATTATTCATCTTATAGTTCGGGGGCCAAAAGTATAATAAACCCTAGCTTTTTCTTCCTAATATTTGGCCTTAAGTAGAAAGTTTTTAGTAATATTTTACAACATTAATGTGGCTTAACTTAATATAAAATTTGAGAAATTTTAAGGACTCTAAAAGTTTCATTTGCTTTCCTTAATGTTTACTTAATCTAAAATATTAGTTCAAATTTAAATTGATAATTTGAATTTATTTTTGAATCAAATTTTAATTTACTATTTGATCTTAAATTTTAATTTAAATATAAATTTAAAATTTGAATTAAAACCTAAATATAAATTAAAAAATTAGGTTAAAATATAATTCAAAATTAAAGAAATTAAATTCACAATTCGAATTCAAAGTTCAAACTGAAACTCATTATTAAAATTAAGTTCAAGATATAAACAAAAATTCGAATTTGAATTTTCAACTTGAATTCAAAATTCATGTTGAAGTTCTTAGTTAATAATAATTTAATAAAAATTCAATTTTAATATTTTAATTTTAATTTAAAATGGCATAATTACACTGTACTATATTGTACTTTACAATTTTTTTATTTTTTATATTGTACTATTTTTCTTTTCTACGTACCACTCAACTATTTTTTTTTTTTCAGTTACTACACTATAAGCAATAAACATATAATTTTATATAAAAGCTATTAAGAAATACAGGTTAAAAGTGGCAGAATATATATTAAGTTCACTTTGACATAAAAAATAACAATATATATAAAAAAAAAAAAAAATAATTAAAAATAATTTGATAGAAATTTTTTTAATGAGTTTGTCATGGATATATATATATATATATATATATATATATATATATATATATATATATATATATATATATATATATATATATTGCATTTTTTCTACTATTTAAGTGTGCCTCTTAATAAAGTTGTTAGATTTTATCAAAAATAATAGATTTATTAACACATAATGCAGAGACTTGTGAGAAAAAAGTAATTTAGTGATATTTATTAGAAAAAAACAGTAACAAGATAGAAAAACGAAAAAAAATTAAAATATAATGTAGAGATTGATAAATATAATAATATAATGGTGTTTTTGAAAAAATAAAATAGTACGATATAGTAAATAAAAATAACACTATAGTATATTATAGTAGAGTGTAATTAAATCATTTAAATTTTAAAACTAGAATTCAAATTTAAATAAAATTTTAAATTTAAATATTAAATTTAACTATAAATTTATTAATTTGAATTTAATTTAGAAATAAAATTGAGAATATGAAACTAAATTCATAATGTCAATTCATGAATTCAATTCAAATTTATTCTAAAATTTAACTTTAAATTCAAAAATTAAAGTTAAAATCAAATATAATCTTTTAAATAAGTTTTCCATTTTTGATGACTTCGAAATTTCTTAAACCGAAGCAAAGAAAGTGAGATTTAATTATAGCTCATTTTATCTATGGAATCAAAATGACATTTATTGATTTCGATAGTTACTGTTTGTTTTACAGAAATAAAATTTTGATTTCCGTTCCACTCTTGAATGTAACGTAAATGGCCAAATTCATGTTTTGAATTCAGAATTAGCCCATTTTAAAGTAAACAACTTAAAATCTTCTCACACAAACACGTCCTCCTCCGCTTCCTTCGTCACTTTTCTCTCTCTTAACCAAAACTTTCTCTCAAAATTCTAGATATTCATTCTGATTTTCATTCTAATAATGCATCAAATATTTTGGATAATTCGTCTTTCAATTTTTCATTCCAATATAATCAAATTCCATTTCAATTATTATGAATCAAACATACCCTTATATGTACTTTCACAAATTAAACAATCGATAATACGTCAGAATGTTACTTTCGATGCAATCTTTTCGGCCAACCAAACATGCCATAAATGTAAGTCATCTTATTTCGGAATGACTCTCCATATATGTTTATGGAAAACAAAAAATTAACAATGAAATAAAACCATGATGCTAATTAAATTAATTTTTCTCCAATTTTTTTTTTTTTTTTCTTTTTTTTTCATTCTACTCTTACAAAGAATCTCTACTCCCTACTCCCTACTTGAAAAGTAAAAAAACATTCCCCCAAATAAAAGAAAAAAAATGGAAATGGAAAGAAGACGCCATTAACAGATGGGATTAGGAAGGGGAGGGGCGACCGCGCCGGCGGCCGAGCGCGGCGGCGGCGGCGGGGGCGGGGGAGGGGGAGGGGGAGCGGAGGCGGCGCATCTCGAGGATGCGGCGGTGGGAGTTGGAGTGGAGGGCGGGGACGAAGGTGGGGCTGCGCGCGGGGCGGTACTCGGGGACGAGGCGCCCGGACTTGAAGCGCACGCCGCACGCGTTGCACAGCGTCTTCGGCCCCTCCGGCCCCGCCCGCCACTGCGGAGTCTCCTCCGCCGCGCAGTGCCTGCACCGCCGCCTCGCTCCCGACGCCGCCGGAGACCCACTACTACTCCGGCGGCGCCGCCGCCCCTTGCTCCTCGGCCTCACCGGAACCCTCGACGCCGAGGGCCCCAGCACCGGCGCATCCGCCTCCGCCGCGTCGAACGACGTCTCCAGCGCCGGGAACGCGTCCTTGTTCGCGAGCCACTCCAACTCCTCCTCGCCCCCTCCTTCTCCCTCCTACACACGAAAACCACCAAAAAAAATCGGATTTTTACGCTCCCACGCCATCAAAAATCGGATTTTTCTTTTCTTTTCCTGTGTAAACTAGGGTTTTGATAAGGGGTCACGCACCGCGAGGCCCTCGTCGGCGTGGTCGAAGATGTCGAGGAACATTGCTCCTCCTCCGCCGCCGCCGCCGCCGCCGCCGCGCGGGGCGCGCCGCTCCTTCGCGTCGACGAGGTCGAGCAGGAACACGTCGTCGCCGAAGCACGCCTCCGCCGCCGCCGCCGCCTCTCCGAATGGCTCCACCATTGCCGCCTCCTCAGAGCTCTTCTCCCTCTCTCTCTCTCCCTCCCTGTGTGTTTCCCACCACTTAGCGAGAAAACGAGAGGATAAAGGAGAAATAACCAAAACGCCCCTCGCTACTCTCCTTAATTCCTTTTCACTCCCTCTATTTTACTATTTAGTATTTACCCATTTTAGCTTATAGGATTTAGCAATTACTTATGAGGTTAAATCACTAAAATGGGCACGTACATTGGGTTCACGTGGGAATGGTGTTTAACAAAAAAAATAATACTAATAAAAAAGAGTTTGGTGTCACTTTTGTGATTTGGATATATTAGTAAATAAATAAACGTCCATTAGGGTTTATTGAATTGCCTAAGAAAATGGTAACCTAACATACTAACATGGTGTATTATTGAATTGAATTGAGGGTCTATTTGGCTCGGCTCGATGTTCCGTAAAAGTACCAAAGTAAAATTTTCTAGACCACGGAAAGCAAAGTAAAAATGAGTTGAACCGCAGAGCGGAGTACTTTGAAGTTTACTCAAATTACTTCACATCTTTTATGGCTGATATCCTAAGTCCCGACTTCAAAACCTAATTACTTCATATTTTTAACTAAATTTATTTTAAAAATATAAGAAGAAACGGTCAAATTGAAGTTCTCATTTTTAGAGTTTAGAAATTTATTTTAATTTTCCACTGCAATAAAAATTCTACAATTTTTATGCGCTAGCTGAACCGCAAATACTTTCTGATGTAGAGAAGCTATTCTAATATCTAGGCAAAATAGGGACTTTCAGTTAAATTAGTTTTAGAGATAATTTTTTGCAAAATCAAACCAAATCCAAACCAAAACCCAAAATCTTAAGAAAATTGAATAGGAGATCGAATATCGAAATTACCAGTTAAATAAGTTTAATTTGAATGATTTAATCCACCTAATAGGCTTTGTCTTAATATTTTATGATCTATTCATGATTTCCTATCATATGAATAAACATGGCATTTTGAATATCTTAAAACTCTCTAAAATAAAACATACACTAAGCTAATTATTTTGTTTAATTTTTCTAAAAAACCAAGCCAAAAAAAAATGTTTCGAGTGTTTAATATTTTTGGCAACAAATAACAAGCTTTTATGCACCCTTCCTTATTTAGGCTATGAGGGTATTTGTGTAAATTTAATACCTCACTAAATTATTTTTTAATTGGAAAATATATGACCTACTAAGAGCCACATGTTGACATAATTTACATTGACAGTAAACTATACAAGAATAATTCATTCTCCATAAATAATAATTCATGCATTTTAACATTTTATTTAGAAACTATTTATACTCTTTCAAATTAATTATAGATCAAACTAAGTAGGAGTAAATATAACTTTCAAAACATTTATTTTAGACTAAATTATATTAAAAAAAATCTCCATTTTTCTCCCTGTCTCCATTATTCCTAGCATTAAAAATTACGACTCAAATAAATTCAAAATTTGGAATTATTGCTGAATTCAGTATTAAAACTTTATAAAATTAAATTTATAAATTAAATTAATTATATTTAATAAATTATAATTATATAAATTGAATAAAGTTGCTCAACAACTATCGACTTTTATAGTATTAGCAAAATAAGAATCTCTTTAATCTAATTTTTAATCTATTTTTAAAATTGCAAATTAGATAAATATAGAGATATAAAACAATGAGATGTACTAATGTATTTAATTTGGTGAAGCTTCACAACCAAATTAATTCACCAACTATATTTCAAAATTTCAAGTATAGAATGATAATTGATGTAATTTTTAATGCTGGTAACTTGAAACGATCGCTAAAATGGACAAGAGCATTTTTTAATTTAGCCTTTATTTTAAAAGATAATCGATTGAAGATAAAAAAGAGATTGAAACCTATCTTGTTCTAGGATTTTTGGAAATTTTTGTTTTAATTTTCGAAAAAAGGTGTTTTGAAGTTAATTAAGAGCAAATTCTTATGATATCTACGTACTAAAATTCTATGATTTGCCCACGTGGTGGATTAAAAAAAAAGGAACTTTTATCCACTACAAAAAAAAAAAAGTAGTCAAGGGGTAATTACACAGTTGATTTTTTTATTTTTTTTTCCTTTTTCATGTGGTGATTTTATTGGATTCTAACCGATTCCTTAAAAACCTAAGCTGGTATTTACTTAGGGTTAATACCATGAAAATTCTCAAATAAATTACTCGTGAAATAAAAATTATGTGCGGTGCATGCTGATTGATTCACGTACACTGTATACATACTAAAATACTATCATTTAGGGATGCCAAACGGGTCAGATTTGAGATGGCTACTAAAAAATTTGAATCCAAACCCGACAATCAAACTCGAAATCCAAATCCAAACCGAACGTATTTTGAAAATCCATATCCAAAACCAAATCCGACCAAAAATTCAAAACCCGAACCTGAATCTAAATCCGGAAACGCGAACTCGAAACAATCATTTTTCTTTATCTTTTTTCAAAACATATTATATTGAAATCTATATTTCAAAATATAAATTCATATATAATATTAAATATTCATATATATTATATAATAATATAAAATTTACTTGGGTTCGGGTCAGGTTCGGATTCTAGTCTGATTAAGACAAAATTCATATCCGAATTCAAATCCGTCGAGTTTTTATTTTTTATACCCATATCTAAAATCATATCTCTTTAACATGGCGTAAATTCGGTCTGTTTCGATTCAGATTCATATTAAATTTCAAGTATTTGTGCCTATCATGGCATCCCTACTATTAGGACATCAGAAGCACTTCAAAGACTACATTAGAATTGTTTATTATTACTTATTGTTATGTTCCTGAGTAAATAATAGGATAAATTATATTTTTGGTTCTCAAACTATGAGGCCCATGATATTTTGACCCTTAAACTTTAATTTATTATAATTTTTAGCTAGAACATTTTGAATTATTACAATTAAGTCCCACAAACCGACTAAACATTGACAAATTACTAAGTAATATAATATTTTAATTATTATCACAATATCAATCACAATACTTTTACATTACTTTTATATCAACACTTTGTCAATAATTAGTATAGTCAAATAGTATAATATTTTATTCTCTTTAATAAAGAAAGAATAAAGAAAATAAAAAAAGAAGATAGAAGGAGAAAGAGGACATTGAAAATCCCCATCCTCTCCCTTCTCCTCCTTCCACTCCCTCCTTTCTTTTCCTTCTCCTCCTCTTTTAGCTCCGGTACCCCGCTACGTCGTGCTGCCTCGAATTATGCTGCTATCCACGCCCCCACCTTCGCAGTTCATGTCACATTCGAGCCTGGGTCGCTGCTATCGGCGGTAGCAGAGATGTGGACGAGGTAAGGGGAGAAGCACGATGACGACATGCAAGCGGCGGAAGAGGAAGAGTGAGAAAGTGCAGGAGGATAAAAAAAGGAAGAAGAGAGAGAGAGAGAGAGAGAATAGGAGTATTATCAATTATGGTCAGTTTTTATAAAATTCAATCCGAATCTACAAAATCAAAAAAGACCTCATTTTACAAAAATGCAAAATCAATGAATTTTCTGCAAAATTGATTTTGATTTGAAAATTAATTTTGGTTAAAAACTCTGGAGTCTTTGACCAAATATAGATGGAAAAAGATTTTTTAGAAATAATTTTGTAAAGTTGTTTGACAAAATTTTTGATATTTGCAAATAATAATTTTTCAATAAATTTTATATAAAATAATTAATAATATGAATTTAAATTTAAAATTTTGAATTTAAAATTTAAATCAGAATTTAAAATTTGATAACTAAAATAAAATCAAATTTTAAAATTAAAAATTCAACTTTTTTTAAATTTTGAAATTTGATATTTAAAATTTAAATCTAAAATCTAAATTTAAATTTTTGAATTTTAAAATTTTTAATTTTGAAATTTTGATAATTTTAAATTTCAAATCTAAAATTTTAGATTTCAAATCTAAAATTTAAAATTTAAAATATAAAATTTAAATTTGAAATTTGAAATTTAAAATTTAAAGTTTAAAATTTAAAATCTAAATTTGAATGTTAAAATAAATTTTCAAATTTCTAAAATTTCCAATTTTAAATTTGAATTTTAAATTTGAAGTGTAAAATTTAAATTTGAAATTTGAAATTGAAAAAATAGAATTTTAAGTTTTAAATTTTAAATTTTAAATTTTAAATTTTTATTTTATATTAATTTTAAATTTTAAGTTAATTTTTTAAAAATTTGAAATTTGAAAACGGAGATTTGAAATTTTAAAAATTGAAATTTAAAATTTAATATCTAACTTAAAATTCTGAAATTTGAAATTTAAAATTTGAAATTTGAATGTTACAACTTAAATTTTCAAAATTTATTAAATTTTAAATTTTAAATCTGAATTAAAATTAAAAATTTGAATCTAAAATTAAAATTTATATTCAAAATTTGAGTTTAAAATCAAAATCATATTTCAAGAAGCATGTTTTAAGTGTTTCTAGTTTTGGGCGTTTAAAATCAAAAAACTGATTCTAAAAATCAGAATCAGATTTTTTTTTAAAAGTTTCTGAACGCTTTATTGAAGAAAAAAATCACTTTTTGTCCCAAAATCACCTTCGAGAATATAAGGCAAACAGCTACTAAATTATAAATCAAATCAAAAAGGCAAAATAGAAAGAACAAAAAATGTAATGAGTTCCTCAATTGTTCATCAATTTGAAATTAACTCCTTAACTATTATTTCGTCAATTCACATCTTCAACTTTTATTATTTTTATTGAAGTTTTTCTACTTTGTTTAGTTGAAGATTTTACTAAATTTAATAACTTTTAAATAATTATTCGGCCGTCAATTGTTTCATTTTTATCTTTAAAATTTTAATTACTTTAAATAATTATTCGGCCTGCGACCCATTTGATTTGGGCTTTGAGTTTCTTGTTTGGGCTTGTTGGTTTATTTTGGCTTAATTACATTTTTGGTCCTCGAGCTACGAGGCGCATGTCACATTCGTCCTCAAACTTTAATTTGTTTTAATTTCTGACTCGAATTTTATAAATTATCGCAATCAAATCTCACAAACCAATTTAACTGATTAAATGTTGACGTGTTTGTTGATTTAAAAGTAATGTGACATTATAATTATTATCGTGTCGTCAATTATAATACTGTCACATTACTTCCATATTAGCAACAAATTAATATTTAGTCAACTAAATTGAATTGTAAGATTTAGTTTCAATAAGGCCTTTTTGCATAAAAAATTCACCGGTTTTATTTTGTTGCAAAAATGAGCTAGTTTTTTTAGATTTTGTTGATATGGTCCGAATATTTTAGAAACGTATCAAAAATATTCTTTCTTTTTTTTATGAGAGAGAAAGGTAGCATGTTACCCGCTTCGTTTATTTTATTTAGAAATAAACTTAGCTGGAAATATGACTCAAATAGGATTCGAATTCGGGATCTCGGGTACCAACCACCAAACCTTTTGCCACTTGCGCTAGGGACGGTCGGTCGTATCAAAATATTCTTATTCCTCTGTCTCTCTCTCTCTCTCTCTCTTTCTCTCATTCATTTTTTTCTCTTCTGATTTGTCTTCCTTCTTTTTGTTGTTCCTTCTTCTCTTTCTCCTTTCTTTTTTCTCTCCCTCCTCCTCCTCCACCGCCGCCACGTTAATGCCGCATTCCTCTCTCCTACCTCGTACGCACCTCCGCCGACATCGGATTGGATATGGTATAGATCGTGGAGGTGAAGCTGTGGCAGAGAATAAGGTCATGGATGGCGAAAGCAAAGGCAACGAGGGTACACCTAACGGCATAATAGAATTTTATTTATGAAAAATACAAAAAATAATAATAAAGGCACTTGATGTGAACCTGGGACATATAGTTTTACACGATGTAACTTCTGCCGTATCATTTGAGGTAAAGGGTAGTTTAATTGTATGTAGTTACAGCTACTTTACAGCCGTAAATATAAATAAAATTAATTTGATGTATTTAAATTTAATTACTATAGTTGAAAAATGCTCGAAGAGGTTCAATTGCAATAGTTGGAAATATACTCAAATTGCCAGTAATTCCAACTATAGAAGCTAGAGAGGCTAACTTAAAATAAAAAAATTAGTTTATGTCTCTAATAACTTTTTAAACAAATTTTTTTTTTCCTTCATAAGGGATAATACCACTACTTCATATATAAAATTATAAAACTTTACAAACGCAAAAAATTAAACAATAACATTTTCAACTACACTGCATTTATAGTTACATCGAGCCAAATAGCAACATAAATCAATTTATATTTTGGCATCTTTCCTGATTTCATGTCCAAAAATTACAAAAAGAGACAAAAAAAAAAAAAAAAAAAAAAAAACAAAGAGGAACATACTCTATGAGAAAATAATTTATTTATTTTTTACCCATCATTCTTTTATTTCTTTTTAAACATTTAAAACATCTACAAGTAAGTAACAATTTATTCCCAACCCCTAAACACCAAAATAATAAAATCTACAACCAAAATATACAACACCTCCAAATACTGAAATTTGAAAAAAGAAATTTAAAAATACATACAAAAGAAAATTTTGAATTCAAATGTTACAAAGAGGCGCCTAAAAAGCCTACTACAGGTACCCAGAATCCGGGGATGTAGTGAACACGGGCTTATCCTTAGCCACAACATTGGTGGTGATAACAGTAGCAGTGGTCGAGGTCGTGGTCGTGGCCGTGGTGGTGCTTTTTCTCCGTGGCTTTGCCTCGGCGAGCATCGTGACCGCGTCCCGCATTGAGGGCCGGTCCTTCGGCGACCGCGCGGTGCAGAGGACGGCGATCCTTAGGACCAAAAACATCTCCTCGCGGACGTGCTCGCACCGCCCCCCGACCGCAGGGTCGAGCAGCTCCTCGACCCCGCAGTTGCTCCTCAGCCGCTCTCGGACCCACCCGACGATGTCTTGGCCCTCGCCAAACTCGGGTTCGATCGGCCTTTTGCCGGTCAGTAGTTCCATCAGGACCACGCCGAAGCTGTATATGTCGCTCTTCTGATCCACCTTTAGTGTGTAGCCGTACTCTGTAAATTGTCAGCAAATTTGTCGGTTTAAGTTTAAAATTAGGAGTCCGACGGAATTTGAATTTTATTTGAGCCGTGGGAGAATGATATTTTAGTAGTATATATTTAACACTCACCGGGCGCGATGTAGCCACAAGAGCCGGCAACCGTGGAGAGGGTCTCGTCCTTACGCTCCAACATCCGGGCTAGCCCGAAGTCGGCGATTCGCGCCTCCAGGTTCGCGTCGAGCAACACGTTGCTGGACTTGACATCACGGTGGATCACCGGTGGCCGACAGTCGTGGTGCAGGTACGCCAGCCCCTGCGCTATCCCCGCCGCCACATTGTACCTCGCCACCCAGTCAACCAATAGCCTCCCCGCCCCGCCGCCGCCGCCGCCGCCGTCGTGCAGTGCCTCCCACAAGCTCCCGTTCGGCATGTACTCGTACAGTATCATCGTGTCGGAGTCGTTCCGCATGTACCCGACCACCCGAACAATGTTTCGGTGCCGCAGTCGTCCTAGTAGTCCCACCTGTTGAGTACAAAATATTAAAAACACTATTCTTTGACAGCAGATACCGCGTTTGATTTATTAAATTTCGTTCTATTAAAAATCATGAATTTTTAAGTTTTTAGTGACAAACGGTTGTATGGCCCACTGCGTACCTCTCCGGCTAAATCATCGTCGCCCCCACCGCGGCTGCGCCATAGCTTCTTGACGGCCACCACCGCGTGGTGCCGCGGCATGTCGGCCTTGTAGACGATCCCCGTCCCGCCCATCCCGACGACGTTCGCCTCCTTGATGCATGCGAGCACGTCGGCGCTCGTGAAGCTCAGCCGCTGGAACGCCGTCATCCGCCACGGCCAGGCTCCGGCGACCCCGCCGCTCTCCTCATCGAACCGGTCCTCGCAGCAGCAGCCCGCGCCGTCCACGTACCACCGCCGGTACAGCCGCCGCCCCGCGATCGCTGCAGCGGCGATCGCGACCACCGCCGTGATCCCGACAGCCCATCCGGCCGCAATGTGCTTCACGTGCGACGTCCGGAGGCCGGTCATCGCCGACGCGACCGACGGGGATACGCCGGCGCCGGAGCCGCAAGGCGGGAGCACGCCGCCGCAGAGCCCGGGGTTTCCGGCGAGGTCGTCGGGGTTTATAGTCCTCAGCAGCCCCGACGACGGCACCGGGCCGGAGAGGTTGTTGTAGGCCAAATTGAGCATTTCGAGGGCCGGGGAGGCACCGAAATTCACCGGTATCGATCCGGTGAGGAAGTTATTCGACAAGTCGAGCACCGACAGCGTCGGCATCATCGCGATATCGGCCGGGATCATCCCGGCGAACATATTACTCCGGAGGCTCAGCGTGACGAGCCGCTGGCACGACGCGAGGCTCGCCGGAATGCTGCCGGACAGGCGGTTGCTCGACAGGTCGAGCGCAGACAGCGAGGGGCAGTCTTGCAGCTCGTCGGGCACGCCGCCCGTCAGCTCGTTGTCGGCGGCGATGAAGCTCTGGAGCGTCGGCACGGAGAGGATGTTGGCGGGGAGCTCCGACCGGAGGCGGTTGTGCGAGAGGTCGACGAAGGACAGCGACGTCGACAGCGCGATGTCGTCGGGTATCTCCCCCGACAGCTCGTTGCCGGCCAATTCCAGGCGCTGCAGCCGCGGCAGCCGGCCGAGCCCCGCGGGGACGGTGCCGTTCAGCCGGTTGTTCTGCACGCGCACCCGCACCAGCGACGCGCAGGCCGTCAGCCCCGCAGGGATCGGCCCCGCGAACGCGTTGCTGAAGAGGATGAGCTTCGTGAGGTTGCCGCCGTCACAGAGCCCTGCAGGGATCGGCCCTGACAGAGAATTCGTCGACACGTCGAGCCACTGCAGCGGCGAGGCTCGGCCGAGGCCGGAAGGCAGCGGTCCCGTCAGCGAGTTGTTCCACAGCTCCAGAACCTCCAGCCGCGGCAATTCGCCGATGCCCGCCGGCACCGGGCCCTTCAGCCGGTTGCACATCAAGTTCAGCAGCTGCAGATTGCTCAGCTGCGACAGCTCCGGCGGTATCGCCCCAGACAGCCTGTTGTCGGAGAGGTCGAGCATCGTCAGCGAGCTCGCATTTCCCAATTCTCTCGGAATACCACCGACGAAGTTGTTCTTGTACAAGTACGCCGTCGTCAGCATCCGGAGCCTCCCCAGCTCCGGCGGTATCGCGCCGTTCAAGTTCCCGATCGCCACGTCGAGATACCGCAGCCTGGTCAGGTTCCCGATCGCCGGAGGGATCGGGCCCTCGAACTCGTTGTATCCGATGATGAGCTCCTCCAATGCGGAGAGCTCGAAGAGCTCACCGGGAAGCTCTCCGGTGAGGTTGTTGCCGGAGAGGCCGAGGAATTCGAGCTTCTGCAGGCGGCGGTAGGAGGGCGGGAGCGAGCCGGCGAAGAAGCCGCCGCGGAAGTCGAGGACTTGGAGGGCGGTGGCGTTGCCGACGTCGGCGGGGAGGGGGCCGTCGAAGTTGTTGCCGGAGGCGTTGAGGGAGCGCAATTCGGTGCAGGCGCCGAGGCCGGCGGGGAACCGGCCGGCGAAGTTGTTGTCGCTGACGTCGAGCTCTCGGAGGGCGGGGAGGCCGGGGAGGGGGTTCGGGAGGGGGGAGGAGAAGGAATTGCAGCAGAGGTTGAGGTAGGCGAGCGCGGGGAGGCGGCGGAGGGGGTCGAAGGCGACGGAGCCGCTGAGGTTGAGGCCGGAGAGGTCGAGGCTGGCGACGGAGCCCCGCGAGTCGCACCGCACGCCGGTCCAATTGCAATGCGACGACGGCGGCAGCGGCGGTGTCCAGTCGCGGAGCGCGCCGAGGGGGTCGGCGAGCGCCGCCTTGAACGCCAGCAGCGCCGCCGCCTCGTCGTCGGCCGCGGCGGCGGAGAATGCAGTTAAAGAGAGCATGCAGAGGAAGAGAATTGGCATTTTGGTGATCATGCTGCTTCTCTTCCTCCTCTGTAAATTTCCTTTTGGTTTTTGCTTTTAGATTTTATTATGTTTCCATTAATGGCTGAGTGGTTTGGAGCAACGGGGGAGAGTGTGGGGGGAGGAGGAAGCTTATAAGAAGGATCGATGGTTTAATTTAAAAAGAAAAGGAGAGACTAAGGATTAAGAATATTTTATTGACTTTACTAATGGAGGTTGGATATATAATTGAATTTTATTTTGAAATTTATACAAATAGAGAAAAGGAGCATTACAACTCATAGCATGACCGACCGTCTCTAGCGCAAGTGGCAAAAAACTTGATGGTTGATACCCGAGGTTCCGAGTTCGAATCCTAGTTGATTCACATTTTCAGTTAAATTTATTTCTAAAAGAAATAAACGAAGCGGTAGCATGCTACTTTTCTCTCAAAAAAAAAAAAAAAAAAAAAAGAACTCATAGCATGAACTTGGTGCACCACATCACGACCACTTGAGAGGGATAAAGTGGTCGTCGATTAAATAGAGAGAAAATAAATTAATTTATTATTTTATTAATATATTAATTTATTAGCTTAATTTGTTAACTTATTAAATTATTTATAGTTAGTTAATTTATTAATTAACAGTACTTGTGGTTAATTAATTAATGATTAATTAATCTCCTAATTAATTTATTAATTAATTAATATTTATGATTATCTAATAATATTCACGATAAATTAATTAATTTATTTATTTATTAAATATCATTTACTTAATATTTTGATATTAATTAATTATATAAAATATTATTATTTAACTACTATAATTACTCTTATTCTTATTATTTCTATCTAACTACCCAAACACTATTATAGTATTTTTTTAGAAAAATCAAATTAGTTGAATTATTTGATTAGATATATAAATAGAGCGGCTGAGAGGATACAGTATAAGATGCGCCAATACAAATAATAATTTTTCAATAGAGAGAAAATAAGAAGAAATTATCATAACATATTATATCTTATGTACTATCCTTCTTTGACCCTCAATTTCACCATATACTTGAATCTGTTCGACTTCTTAAACTAATAAAAAATTAAGACTAAAATTGAAGTATGAAATAAGATAGATGAAGGACTGATGCATGAACACCAAGTATAGGAAATGAATGTGACAGAGAGAGAAAAGAATAAGGTTTGGTGAGCTCGTGGGGTCTTGGGGTCAGAAACAGCTGGAAATAAGCAACAAAAACTGGAGCAATAACTGGAGCAATTTGGACATAAGCTGGAAAATTCTTTGGATTATTGAGAACAAACCCCGACATCAAACATGGTTAGAGAATGTGCGGGAGCTTGTCACCTGAACATGCATGTTTAGCTACGCATAAATATTTATATATTTATATAGGGAGTTCGTTTATGGTGTTTTTAAAAGCACGAAGCACTAGGTGTTTATAAGTTTTTCGCCGTTAGATCTATTTTTTTGATCATTTTCATCTGTTAGATCATACTATTCAACCATAGGAGATCACTATCATCCTAACCGCACATTCCTTAATCTCAGGGCCGAAAATCTACAAGCACTAATGACTTGGTACTTTTAAAAGTATAGAAACTCAATTTTTTATATAGAACTAACTTGTTAAATTATATAAATAACTGTTACTTTTCAAAAATTTAAGCGTTCAGCATGCAATGTTTCCAAAAAAATAAATAAATAATATCAAAAAATTATAAAATACACTAAACCTATATATAATTAATTCATTATTACTTTAAAAGTATTCTAGCTCAACTCTATATATAATTAGTTCATTATTACTTTAGATGATGATGATAATAATTAATGGGCACCTAATTGGTCACAGAGAGAGAGAGATAGAGAGAGAGAGAGAGAGAGAGAGAGAGAAGAAACAGATCACTCGTGTGGATTAAAATTATTTATTATCAATGTGAAGTCTCTGAGACAGAGTAGCTTTGTGAGGCCAAGTATATTGTTTACTTCCAAAGACATGTTATAGACCTTGGTATCCATTAGTTTAAGGTAAATAGATTGAAATTAATCTTCAAGTAGAATAGTGCCCTTGCAAATCATAATTAATGAGCATAACATTGTGATTATATATATATAGAGAGAAAGAGAGTCCGGCTACAATGCTATCAATAGCACCAAGTACTTGGTGCTATCAAGTTTTCCGCCATTAGATCCACCCTTTTGACCATTTCACCCCTTAGATCATACTATTCCACCAATCACCCACTAAACCCTAGAAGACCATTATCATCCTAATCGCAGATCTTTTTATCCAAAGGCCGAAAATCTAATAGCACCAATGACTTACTTTCTGGAACTGAATTCATTTCGTTCAGATTCTGTTTGGATGCATGGATATTTTATTCCACGTTAGTCTTTGATTTACTTAAAAAATTTAGTATTTCGTAGATGAAAAATACGATTAAACGTCTAAAATAAAATAATGTATTTCACTTTTTAGTCAATTTTTTGAAATAATATAAATTATCTTGTAGGTGAAATATGTTATCCTATAAAATTATAAATACAAGTCCTTTTAAGGAATAAAAATTAAATTGTTTACCTCCAACCACACAAAAAAAATTTCATACCGAATAAGTTATTCAAAAATAACTTATTTTAATATCTAAATAAAGCCTTAATAAATAAAGCAGATAGAATGCTGTATATCTTTCTCAAAAATATTAAAAAAAAAACTTCCTTTTCATCTCAAAGTTATTAAATTTTGCAAATATATGTCTCATACTATATCTTCAACTAGTGTTAGCATTTGGATTAGTGGCTAATATAAAAAATGCCATAGGCAGTTCAAGCCAAGATAAAGTTGGTGAAAAGAAGGTAATGAGAGGAAATTAAAGAGAAAAGATAGAGCATTATTAGCCATTGATGAACAATCATAAGCAACTCCTATAACTTTTCTCTCTTTTGTGCTCATAGATTAATTTCTTATTGACTTATTAACTACTAACAAGCACTTGCTTTGAAGCTTAGTAATCATCTTACCTAAAAGTTCCTCTATCCTAGATCAGCTCTTTGAGTGCTTTCCCTAATTAAAATCATTACCTCCATTTAGGATAAACAATTAGGTTGCTTGGATTAGAGGCATATTAATTATTAACCACCTAAGAAACTCCATAGAGTGTTTCATAATACAGTTGGCAGAGATATTGTCACTTAGATGGTTACGAATTTAATATCATCGTTACCTGGTTCATGGTTGTAGGTTGCTATCACTATTGTAATTCCTTTGCAGTATAGTTGCTACATTTTCGGGTTTCGGGTTCTGGTTTTATTTGGGTTCGGTTTCGGATTTTACAAAAATCGTCCAAAAACCGACCCGTTGGCATTCCTATGCTCAAATGTGTGTGTGAGAGAGAGAAGGTAATTTCATAAAGAATCATGTGGTAAAGTGCATTTTGATTCTTATTATTTCATTTATATCACTTAGGCATTCTAATGTTACTATTTTAGTTTTTTAAGAGGTCGTTTTGTCAACACCACTAAATTTTGGGTTCAAATCGGATTTAACTTGTTCTAAACTCGACGTGTAAATTATTTAAATATACATTTTGACTCAGGTTTCGAACAAGTTTATATCGAAATTCAAACCAAACACAAACCTGACACATTTATATAGATGGAAAGCCGAACTAAACTCAAAGATTTTTAAGATGTCCCTTACCAAATTAAAAAGCATATATATATATATATAAAAGGAATAATATCTAATATGCCCCTGACAACTTCTGAAATATCTAATTTATCCCTACTTCTTTTTTATTTCAAATATACCTCTCGTATAGTTCTCCGTTATTCAAAAATAGCATCGCTGTTAGTACCTATTAAATTATCTCAGTTTAAACCCAAATTAAATTTCTAGCTAAGTTTTAAAAAATCAAAATACATTTTTTGCCCTTAACTTAAGGGCAAGTAAAAAAAAGCTGGCGATAATATAAGGGTATATTTGAAAAGACAAAAAATCGAAATACTTCTTTTGCCCCCTATATTAAGAGCAAATAAGAAAAGTATGTGACAATAGAAGAGTATATTTGAAAGGGCAAAATAGTAATTTCACATAAATAACGATTGTTGCTAACAGAATTTAACTCTAGGGGTATATTTGAAATAACTTGAAATGTTAAAAAAGTATTTTTAATATTAGTCTTCTAAAAAGGATAAATCAGAAAGTCGAAAATTTTTCAGGAGTATATAAGCAATTGTCCTAAAAAAAAAATAAAAAAAAAGGTACAGAAGCTAACATGACCCTTGTTCTCCCTGAAAAGTCAACCCAACCGACTCAACTGTTTCCTCCCCATTCCTTCGTACTATTTTTGTATAACTTTTTCTCCTCATGTAGTTGAGATAGAGAGCAAAATGGCATGAACCCAAGTGCACCAACTTTGGCATTGGGCCCTCCCTCTTAGAATCTTCCCATGTTGATTTATGCCCCTACACTGGAATGAGAGAGAAACCACAACTCATCTCTCTCCAATTTTGTTAGAGAGAGAGAGAGAGAGAGAGAGAGAAGTCGTTGCTTGCACCTGGTGCATCTGTACATCCCGTGTACCGTACTTTCCCGCCCATTCATTCCATCTCACACTTCAGTTCCTGCCACCTCTTAAGTGTCTTTTTTTCCAACTTGAAGAATCGTAGTGACCAGTTAAGATGGTTGGATGGTGCAGATTGAAGAATGAGATAATTAAGATGAATGTATGTGTTACTCAAAAGATTGATCTGGTAAGAAATAATTTAGGAATAACTTTAGTACTTGACTTTTAGCGGTAAACGTAGGAATAGGCTACCGATTATATTTAACACCCTAATCGATCTTTCAGGTGACAATGTGCATGATGGATATCCCGGATGAATCGAATCATGTACACTGATCATAGAGGGAACGAAAGCAATAACTGAATAACAGGCAGGATTACGTCCCTTAAAACAGGAAAGTGAAAATTAAACATCAAACCTCTTGAAACCAAAAAGTCTTCGGACTAGCTCTTATATTATATTAGTCAATCTGATAGGAAACGATGCAAGAATAGCTATTCATAACGATCTGACTCGCTAACAATAATAACTCATTGGGCTCTAAACCACCAACCCAAAATACTTAAGTCCGGTTATTATTATTAGGATGTGTGGCCTCTTATATTTCCAATCGGAAACTCTTTTTTCATCCGATGTGGGCCGACCCGTCTAAACCCTAATATTCTCGTCAGGTCCAAATCCGATCATAAACATATAGATCAGAACTATCAGACAACGTGAGATTCTAGATATGACTCCTTAGGGTTCAAGAGGTGGCCACCAACCAAAATACACACATCCAACTCAAACCCCTCCTCATCACCCACATGCACACATGGCCTTGGCCTTTTTGTTGTACTTGTTGTGCTTTGCTACTTAAATACATTAGGAAGAAGATGGAGGCCATGTGAAGGGGCTTCTCAAATTGCATTGTATAGCTTCAATTCTCTCCCCCCTCTTGGAAAGAAAAAGATCAGAGAATAATATATAAGCCATTAATTATTGAGCATTATCCACCCATATCATTTATTGATTTTTAATAAGCACATTTTGAGGCTTTCAAAGACTTGTGGAGGGAAAAGTACTATTATTAATGTTCCACTAACCAAATTTGTGCCAAATGGTGTGGTTATATATGTATATATACATGTGGCATGTTGCAATCTTATTGTTTAGTTTAAATAAAAGGGCAATAAAGTTGCATGACACTATATATATATATATGTATATGTTAATGTGTTTGTTTAATTGGCTGAGCATTAGCTATGTGATTAATTACAAAATGAGATAATAGTTTGCAAAATCCATCAGCACCCAAATTTAATTAGTTTTACCTGTATTAGATTAATGCAAGCATGCAATGTGGAGATACCTTTTTTTTAGTAACTGTGTTTAGATTATATGTAGATAATGCAATTTAATTATTTGACATTTGTGCACATTATATTTTACTAGTGTTTGCTAAACATGGTTTTAACTAAGCTGATGAGAGAGCTGTGGCTCCAATATATTCTAACCATTTGCATATAATCTCATTGTCTTTCTAGTTTGTAATTATAGAGAACCATCATGTGACTTGATGAAATTTAACAAATATATATAACAACAGTTTATCCAAAATAAAATCTGATAACTGATATAGGAGAACAGTTAATTTTTAAATGTATAGACTTGAATTAAATAAAAGAAAATTAAACGAAGCTAACAGTCTGGTAGAATCTAAACTCAAGACCTCTTGCTTTAATACCATATGAATAAACGATCGTCTCTAAAGTTTACACTAGCTATCAGAGAACTGTATTTTAATATTTTATATTCAACATCGATAAAAGTTCCTACATTCAATTCCCCACTCTTAACATGCTTTGTAGCTTTGAAAATGCAAAAAAAAAAAAAGAAAAAGAAAAAAAAGAGAGTAAAGCAATGAGATGATAGGTTTGAGAGTAAAAGCTCCGGATCGAAAATTTCTTTTTCTTGTTACAAAAAGAAAGCTCCAATTTGAAACTTCCTTTTGTTATTATAGGAATATTGCTTTGACGGAATTTTAGTGTTTGCTCAGCCTCGCTTGTGATTCTATTTTTAGGGTTTCAGTTACAGTCATCTCTATTAATTAGAGAACTTAGCAAAGAAATAATTACTCTAGTATTTCTGCTATTGGGGAAAACTAAAGTAGCAGTTTAAGCCTCAAAGATAGAAGTGTCAGATCGTTGGTACTAACTATTAGTCCCAAAAGCTCGAGCTATTAAAAATACGGAATCAATTCACTTAAAGCGTATAGACACGTACAGTGCCCACGGGTTTCGATTATATATGACTAGTCCCCACCGATCTCACACCACTTCGAACCTGACTTGGCCCAACCCGGCCTTCCACCATTTCGAATATGACTCGGTCCAACTTAACCTCCCGCCACAGGGCAGAATGCTTGTCCCTTTAAGCCAACAAGAAGCTCCAATTTAGATGATAGAATTACTTAAAGCACTTCTTGAAACAACATCCTGCGTGCCTTATAATAGTGGCAAACAAGCTTTTAGTAAAGAAATAGCTCTATTCGAAAAGTAATTCTACATAAGTTATAGCTGCAACAAATAAACCCAAGATGGATTATAAATATTTCGCTTTGGATCATAGTTAATTAATTGGTAATGGAAGGTGAAGGGCTACTTCCACTTCTAATCACTTAGATTTATCTACTACTATTTTTATGAACACTCTTGTTTATTTAGTCATGAATTATTGAGAAGTGGCTCTTCTCCAATGGGAAAGGATACACAAAGCTACACACCATGAGAGGAATATATGTTAGGTAGTGAAGGGCTGTTTATGAGGTGTGATCTTCATTATAACTTTGTCACATTACTTTAAACAATTGTGATCTTGTGCATTGTTATTAATTTATACAACTAATTAATTAAAACCATCTTAGGCCAGCTTTAATTTGTATGGGAGTGGAGAGAGAAAAAAAATGATGGAGTGGTTATTTTGCCAAATATTTATTAAGATTTTTTTAAAAGTAGACATGCTTGAAACTTTTTTATTTTCTTTTAAAGGTTTAGGAAAGGTCCCTAAAACAACTTTGAATACATGGAAGCTTGCTTTTTTTTTTCCTGTATTTTTTTTTTTTTTTTTTTAAGTGTGACTAGTCAGGGACTGAGCTACATTATGGCCCACAGTGGCCATTGTCCTCCTCAGTATTTTTTTTAAAAAAATATATATATTATTAGTCCCTAATAATAATGTTATAAATTCTAGTCTTTAGGGGACCAAAATGAAAAAAAAAAAATTCTTATAAAACTTGTGGAGCGAGAAGTTTTCTATAATCATGCATATTGAAAAAGAAATTATCGAGAAATTCTCTATTGATTCATTCTATTATCGAGAATTTCGTGACGTAAAAGAATTAGCGTCAAGCACAATTTTGACATTTTAGCCAACAAATAATTTTTTATATTTTTTTTATATTTTTTTGTTCGTCGAACTTTTGTAACAATTTATTTTATAAGAATTTTTAAAATAAATATATTATGTATTAAGAATCAACACTTTGTGGAGAGGGATCCCAAACAAGATACATATATAATTGTAGACTCATTATCACCTCTTTGTGGTTCATCTTATACTTTCATTCTTAAATAGATTAAGTACAAACTCTAAAATTAAGATTACTTCATGTATAAGTGGGATAAGACGAGCCGAGTTTAGGGATGTAAAACGGACCGGACGGCCCGTGGACGAACAGCTCCAGTCCGTGCCATGCCACAAGACCGGCCCATGGCCCATCACCATGGGCCGGCATGACCCTTTTTTTCTTTTTTTCAAAATTAAAATTTGAAGAAAATGGGCGAGTCCATAGCCCGGCACGGCACAGCCTTTTCCAAAATGGTTAAGGCCAGGGGTTGCGTCGGGCGTTGGTCTAGAAAAAAGTGGCCCAGCACAGCACGACACAGATCTGAGTCGCCACCCCTGGCCCAGTTTTGGCACGAAAAATTTGGGTCGTGTCGGCATTGGACACGTCTTTTCCTTGTCCCTATTTCAAGTGTTATTCGAGTCTGGGTACTTAAGTCACTAATATACACATCGGATCTATTTGAGCGGATTTGAATAGTGACTATTCATGTATTATCCACTTAAGACCAGGTACGGGTCGGATACGGGCCAAGTCTAGATCGAATACGGGAATCCTTAAACAATCTGTAGACAAACCATAAATCTCTCACTATAAAAAAACTCGTGTTCTAATGAGTTGCACCTAGTCCAATAAAATTCGTTCAAAAGAAAGAACAAAATATTCCAATATAAGAAAGGCACGTTACTTTTCATGATCACGTACAAGAGCCATAGAAACACTATCATACTCTATAAAAAGTACAAAATGGCATCATCAAGCGGTATATACTAAAACATCTTTGAAATAGATCTCTTAACTTCAATTCTTTTTTATTTACTATAGAATATTTCACCGGATCCAGATCCGGGTCCGGATTTGAAAATTATTTCGAACCCTACCTATTAAAAGGTCGGGTTCGGATCGGGTCCAAATCGAGTATGGGTATAAAGTATCTGGACCCACACCTGAAACTTTAATGAGCAATTTTTCTTTACTCGTATACTATTCATTTTTTATCGTGTCCAGTTCAGATCCGGGTAAAGTCCGGGTAGGGTCCGGATTGGGTATGGGATATCGGGTATTTTTGATAGCTTTAGTTAAAATATTATCATCTATATTAAGTTTTTTTTTAAAAAAAAAAACTTTCAAGTGATACAATATATATCACTTTAATAGGTCCAAGAGCAATATGAGTGTTGCTGAGACCCGGCAGAGCCCGACACAAGGGATGTAAAATGGGCCGGGTCGGGTTTGCCCAGACGGAGCTCGATTCCAATGGGTCGAAAGTATGACTGTTATGTCCAGTTATCAATACAAATACATTAAAGGGCGAAGGGAAAACTGTGTTCCGAGCTTCTCCGCGATTTCGGCCCTTCGCTCCCCTCGCCGCGTTTTCGGGCCTGTGGGTCCCTCCGCGTTTTTTTTTTGGGGGGCCGTACCGCTCCGCTGCGCGGCCGCCGCTTATCCCTCCGGGTTTTGGGGTGGATCCCTCAGCGCCTCTCTCTCTCTCTCTCTCTCTCTCTCTCGCGTGCGCACCCTCAGAGCCTCGCTCTCTCCTCCTCTCTCTCTTACCCTCTGTCTCCGTACGCCTCCGCCTCGCCGCGTTTTCGGGCCTGTGGGTCCCTCCGCCTTTTTTTTTTGGGGGGCCGTACCGCTCCGCCGCGCGGCCGCCGCTTATCCCTCCGGGTTTTGGGGTGGATCCCTCAGCGCCTCTCTCTCTCTCTCTCTCTCTCTCTCTCTCTCTCTCTCTCGCGTGCGCACCCTCAGAGCCTCACTCTCTCCTCCTCTCTCTCTCTTACCCTCTGTCTCCGTACGCCTCCGCAGTCCCTACTCCGTGACCCAAACCCTACGCCGTACGCTTCCGCCGCCTAAGCGCCGCTGGAGCCGTACTTGCTCCCGATGCGCCGAACCTCTCTACCGCCTTCCCTCTATGCTCGGCGATGCGGGCATTTAATGCCGCCGCGGATCACCAGCCCCGGATAGCCGGAGATGGTGCCTTCTCTGTCTCTCCTTCCTTTGGTCCTGATCGGTACCGTGCCGGGGCTTACTTCCATACCTCTGCTATCTACTCGGTGAGGTGTGTCGCTCCGCGACGGCGTTCTGGACTCCTCCCTCTCTCTCCTCACTCTGTTCTACTATATATATGTGCCCTCGAATGGTAAGCTTTCATGCCCACTTTCTTTCCAGCTTGCAAACTTCTTTTCCTCCTGATGATGCCTATATCTATAGAAGAGAGAAGGAAGGTCTGGTGCTCTCCCTCTGATTGATGCTTGGATGTTTGGATGATTTCATTTCGTTTCCCCTTCTTGGGTTTAGTCCAAAAATGCAAAGCGATTTTCTTATTAAATCTGTATTATTTTAGAAACCCTATCAAACTTTTTTACAGTTAAAAATTTCTTAATTTTTATTTTTATTTTTTGAAATTTAACTTAGATTATATTATATTTCGCTATTTTTATTTTTTAAAAAAAATTGCCTACTAAATTGTCCCTACTATGTGTGAATTGCTATTTTCCATTTCCCTGCTATGTGTGATTTTGCCTACTATTCTCCCTTTCCTCTTGCTATGTGTGAAGCTCTGGCTGCTGTCCTGTGTTGGTCAGTTTGTTAAACTTGATTTCATTGCTTCCATATGGACTTCCTCCTTTGCTTTGCTGTGTTTTCACGCTTACTGCACAGGCTATTCTTTTTTATCTATTTCCGTCTATTGGGCCCAGGTGTTTTCACTTTTTTACATAAGGCAATGATGATATAGAGAGCTCCCTGATGTTTCCTTCTTTATTGTATGCTTGCTTTGAAATGCAGAACGAATGGCCTTGAGGCAATCGCCACGCCCTGTCCGGTACTACTGCTTGCTAGGGTTCAGTGTGAGGTCCGAGGAAGTGGGGTGTCGAAATCCTTCTCTACTGTCTCTGCATACCTTGATATTTTATGCTTGCTTTGTGATGCAGAACGAATGGCTTTGAGGCAATCGCCACACCCTGTCTGGTACTATTGCTTGCTAGGGTTCAGTGCGAGGTCCGAGGAAGTGGGGTGTCGAATGGCCTTAAGGCAATCGTCTCCTGCCTTTACAGTGCTATTTCATTTTTTGGTTCAACATGATGACCAACTAATTCTTTCCTTTCTGGGGGAGCAGGATCTGAGCCTTACATGTTAAATTTACTACTTCCTATTTTTTTTTTAACTTTCCTTGCCAATTTTCTTAATTTTCTACATACTTTACTAATTTACGCTTACTTTGCAATACTACTGATTTTTTTCCCATCATTTTTTCCCACACTATTTACTTTGAATCATTGTGCTAATTAGTCTACATGGTTTGATTCTTTCGGCGATGAGTTATTTGCAATAATTTTGGAGTGTTTGAGTAGAAAGAAGTTGAGAACCAGTACCTTATAAGCTAAATTCATTACTTGCTATTTCCCTTCGTTTTTCCTCACCAACTGTGTTGCTGTTCTCTTAAGACATCTAAGTTCTGCCGCTAAATTTTTTTCACTTATCCCATTTATTTATTACTTTGTTTTTTCCCCCTAACTTTGCACTAAGAGCATGTTATCGGCTGCAACATATCAGCAGACACTTAATCTTTGATAGAAACATAAAGTACCTTGGGCTAAATACATATGCTGCTTCAGCTTAAAATTGAAACTGAAACTCTTGCAAGATGAATATGGCTTTTACTCAAACATGTTCTTGTGTTCTGTGCCTACTTCTAAGAGTCTAGAACAACTTCTCGCAAAGTATATGCCAAACAAAAAAGTTGAGATAGCATTTGTACTACACTGGCTTCTTTGATATTTGTAGTTGGTAAGTAGGTGATATTGTGGATTACTTACAGATAATCGTGGTAAACTAATTGTATTTTCTTAGTTTTTTTGCCCCAACTGTATTGCTATTGTCTTAACTATCTACACATCTTGCTGATTTATACTTATTTTATAATTACAATGCTATTGATTTCCTCATACCATTTTTCCTTACCATTTGCTGTGAATCACTATATGAATTGGTCTATAATAATTGTAGGGTATTTGAGTAGGCAGAAGTTGGAGTGAGCTCTGCCTAAGGTACATGTCATTAAAAAAAAAAAGCAGCGGTCTTCTTCCCCGGTCACCAGGTGGATACAGGTATATAAATATGTACATGAAATATGTACATGTTATATATATATATATATATATATATATATGTACATGAAATATGTAAATGTTATATATATATATATATATATATATATATATATAGTTGTTTACATTTTTCCTGTTTGCTGCTGATCCTTCTGTTCTTTGAGGTGAGGCAACTGACATGGATGATTCTCAGAAAAAATTTTCAAATTTTGGATTATTGCCAGTTGATTTGGGCTTGGGGTTGGTTAAATTCTGCTATTGGATAATTGGGTTTGCTCTTATGTGTTCTTTGGCTTTGATTTATGTGACTCTTTGATCAAGTTTAGTGACAAATTCAACTAATTTTTTTACTTTTTGGATTGCTATTCTGGTGAAAATTCTATATTTTTCTAGCTGAAATTTCAAATTCTATGATTATAAGTTAAGCGTGGGGATTAGATCATTCAAAGTAATTTATTAGTGTTTCTCCTATGAAGCTCCAGCAAAAGGACAAAAGTAGGTCTACCAACAGGATCACCATGAAATAGAAGAATAAATAGTTTGAACTCCTCCCAAACATACTTAGAGTGACATGTTTGGAAAAGCATCTCCACTAATGATTACTCACTCCAGGTGTAGTTACGGGAAAGCTATGGACGAGAAGGAGCGTTCCTGCCCCGAACGCTCCGAAATTCAGCAGGGTTTGGAGAGGCTCCTTGATGTGCTTATTCACTAAACCCTAACAGAAATTATTTCAAGAATCTAATTTATTTTTTCATGCCTTAACCTTACAGGTTTGCAGAAAATGATGGGCACATGTTTGCAGAAGATGATGGGCCAAACAGCAGCAATAATAAATAAAACTATTTTCCTATTAACTATGCATCTTTTTGGGGTTTTCTATATGCTATGCACTTTGTTGGTACAATACAAATAACATATGGACTTAACTTAATCTTATATATTTCAACTTCCTTTGCCGCTTACTACTGCATGTTAATTTACTGTAAGTGTTTCGGCCCGCCGCGAAGCGCGGGTCCTTAACTAGTTATAATTATAGTTCATGATTGTTTTGTTCCCAATCATAATTCTATTTTCGTCTGATGCGGGACTATTGTAGCGTCGCGTCACAGGCACCATCTAGTAGTTGAACCATGAAACAAATACTAATTCAAGAATATGCCATTACAGAAATTAGAGACTATCTAATTTCTCATAAATATGCAATTTGAAGGTTATTCAAACAATCTAAGATCACAGAGATCATAGAATATAAATTTTCAGTAGCTGTTCACAGATAACAATGCTCAAGGCCATGCCACACATACTTGATGGAAACACAGTTTTAAAACTTAATGCGAAAAAAAAAAGAGTACAGCTTCATCCTAAGATTCTGATTCAAACATGTTAAAGTCTAAAAGATCAAGAATCATTCTCGGTTCTGCTTTGATCAGAAAAACTACAGCATAAAATGAGGAAATAGATGCTGCACTTTCGACAGAACCCAAAGAGGAGAGTGTAGAAACTTCGAAGCATCAAGAAAATAAACACTTACAGCTTCTTAAAATAACACCATCTAAGAATGAGCCATGTATTGAACCGAGGGTCGAGGGTCGGAGCTGTGATCATAAAACTCTACACCCTCTTTTGCAAAGAATCAAATCAAACATATAAAACATAGAAACTGAGTGTTCCCACAAAAAGATTGAACAGGAACTAAAGGCTTTGCATCTTCTGTTAATTCTCAGAAAAAAAAACCGAAAAAAAAAGACCACCTTACCAATAGTTTCTGGGTACTTTCTATGATTTCCCAAAAGCAATCACCTGTTCAATTTTCACGCGGCATGAACACGAAACACCAAATTAGGATGTCGACAACACTAATTAGATGTTCAGAATCAATCTCAAAATAATGCATTCTATTAACATTAACCTTACAGAGAATGAGATGACAAAACTACAGTGATACAACCAAGCATGCTTCACTACAAACTCAAGAGTACGGCGGTATTGTGAAGAACAGAAATTATCAAACCAGTCAGTCCAAACCTCAATTTTATTAACTGTTCCTAGGACAGTAATTCATTCCAAAGTATAAATGAACATGCAGGAACTTTACCGCTCCGATTACTTCTTAACTTTCACCATGTGATGGGAAGCAAATAATTGAAGAAAAAAACGCGGTCCCGTCATATGGAGGCCATAAAGCTTATTTCCTCTCGCCAGCACTTCAATTCCATCTAACACCATGTGGTGCATTATAAATGCGTTTGGCGCCATGTAAGAAGTCCTGGAAACACAACCACCACGGTAACAATTTTCATTTGTTGCATCAATACCATTTCCCTCGACTGTTGCTGTGTCAATACCAGCTTACAATCTGCAGATCTGACACGAAATTGCTTGCTAACATTCTTTGCATTAAGATTTCCGTAACCCTCCATTTGAGAATTCGAGAAGATCCAAATGCTATACCAGCGAGAATCTGTGTCAATTCAGAAAACTTCCTAAGCATCATAAAAGCAGCCAAAAGAGTGTAAAGTGTAAAGAATATAAGCACACATCCTCCGAGCAGATAATAGTCTTGTATAAGGAAATGCAAATTGAGGATAAATATAGAATTATAGAACTCGAAAGGACTTCACTATTCTCCTCATTTTCATTCACAACACTAAGATGACAAAACAAAATGATACAATAGAAGTATTTCTATCTTTGTTGAACCTATAAGAAGTACAGGGAATTATTAATGCATATGACATCAAATGAAATTTCTAGCCTATAGAAAGAATGAAATATATGTCGAAAAGAACATCGAGCGCCTACTTTTAGTTTTGGACACGGGCATAGGCGTATTCCTTACAAACTTAGAGAGATAAGCTCATCAAATTACGAAGATCAAAATCACGGAAAGAGCAATAATCGTGCGGAGCAACTTCGATCTTTGGCGATGAACTTGCCTCGAAGTACCTTCGATAAAAGAGCAACATACTGAGAGGTCAATGTTGGCTCCTTTGTTCATTTCTCCAAGAGTTTTTCGCAGCTTCAGCAGACAAACTTTTAGAATCTCCGCTTCCGTCCTTCGGCTTAGAAAAGAAGGGATCCCATTCATGAGCCCCAACCGTCCTCTGACCTTCCTCCAACAAAGCATACTTCCAACTGTTCTCCTCAATGAAATCCTTATCTTCGCGGTCCTCAATTATATCTCTCCTCAACTTTGTAACTTTGTCTATAACAGCCTCCACAGCAACATCAAAGGCGTCCTTCAGTGTTTCCAACTTCGACCTAGGATCTGCGTAAATCAACCTCGGTATCAGGCTGATCACCTCTTCTCTCATCGCTTTGACGACGTCGGGCGGAATCTTCCTAAGCCTTTCCTCAATGCTAACATTTCCCTTTCGAATATCGTCCTCCGGTATAAACACCGAGTACTTGGAATAATTCCTAGGAAGATGCCATGTGTACTGGGTATAAGCCGAACCGGGGTGGAAGAAAACAGGGATGCACCCAGCCAGCATCGAATCGAACGCCGATCTTCGAGTGTACGAATCCCCCTGAGGTTGCAAGCAAAACAGCGAGCTCTGAAACATCTGCATTATGCTACTCGGAGAGTGGCATTTACTCTCCCCAGAACCGCACTCCAACAATTTACACGCACTCGACATCTTGCACTGATCTATTATCTGCCCTCGAATCGATTTGAGATTGCCGGGGCGAGGCGCCCCAGCAAAGGAGAAAAGCCACTTCCTTTCCAGCTTCCTCATCCTATCCTGCCAAAGGAAAACCTCGGCGTCCTTAGCAGGGTGGAAGTAAGTCGGATACGGTATCCCAAAATCGTTGGCATTCCACGGGCTCGATTCGACCACCAGCATGGACATGTTCTTCGCGGCGGGCAAGAACAAGAGCTTATTCCCCCAATCCGTTTCTTCCTCCGTGAGCCTCCGGAAGTCCCAAGTGATCCTCCCGGCGACCAAGAAGTGGTCCCGCCCGCCCATTACGCTCCACTCCGGCCTCTTCATGAGCCAATCCACCAAATCGAGCGAGGCCGCGTCACGCACCGAGATATTGTGCCCCCAAAGGAACCTCGCAATATCGAACCCCGCGTAAAACGGCACGAACACGGCGGCCGCGATCGACGAATCTTTGGTCAAGCATTCGTACTGCTTCATCCGGTTGCCGAAGACCACGTCGACCGCGAATTGGTTGGTGGCGTACCAGCCGGTGTTGGAGAACACGCCCTCGGTGTTATCCAGCGGCGGGCCGAGGCCGGCATTGATCACGAACTTGCACATGTTGGTCCAAAGGCTGAGCTTGCGGCAGTCCCTGAGCATATCATCATTGAACCTGGGCGGAAGATCGTGCACGTAAATGTACCTCCCGCCGCACGGATCGCTCTTGTTCTCGACGGTCCTAAGTGCGCGGGCAAAGGGGAAAGTTTTGGGCTCTTGACGGGCGGCAAATTGCTGAGGACTCGGCATCGTCGGGAGGGGTTCGAATGGCCTACTGTCGTATGAAAATTTGGGGCCGGGTTGATCCGGCGGGCTAATTGGGGTGCCGGTGAGAACAGAGAAGTGGAAGTAGAAGATCAAGATCCAGAACACGGCGGAAAGCGCAGCGAGGAAGCAAAGCCGCGAAGGCGGCGACTTGCCATTGGATTTCTCCATCTCTCCGTGGTGGCCCGACGTCGCGGGGCGCCGCCTCATGAGTTTGTAGCCCACAAGGAGCTCACTATGACAACAATTGGAGCCAAATCTAAAGCAGGGTTACTGTAAAACCCTAGCTTCGAATCTGAGCTAAGATCACAAATTGAAGTGACCAATCAATGCAAATAGTAATGGAAGGAAAGAAAAAAGGGGGGATTCTACCTTCCTATTCAAGAAAAGAACCCTAACATGGTTCCAAATGTGGCGGCTTTGGAACCCTAATCCCAAAATTAGCATCTAAAGCGCCGAAATTGGGAAATGCCGATGGAATCCACAATCCCCACCGACGCCCACAACAAGTACGACACTAAAAAATCATCCCAATAACCAGAAAAATTAAAACTTCAGTTCAAATCTCGACAATGGACGCGAAATCGAGCTAAAGAGGTATCAAAAGGACCGATTTTGAAGCGGGAATCGGGGGAAAACCCGATCCTTGGGTGGTTTCCGAGGGGGGAAACGGATCGAAAACGCGGATCTCGGGAGAGGGAGGGGAATGGGGAGGGGATAGAAGGGGAATATGGGGGAGGAGGAGGAGGAGAGGGAGGAGGAGGAGGAGGAGGGGAACTCGGGGAGAGGGACAATAATGGCGGAGGAGGAGGAGGAGGAGGAGGGCTTTTTCCACTACGAAGCGAAATTTCGGGAATTTGAAGGAGGAGAACGAAGACGTGTCCCCCATTACGGGTTTCCTTTTTTTTGTTTTTATTTGTTTTGGGGTTTGGTGGTATGGGTTAAATTATATTTTTGGTCCTCAATCTTTAGGAAGTTGAAGCTTTGGTCCTCAAATTTTAATTTCCGATAATTTTTGGCTCCAACTTTCAAATTGCTGCAATTAAGTTCGACAGTCCAATTTTATTGAATAATAGTGAAATATGGAGTTACTGCATTATCAATTATAATACTCCGGGCGCATCAATCATACTAATTTCGAAACTTTGCGCCAAAATATTGAGAATAAATTAAAATTTGAGTGTCAAACTATTGCACGTCTCATTGTTTGAGAATTAAAAGTGCAATTTAGCCCTTTTTTTAAGAGAAAAATATATGAGATGTATAGAGATCTTCTAAACTTGTGGCTCTTTTACAAACGGGTGACTAATTGTTTAAACTGTATCAAACAGTTCCATATTTTTTTTCTTTGATTAAAGTTACTAATTGTATAACTGTTTTGAATGTATATCTTGCAATAATCTTATAAAGTTTCAAAAATAAAATAAATATAAATTTTTTTAATTTTAAAATTGGTCTATTCTATTCTGAAATTGTCGAACTTAATTTGCAAAATTGGAATAGAATAAAATAACTTTTTGAGAAGAGAGATCTATTAAACTATCTTAAAAAATTTAGTTGATTTAATGGACAAAGTTAAAAATTCAAATGACTGTTTATGAGAAAATTAAAGTTTAGGGGCTGTTGTACTCTTTTTTTTTGGCCAACTTGTATAAAAAAAAAATCTATTAGATTTTTAATTTTGCAAACATATGTCCATTTTTAGATTTTATAGGTTAAATCTGAATTTTTAATAAACTGGCCAAAATATTCTCTCTTTTTTTCTCTTCTTTCTCTTTCGTTTTTTTCTTCTGCCCTCTTCATCTGTCTCCTTGTTGTTCATTCCTCTTGTTCTCCTCTCACTTTTTTCGATTCTTCTCCTCCGCCATCGCTCCAACGTCAATGTCGCGCTCCTCTTTCCTACTTTGTCCACACGTCCGCGGATGCCGGAAGCAATACACGTTCGGATATTTGATAAATTTGATATAATAATCAAAAAAAATTGTTAAAGTTATTAACAATTTTATTAAAGTTAGTTATCTAAATAACTTAAAATTAAATAGTTGATAGCCAATAATAATAGTAAGTCAATAAATTTTTAACTCAATTAAGTATAATAACTCAATTCTAAAAATTTAGAAGTTTAGGGGTCTTAATCAAAGAAAACTATAATAAAGAGTTCCATTTCCAAATAGTTGAGGGGTTCTCATACATTTTTATTTTTATATTTTTTTCGGAAAAAAACAATTTGTTGGAGCGGTGCGGAGTCGGCGCGTTTCAGATTCTCGGGCCGGTCACCTCCGTCGGTAGCCGGTCAATCCTCTTGCCACGTAGGACGCAACCGGATGACGTGTCGGTTGCCGCGGGGGTGACGTCATCGTAGCTCAACGCGAGGGCCGGCCGGTTTGAAAGGTAAACGTGAAAAATGCATGGAGACCCCTAAACAATATTTTCCTTTGAAACAAATTCCTCAAATATTTTTTGTTCTTATGCTTTATTGACTCACTCTAACTTTTAATTATTTTTGATAAATTAAATTTAAAATTTTCAAAATTAATAATTCTACCTGACGAAATCCATAATTTTATTACCTCAAATCGTTTCAAAATAGTTAAATTTAAAAATCACCACTGGTTTTAACAAAATTTTAATTTAATGCCAAAAATTAACTATTTAATAATAGCGGACTAAGATTAGTGGACGGTTGTCTCTAATTATAAATAATATTATAGTATTATATAGAACAGACGAAGTTAATTCTAATGTAAATATAACACTACGCGTAATTTTACCATTTTAATTACCATGCTAAATTTGTATTTATTATTTAGTTTTTGAATCTCCATTTTGTCTACTCTAATGTGGTTCATGCTATTCTTAAATTAAAATGAATAAGCACAAATATATTGTATATTTTGTGAATATATTCTTTAATTTACTTTTTTTTAAAAGTAGTATGCTTTTTTATTTTCTATATATAAAATTTAATTTACTCTAATTAATTAGTTTCAATTTAATATGTATTAACTATATTTATAATATTTTAAAGATAAACACATTCTGATAATAATTTTTTTAAAAAAAATTATCACCAATATGGATACATTAGATAGTTTTTTATATTAGAGTATTTTTTATATGGGTAAATTAAATGTTTATGTAAGTTAGGGGGGTACCCTAGGATCTATCTAGATACTATCAATCACCTAGAGGGGGGTGAATAGGTGTATAACAAAAATCACAAATCTCAATGCGATAAAGTAATGCGGAAAATAAAATCAGCACACCGAGATTTACGTGGGAAACTCCACCTTGGAGAAAAAACCCACGGGACCAACACGCGATAACAATCCACTAAGAATAAAAGATTACAAGGTGATTAACGACTCCACGGACTTAACCTCTCCTTTATCTTCTTTGGATCTCGCGCACACCACCGGGTTGTCCACGCCCCACGTTCGAATCCACGAACGCCACGCCTCGAATCCACGAGACGCCCAACTTCGAATCCACGAAGCCCTCAACACGTCGAATCCACGACGCCCACTCGAATCCACGAGCGCACTCCGTCCGGAGCAAGATCAACAAAATTGATGATGATTTATTGCTTAGAATATCATGAAAAAAAAACTGTGGGGATAATCTCTAAGCAATCCTCAAATTGATTCTAAAAGAATATTGGGCATTGGGGCACCATGAATCAATTTGAGAGAAGCTTGATGTAGAAGATGAGGAAAACCGGTCACCTACAAGCTTCTAGGGTTTCTCAAAGATAATATGTGATTCTCTTTTTAGAGACACCCCTACATCCTATTTATATGGTTTGGAGACAAAGAATTAGGTTAGGGTTGAAAAACTGGACAATCAGGAAATTTCGTCGGGTCGGGGTCCGGACCGCGGGTATGGGGTCCGGACCCGGACACTGCTTAGGCGTTTCATTGTCCGGACCCCAGCCATCAGGGTCCGGACCCGATCTGCCAGTCTGCTTTGCAGACCTACGGGTTCCGGACCTCAACTTCTGGGGTCCGGACCCGGACTGCGTGACTGCTTTGCAGACCTACGGGTTCCGGACCTCAACCTTAGGGTCCGGACCTCGGAAGTTGGAAAACTTATTTTTTTATTTTAAAACATTTTTTATCCATTCTAATGTCTTCCAAACACTTGTAAATGAATCTAAATCATCATCAAGATTATTTAAACTTACCATGCATCGTGAATTCATACGTGGAGTCTTCGAGTCTTTGTTCTTCGTCTTTTCTTCTTCGAACCTTCAAGACTCCGACTCACTTCACGAAATATGCCAATATAAAATCCGTAACAATCTCCCCCTTTGGCAATTTCGTGACAAAAACACAAAAATACATAAAACACTCACGATGCTCATCTCTCTAAAAATGAAATTCATTGCCATCACCAAAACAATGAACTTCTCGCGTGAAAGATCCAAATGAAAATTACATAAAACACTCACGATGCTCATCTCTCTAAAAATGAAATTCATTGCCATCACCAAAACAATGAACTTCTCGCGTGAAAGATCCAAATGAAAAATAAAATTACAATTTAGTAACTCCTAAAACAAACTCTCTAACTTAGACAAACATGGAGTCTTGAAGTCTTGAGAGACCTGCAAAATATTTTCATTCTCCACGAACAAAGTTAGAGAAAAAGTATCAAAATCGCTCAAAATCGCTCCCCCTTTGTTCATGCACTCTCTCCCCCTATGTTTATGCGTCTAAGTTATCATTACCATTTCCTCTCTCCCCCTTTTTGTCAAAAATTGCCAAAAGAGAAACACCAAAAATAGAGAGAAGTTCGAGAGAAATCAATCAAAATACAAGTTTAAAGCTTTTTCAATTTTGAAACAACTTGTGATAAAAATTTCAAGCAATGTTAGTACATGAGAAATATAAATTCACATTGACTTCTTTCAATCCCTATTAATTTCATAAGAATTAAGAACTTTACTACACACTCATCATAATGTAGACAAAATATTATCCGATTTCTTAATTCATATAAACTTCAAAAACAAGTCATCAATGATAATCTAAAGGCTCAAAAACTATCAAGATGTAAACGGATTATGAGGATGACTTAAGTGATTCATCAAAGAGACAGAAAATTTGTCGCACAAACATTCAAATTTGAGATAAAACAAATAGCACAATGGGTGGCTCTTTGAGCATCTTTCATGTATGTGGACCACCTTATAACTCCGAAAAATAAAAATTGTGACATTTTTCCTTTTGCATGCTTTTGCACTTATATATTTTTTTTTCGGATATGCAATTCAATTCTCATGTGGTAGCTTCACACACTAACCGGACGACCGGGGTGGTAGCTCTTTCCTCCATGTGGTGGTAGTTTTCACACTCCTTTTAAGGATGTAACTCTTTCCACATCTTTCAAAGCATATGAGCATTTTAATTCCCTCTCGCTTATGCAATCTCTTATTTGAAAGAACATGTGACAAATTTTAGTCCATAAGAGAATGACTATTCATCAAATTCAACACACACAACCGAGATAGGTTAAGCTCCTAGAGATTACACATGATTGCCTAAATTTGATGAATATAAGTATTAAGAATTCTCATAATAGATTACCTTCAAATATAATGAAAATAAAGTAAAACCGATAATTATTATGAAATTCATTAAGAGTGAATGAAAGTGAACTTATTGATATTCAATGCACTATTTAATGTTCTAATCATTCAAAGAATCCAAAAAAAAAATTGTAACAATGAAAGCACCAAAAACGTGTAATGCAATGAACAAAAGATATGCAATAAAAACCGATCAAAGCATTACTCTAAGTCAAAAACAAATTAAGGTTTAAGACAAGGAAAAATATCACCTTTCCGAACCCAAACTTGTCGGATTGTTGGTTGCCTTGGTTTGTTGACGTTGGGCACGGTTTGTTTTGACTTTTGATCAACCGTGGGTCTCACCATCGCATTCTGCTTTGGAGTATTTAAGTGTTGTGGCTTTGACTTTCGGTTGACCTCGGGTACTCGACCTTTTGGATGTTGCTTTTGAAACCGAGGAGGTTGTCGAGTGGTGGAAGATGCCGATAGATGCTTAGAAGATGCCACTTGAGTTTTCTTTTTATGGCATGTCTTCTTGATATGTCCTTTCTTTCCGCATCTATGACATATTTTATCCTTCAATTTCGTTGAGACTATATGTGCTGAATTTTTAACCTTCTCAACATGTTTTCGCTCATATCCAAGTCCAAGTTTACTTGTTTGACCCAATCCGAGCATACTATCAAGCTTCTTTGATCCGGAGGAGAATTTTTGTATGTCGGACTTGAGTTGATGGACTTGTTTGGTCAAAACTTGATTAGAGACATGAATTTCCTTGTATTGTAGTTCTAGAAAGCCAACCTTTTCTTGATGCGATTTGATCATTATCTCCGATTGGTTGAGCTTTTCTTAGAGGATTTTGTTGTTCTTCAATATGTTTTCCCTTTCCTCCGCAAGAGCTTTAGATGACTCCTTCAAGTTATTGTTTTCACTTTCAAGCTCCAACATTCGCCTCCTTAGCTTCTTGTTAAGCTTAGCCATCTTTTTCGATTCAATTAGAAGTTGGTTGTAGGCATCGGCTAAACCTTCATCATCCGACTCCCCCTCGCTAGTGCTATTTTCGCTCGATGTTTCATGCACAGAAGAAGAAGCAGAGGGGTTAGCAACAATTGATGATAAACAAAAAGTAGAAGGAGAAGAAGAAACGTGTGAAGATAGGGCAATGGCATCATTGGTTTCTTCTTCACTAGAACTCGATTCATTAGAAGTTGAATCGTCCCAAGTTCTAGCTTGTAAAGCCTTCTTTTTATAAGACTTTTTAGTGGGACAATCCGTGGAGATGTGACCGTAGCCACGGCATTTGTAACACCGGATCTCCCCTTCAAGTTCATCCTTTTCTTTAGAAGACTTTCCAAACTTCTTCTCTTTAGAGAGTTTAGAATTTGAAGATCCTTTAGAAGAAGATTTGGATGTAGATCGATTTGACTTGTTCTTCCGGAAATTCCGACGAAATTTCTTCGTGAGACGCTCCAATTGATGTTCAAAATTGGCGAGCGAAATTTCTTCATCGGAATCCGAGTTGTCGTCTTCCTCCTTCGTAGATTTGAGTGCAATACCTGTACTCTTAGAAGAAGACTTGGAAGAAGATTCATTAGTAGGAAAAGTCATTTCATATGTTTGTAAAGCGCCTACTAATTCTTCAACTTTCATCTCGTCCGGATGTTTTATAGTCTCAATGGCCGCAACCTTCGGACGAAATCTTTCGGGAAGAGTTCTCAAGATTTTTCTTACAACTTTAGATTCCGAGATTTTCTCTCCCAAATTTGCGCATGTATTGACTATGTCTTGAAGACGAGTATAGTACTCGGTAAAGGTCTCATGATCGTCCATGAAAATTGAATCAAATTTACTTGTAAGCATTTGAAGTTTTTGGACCTTTACCAAGCTAGTTCCCTCATGCGTAATTTGGAGAGTATCCCAAATCTCCTTAGCCGTTTCACACGCCGAGACGCGTGAAAACTCGGTTTGAGGTAGAGCATTAAATAAGGCATTAATTCCTCTACCGTTGTAAGAAGATAAATCAATCTCTTCCTTACTCCATTTATTCCGAGGTTTGGTCTTGTCAACATTCTCTACCTTTTCGGTAGGATGTTTCCATCCAAATTCGATGGATTGCCAAACACGCTCGTCAATAGCAATTAGAAAAGCTCTCATGCGAACCTTCCAATATGCATAATTGGTTCCATCAAAAAACGGTGGCCTAAATATATTACCTCCTTCACCCATTATGAAAGATAAAGTCTAGAACCCTCTCTGATACCAATTGTAAGTTAGGGGGGTACCCTAGGATCTATCTAGATACTATCAATCACCTAGAGGGGGGTGAATAGGTGTATAACAAAAATCACAAATCTCAATGCGATAAAGTAATGCGGAAAATAAAATCAGCACACCGAGATTTACGTGGGAAACTCCACCTTGGAGAAAAAAACCCACGGGACCAACACGCGATAACAATCCACTAAGAATAAAAGATTACAAGGTGATTACCGACTCCACGGACTTAACCTCTCCTTTATCTTCTTTGGATCTCGCGCACACCACCGGGTTGTCCACGCCCCACGTTCGAATCCACGAACGCCACGCCTCGAATCCACGAGACGCCCAACTTCGAATCCACGAAGCCCTCAACACGTCGAATCCACGACGCCCACTCGAATCCACGAGCGCACTCCGTCCGGAGCAAGATCAACAAAATTGATGATGATTTATTGCTTAGAATATCATGAAAAAAAAAAAAACTGTGGGGATAATCTCTAAGCAATCCTCAAATTGATTCTAAAAGAATATTGGGCATTGGGGCACCATGAATCAATTTGAGAGAAGCTTGATGTAGAAGATGAGGAAAATCGGTCACCTACAAGCTTCTAGGGTTTCTCAAAGATAATATGTGATTCTCTTTTTAGAGACACCCCTACATCCTATTTATATGGTTTGGAGACAAAGAATTAGGTTAGGGTTGAAAAACTGGACAATCAGGAAATTTCGTCGGGTCGGGGTCCGGACCGCGGGTATGGGGTCCGGACCCGGACACTGCTTAGGCGTTTCATTGTCCGGACCCCAGCCATCAGGGTCCGGACCCGATCTGCCAGTCTGCTTTGCAGACCTACGGGTTCCGGACCTCAACTTCTGGGGTCCGGACCCGGACTGCGTGACTGCTTTGCAGACCTACGGGTTCCGGACCTCAACCTTAGGGTCCGGACCTCGGAAGTTGGAAAACTTATTTTTTTTATTTTAAAACATTTTTTATCCATTCTAATGTCTTCCAAACACTTGTAAATGAATCTAAATCATCATCAAGATTATTTAAACTTACCATGCATCGTGAATTCATACGTGGAGTCTTCGAGTCTTTGTTCTTCGTCTTTTCTTCTTCGAACCTTCAAGACTCCGACTCACTTCACGAAATATGCCAATATAAAATCCGTAACAGTTTAGTCTTTAAACTATGAGGCACATGATATTTTAATTTTCAAACTTTAATTTGTTGAAATTTCTAACTTGAACTTTCAGAATTATTACAATCAAATTTCACAATCCAATTTAATTGACTAAATTTTTACGCATCGTTGATATAAAAAAAATGTTGCATATTAATTACTAACGCATCATCAATCACAACACTATTACATTATCTCTATATTAAAGATATATTAATATTAAATCAACTAAATTGGCTTACAGGACTTGATTATAACAAATCTGGAAGTTTAAGCAAAAAAAGTTTAACAAATTAAAATTTGAAGATCAAATATGGATTTTACCCCTTTTTATATTATATAAATAATTTTGAATGGAGTTAATTATATATAATAATTAAGGGATTAAAAGAGAAACAAATATAAATTATTTCTTATAATTTTATATGTAAAATAAATTATGCGCATTGGATGGCACCAAATGTGGCACGAATTTCCTAACATGTCATGTACTCGTTGGGTGGACTTTTTTCGAAAATAATCCTATAAAATTTCGTATTTGGCTAAATAATTCTCTCCCCGTTTGGTTGGGGGTTAAGCGGGGATAACTTTAGTTATCCCCGCTATTCCGCCAAACGGGGTGAAATTTGGCCGGAATATTTTATCCCGGTCAAATTTTACTATTCTCGATTATTCCGGAATAGCTGGGATAAAATATTCCATCCTTTTGGTGGAATAGCGCTATTCCCAGCTTAATTCCAAACTTAATTAAGATTCTAAATTTAGCTAAACATAAATTATATAGACATAATATATTTAATTAATAATAAAATAATATCCAAGCTAGATTTATAATAAAATATTATTTAATTAATGTTTTATATATTAGTTTATTTACTAATTAACTGGATGACTAATTAACGACTTAATTTTTTACTCTAATATATATTTAATTAATTATTTGAGTGATTAATTCATTATTTTTTAATTAATTTGTTGATTAAATAATTAATTATTTAGTATACTTTAGTCAATAACTAATACTTATATTGATTAATTAATTAATATTTTGAGTAATTTAATTAATTTCTTGATTAATTATCTGACTATTATTAATTAACTAACTTATTTATTAATTTATTAATATATTAAATTACTTGTGATTAATTAAATTATTAATTACTAATTAATATTAAGGGTTTTTAGCAATATTCATAATTAATTAGTAGATTAAATAAGTTGAATTATTACTTAATTAATATTTTGTATTAATTAATTAGATATAATATAATTATTTTTTATTTATAACTACCCACTTTAATTCTTATTCCATCTTATCTAACCAAACGCTATTTTTCTTATTCCCAGGAATAACCTAATTCTCATCCAAACGTAAAATTGATTTAATTCCCGCTTATATCTCAATTTATACCTATCCCTGGAATAGTCACTTTTTGCTTATCCCCGAACCAAACGATACATAAAAAATAAAATTGGCAAACTAACCCTCTCTTTGCCACCTCGGAGCCATGGTGAAAATTTTCTATTAAAGGCGGTGAATGATTTACCGTCTTCATAAAGACGGTGAATGATTTACCGTCTTCCTAATTTCCAACAAAAACGGTAATATCATTCACCGTTTTTCGTTTATTTATTTTTTCCTATATCCTATTTTTTTCTATACCATATATATAATCCTAACAACCACATAAAAATTTTAACAAATCACATTAAATTTTAACAAACTAAAAATCCTAATAGTCTATCCATACAATCCTAACAATCAAATAATTTTTTTAATAAACCACGAATAATCCTAACAACCTCACTTTTTTTCTCTATTTCTCCTATAATTCACGTACAATTCTTATATCTCTTATGAATGCGGTGAATGATTTACCGTATTTAAAAGGCTTCTCAAATAGCGGTAAACGGTTCACCGCCTTCCGTTTGTATATGAGAAAGGCCTGAAGGTGGTGAACTATTCACCGTCTTTAGATGAAATATCCACTCTGGCGTCCGCGTGGTGAGAAGAGGATTAATTTTTCAAATAAAATTTTGAGAGGATCATTTTGCAAAATTTATATTTTTCTAGAATCATTTTATAAATAAGTCCTCGTTGGGTACTTATTCTTTGTGGGGGAACCCACATTTGAAAAGGAGTGGCATCCACTAAATTAAACCCCAAAAAAAAAACGAAAAAAAAAAAACTATGGGTACTAATCATATGTCACGATCATTTTACTATGTTTAATCAATAGTTATTTAATTGCATTATTATAATGGTAGAGTATCAAATAAATTAAAAAAAACGTGGGCACAGCTTAGTTGATGTGATGCTTCGCCAATAAAAGATGTATCCAATTGGTAAAGTTTTCAAATATATGCTACTTTTTATTGAATTACAGTAAAGATTCTCTCAAATGATGCTGATGTTGATAAAAAACGCAAAGTTTGTTATTATTAAATATTAGAGGATCTTCGTAAAAGTTATTTTCTGATTATATTTTATTTTGATTTGAATGTGACGTCCTATTTTCTAGAGGAGTCATTCATTTTATAATTATTCTTGTTCTAGATTCGTTTAACCCTCTTTATTTCTTGGACTTAGTCACTGCCTAAATGTTTTATATATATATATATATATATATATATATATATGATTATTACAAATTCTAGGGATGTTACATTCTCGCTCCTTTTCCTTAGTTTTAAGCACTGACGTTCTCGTTATACTCATTCACACTCATAAATATCATGTGATATAAGACTCATCTCGCTAACTTCTTGGACATAATTACTGCTTAAAATACAATAGCCGGATTAGGTTTAGCCCTACTAACTATTTAAATCCTGAGAGTGTCACATTGAAGACCCTCAATTTTATTTTCTTCTTTATTTTATTATAAGATCGGAGACTGTTTAACTTCATATTCTCTGTATATCATGCAACAAGCATTACTGTAGTACACTGAACTTTTGCAAATTGCGGAGTTCTAGTGTGAGAATAGTGACTTGAACTATTCTGGAGTTTTGGGTTGAGTTTGGAGAGCTTCGGAGTGTTTTCGGAACTTGAAAAGTGCGAAAACGGACTTCGGAAGTCGAAATCTGCAAAAGTGCAGATTTTGCAATTGCATACCGGTATCTGGGTTAGGGATACCGGAATCCAGTGAAAACTGGTTTGCGCAGCTCTCGGGTTCTGCGGAATCCGGCTGGAGATACCGGAATACGCTGGTATTCCGGTATGTGCAATGTGCATACCGGTATTGGAGTTGGCATACCGGTACTGGCAATGCGCATACCGGAATCCCTTTGCGCAGACTGCCTGGCCGAGGCTCGGGTTTGCGGGATTTTGGTTGGATACCGGTATGCCCATGCGCATACCGGTATACAATGCTGCAGAATGCATTTTGTGCAGTTTTGCAATTTTGGCTTTGTGGGGGACCTAAGTGGATTTTGTTACTTGGGTTTAAGTACCCCTTCACCCTCTTTCTCAGCCATTGTTGGCTGAGGCATGGGAGATGAAGGAGGTAGGTTTTCTCTCTCTCTCTCTAGATTTTCTTGCTTCCAAATTCTAGAAAAGTGGTTTTGATATCTTTTTCCTCCATTTTCTTCATGGAGGAGTGCTTCTAGGCCTTGTGGGGAGCTCGGGTTGGAGGAGAGGAACTTGTTTGTGGGCTTAGCTTCAACCTAGCTTGCTTGAGCTCGGTTGGAAGCTTGTTTTGAGGTTAGTAAGTTCTCTTATAACCTCTATTCGTGATTTTTGCATGAGAATTAGCTTGTAAACCTAGTTTCTTGAAAACTAGGGTTTGGTTTAGGGTTTTGTGTTTGTGAACCCTTGAGGTGGAATTGATGGGTGTAGAATGTTGTGTTAGGTTGGATTTGAGGCCTCCTAACTTCATTTTGGACTTTGGACAAGAAATTCTTAGTCTAAGGTATTTTCACCCTTTTTTTTTCCCCTTTTATGTACATCACTTTTCGATTTTCGTTGTTCGATGTTCTAACCCCATAGGAATCTCCTTTAGGGCGCTAGAAATCGAGGGGACAATTTTGTTTTCGGAAACTGCGAGCTTCCGAAGGACTTCGGGTGGGTTTGACCTCACCGAAATGGGTGAACTCCCCCTATGTCTCCTATCTTGTTATAGGATTAATTAGATGCATAATTATGTTAATTATGGCATGAGGATAATTGTGATTGCATGAGACATGCAAGTTGTTTATGAAAATGCATACTTTATATAGTAGGGCATTATAAGAGCATTATGCATGCTAGGATGTTTGCACTATTAGCGTAATGACGCATTAGAAAATGCTAAGTACATTATGCATGCTAGGGATGAGCATCATTGTGACACCACTTGAGTGGTGGGCTAGTAAACTCTCGTGCATACCAAAGTATGCTTGTATAGAGAAAAGAGGGTTTATGGCAAATGCAATATATGTGTGTTTGCATAAAGAAGAGAGAGGATTTGATCTATGCAGGATAAGTTGTTGCACCTCATTTAGGTGGGCAACTTTGACGGGCGTCGTTGGATTTGGCTCGACCTTTAGGTCGTGGATTGATTCCATGTTTAAGACATGAGGAAAGGGGTTTTATTTGCTTTGATATCATAATTGATTAAGCATTTGCATGATAATGGCATTAGAATAATGCATGGAATAAAGCATTAGAGAATGCATGACATATGGCATCGTAGAATGCACGGATTGGGCATTGGTAGAATGCATGGACCACGGCATTAGTATAACGCATGAATTTGGCATTAGTGGAATGCGTAGTACATGGCATTAGAGAATGCATGATTATGGCATTTGTAGAATGCATGATAGAGACATGTGTATATTGGTAGGGACATACCATCGAACATTGAGAACGACATGATATTGTTGACATTTAGCATATTGGCTATTGAACGTAGTAAACATAAAATGACATGGTTTGACATAGAGAGGTTAAACATATGACTTTTCACTTAGGTGAACAATAAGGTTGACATTGTGACATAGTGTTAGATCCTTGGACATTGGTTGGCTATTCCATGTTTTAGACATGATGAACGTATTTCCTATACTGTTGATTATGCTTGTTCACGCCATTGTGCTCATTCGCACATGCTTGTGAGGGTCGCTCCCTGCAAGCCGGCAACTCCGGAGTGGGCCTTTCGCGATGTTAATCGCCTGTGTGCAGGTTATATGGGCGCCGAAGTGGATTGCCGTGGGGGAGGCTCATTCTAGCGAGAATGTTGACTACCACGGGGCCATTAGGCACGGCACAAGCCGGGACGTTACCTTGTGTAAGTCCCTCGTGGATTGGGTAAAAGCTAAGTAAACTGGACATGGTACATTGGTTACTTGATGTATATATATGTAGTGTATGGACTTAGTGGTGAGTCGCATATCGTGGCATTACTTAGCTCGACACTGTTGGGATGCATTTTTTTTGTAGTTGGACATTTTAGTTAGTCACTACATACATTGGCATCCATGGTAGCTTTAGACCTATACTCATGACTAGTAGTATAGAGGCATGATATTGTAATGATAAGAATAGAAAGATTCTTTTAACCTTTAAACATAGCATAAATTTGACATGCATATAAAATGATGTGAATAAATGTTGAATTCATGACATAGAGCATATTCATGATCATGTAGACGATTTAGTCATTGGAGGCATGATAGTTGTAGAACTATCTGTTTAGTATTTAATGCTTATGCTTTATGTTTTCTTGTTAAACTATCTGCCTCAGTTGACCTAGCGGTGTAATTCGCCACTCTCGGCGGCTTACCCACTGGGAACTATTGATTAATAGTTCTCACCCCCATTGTTGTTGGGTTTTTCAGAGCCTTCCGCAGCAGGAGAGGCTTGGGATCGCGGCGAGGGGTTAGCAGCTAGCTAGCTAGAACCTCTACGGTGTTGTTGTAGGCATACCATGAGTTTTCCTTTCATTGTATGTTGAATGAAAGATGTATAGAATTATTGTTGATCTACTAGTTGAAAAGATGTATGATGTTATTGTATATCTTGAGATTGTGGTTGTATGGATTTGGTTTTAGATATAGAACTTTGTTCTCGCTCTGATTACCTTGTTAGGATGTATTCTTTATCCTTCTTGATGATTGTTAGCATAGACGCCTTGTGTACATTGTGTTGTTTGAGGTACACGGCGGGTCTGTGCACGTGCCTGGTAGGCTCCCTCGAGGGCCCGGGGCGTGACAGATTATAGTGGTATCAGAGCCTAGGGTTGAGTCATAGTGGACCTAGCAAACCTTAGGCAGGTTGGACGATAAGGAATAGGAACGTGAGAGACGGGACGGGATCTCTTGTGACTTATTGGCGAAAGTATTATGATCGGGTCGTTTCTAAAAGCTCCAAACTTGTTGGAGTTAGATCGGAGTGAACCACTTCTATACCCTTGGAGGGTCACGTTGGCGGCCGACAACGTGACATCGGGGAATAGTGGGAGTCCACTTCATTACTTTCGCGTGATTGGGGTTATAGTCTTGTGTGGGGATGCGTTGGCGTGGGGTGTTTTACCCGCGCGTGTTTTTGCTTGTTGCAGCTTGAGTGTTGAACGACGCACTCGATGGCGGCCGAGACAGCCGAGGCGGGACTTCTGCATCCTCCGGGTTTGGTGAGACCCTGAAGTTGAGAGAACAACTAGTGATTTCAGCGAGCACTGTGGAGCGGCGATCAATTTTGATGTTACTCCAAGTTGAGGCTTTGCGCCGGCAGACGAGAGGATTAAACAACTGGAGGATTTGTCGATCCAGTTGGTAGTCGACCTCAGGAAATGTTATGAGAATGCGGATCGTACCTTGATAAGGACGAGAGATGTGGAAACCGTTGGGACGGCAAATGAAGCTACTACGAGTGGCAAGATTATGGTAAGAGGACGATCAAGTGTTCAAAGAGGAATTGACCTTGAGAAGGTGGACCCTTAGCAGGATATTGATGGAACGTCAAATCGTCATCGACTAATGTGACGTGTGAGCGGTGGAGTCCGCATGTGCCCGATGATACTCTTGGAGTTGAGGCTAGTACTCTCCTTGTGGCCAGGCGGGCCATTGCTAGTTGGAGTGTTTGAGGAATTTAATGTCGACCATATGGAGATCGACTTCGTGCGGTTGGCACCGGGTGAATGCATGTCTATTTGACTGGCGGATGGTGACGCAGCGACGATGGAGGTTGTCGCAGCTCGTAGTTTTGGGAGCTTGTTTGTTGTTGTTACGGTTGTAGCTTTGGTTCGGCTGTTTGCCGAATGCACGGCAGGGAATTCTTTCCTTGTCGTTACGGATTGAGTGGTCCTGAGTGTTTGGACTTGAGAGTACTGTTCTTGTACTCCGTTGGCTTTGAATGTTTTGTGCACCAACGAAGCGATTGGCTTTATTTGGCTGAAGCGTATAGTTCTAATTTAAACTTGGGCTGACTCTTCGACTATCTGATTGCCGATGAGTGTGTGAGCCGAGCTGTAAAGCTTTGGGATCGTGGACACGAAATAGTGTTTCTGAGGGCGTGGAAGTTCGCTAATTGCGATGATGATTTCACCTGCCCAAGCCTGGTTGTTGGCTGAGTGATTGCGTGGCCTTTGGGCCGGCACCTTTGGTGAGGGTAGAGAATCCTCAAAATCGAGGATGTCTCTTGTGAGGGAGTTGCTTGTGCAATCCCGGTTGTGTTGTGAGAATTGAAGGCTTGGTCTGGAGACCTCTTTTGCCTTGTGTTTCTCCTTGTGGAGTGTAGATCTCGTTTGTTTTTTTTTGTGGACGGGTCATTTCGACCGTGGGTCGATTATCGTGAACTCGGTAGAGTCACGATCATGAATATGTACCCGTAGCTGAGATCTGTTGATCTGTTCGATCAAGCTCCATGAATTTTAGTTTTTATTCGAGGGTAGTTGCAACCTGAGTACTACTCTCGTTGAGTTTGAGTTTGGAACCGAGGGTAACTTGTTTACTCGGTGTAGACATTACGAAATTGTCGTGATGTCGTTCGAGCTGTTGATGCTCTTGTGTGTTGTGATGTTTGGCCCTTTTGGGTATCTTGGTCCCTGTGCGCATCGACGACGAGTTGGAAGTCGAGAGGCGATGAAGACCATGAAGATTCCTTGAATGATGATTGCAAGTACTTCAAGTTGAAGACGTGTTGATTCGGTTGTGAGGACTAGTGTCCTTTGGCAGTTGATGCCAAAGTGGTTATGATTGGAGATCTCAAGGAAATCAACTATCCATAGTGGATTGAGACAAGCGGATGTGATCGAAGTTCAGACTTCTTAGTTGGATTGGTTGTCATGGATAATGGTGGAGAGATTATTTAGTTATCTACTCCCTTTTCTGGACTCACACATTAAGGGATTAAACCTTTGGAATGGTATGTGTGAGAGGAGTTTCTTGGAACCGTTGGTGTGGTCGATGACCGCCAACCTTGATTACCCCGAAGGTGGGCTTTTTGTTTTGTAGTTGTGTTTCTCTCTACGGATTGAGTTGCACTTCGGTGTAAAATAGAAAGGTAGGTTAACCTTTCAGCAAGTGAGAGAATACAAGAGGATTTGCCAAATTGTAATTTGGAAATGATTGCCATGATATTTGCTTGGAAAATGTGGCAAGTTTATGTTTTGATAGTGGTGTGAAGTGCACCGAGATCTTAATGTTTGGAGATATCTCTACTCAAGGAAATGAGTTGAAGCTGTGAAAACAGATAAGAGGCCGATGTACTAGAGTTATCGATGAGATGAGATATTTGATGTGATATCTATCCCTTGGATCGGATCACAAGAGTTAGCCTTGATCCCGACTGGTAAATGGTGCAACAGAGATCATGAGTGTTGCGCGGATGAATTCCTGTGGATTGTCAAAAAGTGTCTTGATGACGGAATTGACAAGTTGCACCGGTGATAGCAGGATTTATGTGATATGCGAAGTGAAGGTTATATACTTTATATGGATAAAGGACGATTACCGGAGATTCCGGAATTGGATTGTCTCGCTTCTAAGCTAGACGTGATGATTGTTGAAAGATTGTGAATAGGAGCAACTATTCACTTGAGTTGGATTAAGGAAATTTTCGCACAAGTATACCTTGGTGAATTGTGCGACTGCTTAGAGCGCTTGGCTCTACTGTTTTGGACCTTGAGTAAAACGGATGATTCCCGTTGAGAGAGGTGATTTTGGTACTTGAATCAGAGGATCTGATGATGATGCTTGATTAAGGAAATCCAAAAGATTTATGTTTGAGGAATCTAAGTTTAGATTCTTGAGATTAATTGAGACCCTGAGGCTTTGGACCTAGTGGCGTGTGGAGTTATTTACTCCCATCTGTTGAAGGTATATGACGTGTTTTGACACTCCGAGCGAGTATTTGAATTCTACTCCGATGTGGACGTCGCCGAATTTGAGCTATATGAAGATCCAACTTCAAAGAGCATTGTTGTGGTTTGGACTAGAGGAAAGTAGGAATTCGGGATTATCGCTATTCCTACTACAAGATTCTTCGGAGCAACATCTTGGACGTGATGCATGGTGTGAGAGCTGGAGGCTTCACTGCGAGGATGATATTCTTATCTCCTCTGATTTGGTTGTTTCGTTGTTGTTTTTGTTGATCCGTAGTTTCGCGGACGAAACTCCTTTTTAGGAGGGGAGTATGTAGTACACTGAACTTTTGCAAATTGCGGAGTTCTTGTGTGAGAATAGTGACTTGAACTATTCTGGAGTTTTGGGTTGAGTTTGGAGAGCTTCGGAGTGTTTTCGGAACTTGAAAAGTGCGAAAACGGACTTCGGAAGTCGAAATCTGCAAAAGTGCAGATTTTGCAATTGCATACCGGTATCTGGGTTAGGGATACCGGAATCCAGTGAAAACTGGTTTGCGCAGCTCTCGGGTTCTGCGGAATCCGGCTGGAGATACCGGAATACGCTGGTATTCCGGTATGTGCAATGTGCATACCGGTATTGGAGTTGGCATACCGGTACTGGCAATGCGCATACCGGAATCCCTTTGCGCAGACTGCCTGGCCGAGGCTCGGGTTTGCGGGATTTTGGTTGGATACCGGTATGCCCATGCGCATACCGGTATACAATGCTGCAGATTGCATTTTGTGCAGTTTTGCAATTTTGGCTTTGTGGGGGACCTAAGTGGATTTTGTTACTTGGGTTTAAGTACCCCTTCACCCTCTTTCTCAGCCATTGTTGGCTGAGGCATGGGAGATGAAGGAGGTAGGTTTTCTCTCTCTCTCTCTCTAGATTTTCTTGCTTCCAAATCCTAGAAAAGTGGTTTTGATCTCTTTTTCCTCCATTTTCTTCATGGAGGAGTGCTTCTAGGCCTTGTGGGGAGCTCGGGTTGGAGGAGAGGAACTTGTTTGTGGGCTTAGCTTCAACCTAGCTTGCTTGAGCTCGGTTGGAAGCTTGTTTTGAGGTTAGTAAGTTCTCTTATAACCTCTATTCGTGATTTTTGCATGAGAATTAGCTTGTAAACCTAGTTTCTTGAAAACTAGGGTTTGGTTTAGGGTTTTGTGTTTGTGAACCCTTGAGGTGGAATTGATGGGTGTAGAATGTTGTGTTAGGTTGGATTTGAGGCCTCCTAACTTCATTTTGGACTTTGGACAAGAAATTCTTAGTCTAAGGTATTTTCACCCTTTTTCCCCTTTTATGTACATCACTTTTCGATTTTCGTTGTTCGATGTTCTAACCCCATAGGAATCTCCTTTAGGGCGCTAGAAATCGAGGGGACAATTTTGTTTTCGGAAACTGCGAGCTTCCGAAGGACTTCGGGTGGGTTTGACCTCACCGAAATGGGTGAACTCCCCCTATGTCTCCTATCTTGTTATAGGATTAATTAGATGCATAATTATGTTAATTATGGCATGAGGATAATTGTGATTGCATGAGACATGCAAGTTGTTTATGAAAATGCATACTTTATATAGTAGGGCATTATAAGAGCATTATGCATGCTAGGATGTTTGCACTATTAGCGTAATGACGCATTAGAAAATGCTAAGTACATTATGCATGCTAGGGATGAGCATCATTGTGACACCACTTGAGTGGTGGGCTAGTAAACTCTCGTGCATACCAAAGTATGCTTGTATAGAGAAAAGAGGGTTTATGGCAAATGCAATATATGTGTGTTTGCATAAAGAAGAGAGAGGATTTGATCTATGCAGGATAAGTTGTTGCACCTCATTTAGGTGGGCAACTTTGACGGGCGTCGTTGGATTTGGCTCGACCTTTAGGTCGTGGATTGATTCCATGTTTAAGACATGAGGAAAGGGGTTTTATTTGCTTTGATATCATAATTGATTAAGCATTTGCATGATAATGGCATTAGAATAATGCATGGAATAAAGCATTAGAGAATGCATGACATATGGCATCGTAGAATGCACGGATTGGGCATTGGTAGAATGCATGGACCACGGCATTAGTATAACGCATGAATTTGGCATTAGTGGAATGCGTAGTACATGGCATTAGAGAATGCATGATTATGGCATTTGTAGAATGCATGATAGAGACATGTGTATATTGGTAGGGACATACCATCGAACATTGAGAACGACATGATATTGTTGACATTTAGCATATTGGCTATTGAACGTAGTAAACATAAAATGACATGGTTTGACATAGAGAGGTTAAACATATGACTTTTCACTTAGGTGAACAATAAGGTTGACATTGTGACATAGTGTTAGATCCTTGGACATTGGTTGGCTATTCCATGTTTTAGACATGATGAACGTATTTCCTATACTGTTGATTATGCTTGTTCACGCCATTGTGCTCATTCGCACATGCTTGTGAGGGTCGCTCCCTGCAAGCCGGCAACTCCGGAGTGGGCCTTTCGCGATGTTAATCGCCTGTGTGCAGGTTATATGGGCGCCGAAGTGGATTGCCGTGGGGGAGGCTCATTCTAGCGAGAATGTTGACTACCACGGGGCCATTAGGCACGGCACAAGCCGGGACGTTACCTTGTGTAAGTCCCTCGTGGATTGGGTAAAAGCTAAGTAAACTGGACATGGTACATTGGTTACTTGATGTATATATATGTAGTGTATGGACTTAGTGGTGAGTCGCATATCGTGGCATTACTTAGCTCGACACTGTTGGGATGCATTTTTTTGTAGTTGGACATTTTAGTTAGTCACTACATACATTGGCATCCATGGTAGCTTTAGACCTATACTCATGACTAGTAGTATAGAGGCATGATATTGTAATGATAAGAATAGAAAGATTCTTTTAACCTTTAAACATAGCATAAATTTGACATGCATATAAAATGATGTGAATAAATGTTGAATTCATGACATAGAGCATATTCATGATCATGTAGACGATTTAGTCATTGGAGGCATGATAGTTGTAGAACTATCTGTTTAGTATTTAATGCTTATGCTTTATGTTTTCTTGTTAAACTATCTGCCTCAGTTGACCTAGCGGTGTAATTCGCCACTCTCGGCGGCTTACCCACTGGGAACTATTGATTAATAGTTCTCACCCCCATTGTTGTTGGGTTTTTCAGAGCCTTCCGCAGCAGGAGAGGCTTGGGATCGCGGCGAGGGGTTAGCAGCTAGCTAGCTAGAACCTCTACGGTGTTGTTGTAGGCATACCATGAGTTTTCCTTTCATTGTATGTTGAATGAAAGATGTATAGAATTATTGTTGATCTACTAGTTGAAAAGATGTATGATGTTATTGTATATCTTGAGATTGTGGTTGTATGGATTTGGTTTTAGATATAGAACTTTGTTCTCGCTCTGATTACCTTGTTAGGATGTATTCTTTATCCTTCTTGATGATTGTTAGCATAGACGCCTTGTGTACATTGTGTTGTTTGAGGTACACGGCGGGTCTGTGCACGTGCCTGGTAGGCTCCCTCGAGGGCCCGGGGCGTGACAGATTATAGTGGTATCAGAGCCTAGGGTTGAGTCATAGTGGACCTAGCAAACCTTAGGCAGGTTGGACGATAAGGAATAGGAACGTGAGAGACGGGATCTCTTGTGACTTATTGGCGAAAGTATTATGATCGGGTCGTTTCTAAAAGCTCCAAACTTGTTGGAGTTAGATCGGAGTGAACCACTTCTATACCCTTGGAGGGTCACGTTGGCGGCCGACAACGTGACATCGGGGAATAGTGGGAGTCCACTTCATTACTTTCGCGTGATTGGGGTTATAGTCTTGTGTGGGGATGCGTTGGCGTGGGGTGTTTTACCCGCGCGTGTTTTTGCTTGTTGCAGCTTGAGTGTTGAACGACGCACTCGATGGCGGCCGAGACAGCCGAGGCGGGACTTCTGCATCCTCCGGGTTTGGTGAGACCCTGAAGTTGAGAGAACAACTAGTGATTTCAGCGAGCACTGTGGAGCGGCGATCAATTTTGATGTTACTCCAAGTTGAGGCTTTGCGCCGGCAGACGAGAGGATTAAACAACTGGAGGATTTGTCGATCCAGTTGGTAGTCGACCTCAGGAAATGTTATGAGAATGCGGATCGTACCTTGATAAGGACCAGAGATGTGGAAACCGTTGGGATGGCAAATGAAGCTACTACGAGTGGCAAGATTATGGTAAGAGGACGATCAAGTGTTCAAAGAGGAATTGACCTTGAGAAGGTGGACCCTTAGCAGGATATTGATGGAACGTCAAATCGTCATCGACTAATGTGACGTGTGAGCGGTGGAGTCCGCATGTGCCCGATGATACTCTTGGAGTTGAGGCTAGTACTCTCCTTGTGGCCAGGCGGGCCATTGCTAGTTGGAGTGTTTGAGGAATTTAATGTCGACCATATGGAGATCGACTTCGTGCGGTTGGCACCGGGTGAATGCATGTCTATTTGACTGGCGGATGGTGACGCAGCGACGATGGAGGTTGTCGCAGCTCGTAGTTTTGGGAGCTTGTTTGTTGTTGTTACGGTTGTAGCTTTGGTTCGGCTGTTTGCCGAATGCACGGCAGGGAATTCTTTCCTTGTCGTTACGGATTGAGTGGTCCTGAGTGTTTGGACTTGAGAGTACTGTTCTTGTACTCCGTTGGCTTTGAATATTTTGTGCGCCAACGAAGCGATTGGCTTTATTTGGCTGAAGCGTATAGTTCTAATTTGAACTTGGGCTGACTCTTCGACTATCTGATTGCCGATGAGTGTGTGAGCCGAGCTGTAAAGCTTTGGGATCGTGGACACGAAATAGTGTTTCTGAGGGCGTGGAAGTTCGCTAATTGCGATGATGATTTCACCTGCCCAAGCCTGGTTGTTGGCTGAGTGATTGCGTGGCCTTTGGGCCGGCACCTTTGGTGAGGGTAGAGAATCCTCAAAATCGAGGATGTCTCTTGTGAGGGAGTTGCTTGTGCAATCCCGGTTGTGTTGTGAGAATTGAAGGCTTGGTCTGGAGACCTCTTTTGCCTTGTGTTTCTCCTTGTGGAGTGTAGATCTCGTTTGTTTGTTTTTTTTTGTGGACGGGTCATTTCGACCGTGGGTCGATTATCGTGAACTCGGTAGAGTCACGATCATGAATATGTACCCGTAGCTGAGATCTGTTGATCTGTTCGATCAAGCTCCATGAATTTTAGTTTTTATTCGAGGGTAGTTGCAACCTGAGTACTACTCTCGTTGAGTTTGAGTTTGGAACCGAGGGTAACTTGTTTACTCGGTGTAGACATTACGAAATTGTCGTGATGTCGTTCGAGCTGTTGATGCTCTTGTGTGTTGTGATGTTTGGCCCTTTTGGGTATCTTGGTCCCTGTGCGCATCGACGACGAGTTGGAAGTCGAGAGGCGATGAAGACCATGAAGATTCCTTGAATGATGATTGCAAGTACTTCAAGTTGAAGACGTGTTGATTCGGTTGTGAGGACTAGTGTCCTTTGGCAGTTGATGCCAAAGTGGTTATGATTGGAGATCTCAAGGAAATCAACTATCCATAGTGGATTGAGACAAGCGGATGTGATCGAAGTTCAGACTTCTTAGTTGGATTGGTTGTCATGGATAATGGTGGAGAGATTATTTAGTTATCTACTCCCTTTTTTGGACTCACACATTAAGGGATTAAACCTTTGGAATGGTATGTGTGAGAGGAGTTTCTTGGAACCGTTGGTGTGGTCGATGACCGCCAACCTTGATTACCCCGAAGGTGGGCTTTTTGTTTTGTAGTTGTGTTTCTCTCTACGGATTGAGTTGCACTTCGGTGTAAAATAGAAAGGTAGGGTTAACCTTTCAGCAAGTGAGAGAATACAAGAGGATTTGCCAAATTGTAATTTGGAAATGATTGCCATGATATTTGCTTGGAAAATGTGGCAAGTTTATGTTTTGATAGTGGTGTGAAGTGCACCCAGATCTTAATGTTTGGAGATATCTCTACTCAAGGAAATGAGTTGAAGCTGTGAAAACAGCTTAGAGGCCGATGTACTAGAGTTATCGATGAGATGAGATATTTGATGTGATATCTATCCCTTGGATCGGATCACAAGAGTTAGCCTTGATCCCGACTGGTAAATGGTGCAACAGAGATCATGAGTGTTGCGCGGATGAATTCCTGTGGATTGTCAAAAAGTGTCTTGATGACGGAATTGACCAGTTGCACCGGTGATAACAGGATTTATGTGTTATGCGAAGTGAAGGTTATATACTTTATATGGATAAAGGACGATTACCGGAGATTCCGGAATTGGATTGTCTCGCTTCTAAGCTAGACGTGATGATTGTTGAAAGATTGTGAATAGGAGCAACTATTCACTTGAGTTGGATTAAGGAAATTTTCGCACAAGTATACCTTGGTGAATTGTGCGACTGCTTAGAGCGCTTGGCTCTACTGTTTTGGACCTTGAGTAAAACGGATGATTCCCGTTGAGAGAGGTGATTTTGGTACTTGAATCAGAGGATCTGATGATGATGCTTGATTAAGGAAATCCAAAAGATTTATGTTTGAGGAATCTAAGTTTAGATTCTTGAGATTAATTGAGACCCTGAGGCTTTGGACTTAGTGGCGTGTGGAGTTATTTACTCCCATCTGTTGAAGGTATATGACGTGTTTTGACACTCCGAGCGAGTATTTGAATTCTACTCCGATGTGGACGTCGCCGAATTTGAGCTATATGAAGATCCAACTTCAAAGAGCATTGTTGTGGTTTGGACTAGAGGAAAGTAGGAATTCGGGATTATCGCTATTCCTACTACAAGATTCTTCGGAGCAACATCTTGGACGTGATGCATGGTGTGAGAGCTGGAGGCTTCAATGCGAGGATGATATTCTTATCTCCTCTAATTTGGTTGTTTCGTTGTTGTTTTTGTTGATCCGTAGTTTCGCGGACGAAACTCCTTTTTAGGAGGGGAGTATGTAGTACACTGAACTTTTGCAAATTGCGGAGTTCTAGTGTGAGAATAGTGACTTGAACTATTCTGGAGTTTTGGGTTGAGTTTGGAGAGCTTCGGAGTGTTTTCGGAACTTGAAAAGTGCGAAAACGGACTTCGGAAGTCGAAATCTGCAAAAGTGCAGATTTTGCAATTGCATACCGGTATCTGGGTTAGGGATACCGGAATCCAGTGAAAACTGGTTTGCGCAGCTCTCGGGTTCTGCGGAATCCGGCTGGAGATACCGGAATACGCTGGTATTCCGGTATGTGCAATGTGCATACCGGTATTGGAGTTGGCATACCGGTACTGGCAATGCGCATACCGGAATCCCTTTGCGCAGACTGCCTGGCCGAGGCTCGGGTTTGCGGGATTTTGGTTGGATACCGGTATGCCCATGCGCATACCGGTATACAATGCTGCAGAATGTATTTTTGTGCAGTTTTGCAATTTTGGCTTTGTGAGGGACCTAAGTGGATTTTGTTACTTGGGTTTAAGTACCCCTTCACCCTCTTTCTCAGCCATTGTTGGCTGAGGCATGGGAGATGAAGGAGGTAGGTTTTCTCTCTCTCTCTCTAGATTTTCTTGCTTCCAAATCCTAGAAAGGTGGTTTTGATCTCTTTTTCCTCCATTTTCTTCATGGAGGAGTGCTTCTAGGCCTTGTGGGGAGCTCGGGATGGAGGAGAGGAACTTGTTTGTGGGCTTAGCTTCAACCTAGCTTGCTTGAGCTCGGTTGGAAGCTTGTTTTGAGGTTAGTAAGTTCTCTTATAACCTCTATTCGTGATTTTTGCATGAGAATTAGCTTGTAAACCTAGTTTCTTGAAAACTAGGGTTTGGTTTAGGGTTTTGTGTTTGTGAACCCTTGAGGTGGAATTGATGGGTGTAGAATGTTGTGTTAGGTTGGATTTGAGGCCTCCTAACTTCATTTTGGACTTTGGACAAGAAATTCTTAGTCTAAGGTATTTTCACCCTTTTTCCCCTTTTATGTACATCACTTTTCGATTTTCGTTGTTCGATGTTCTAACCCCATAGGAATCTCCTTTAGGGCGCTAGAAATCGAGGGGACAACTTTATTTTCGGAAACTGCGAGCTTCCGAAGGACTTCGGGTGGGTTTGACCTCACCGAAATGGGTGAACTCCCCCTATGTCTCCTATCTTGTTATAGGATTAATTAGATGCATAATTATGTTAATTATGGCATGAGGATAATTGTGATTGCATGAGACATGCAAGTTGTTTATGAAAATGCATACTTTATATAGTAGGGCATTATAAGAGCATTATGCATGCTAGGATGTTTGCACTATTAGCGTAATGACGCATTAGAAAATGCTAAGTACATTATGCATGCTAGGGATGAGCATCATTGTGACACCACTTGAGTGGTGGGCTAGTAAACTCTCGTGCATACCAAAGTATGCTTGTATAGAGAAAAGAGGGTTTATGGCAAATGCAATATATGTGTGTTTGCATAAAGAAGAGAGAGGATTTGATCTATGCAGGATAAGTTGTTGCACCTCATTTAGGTGGGCAACTTTGACGGGCGTCGTTGGATTTGGCTCGACCTTTAGGTCGTGGATTGATTCCATGTTTAAGACATGAGGAAAGGGGTTTTATTTGCTTTGATATCATAATTGATTAAGCATTTGCATGATAATGGCATTAGAATAATGCATGGATTAAAGCATTAGAGAATGCATGACATATGGCATCGTAGAATGCACGGATTGGGCATTGGTAGAATGCATGGACCACGGCATTAGTATAACGCATGAATTTGGCATTAGTGGAATGCGTAGTACATGGCATTAGAGAATGCATGATTATGGCATTTGTAGAATGCATGATAGAGACATGTGTATATTGGTAGGGACATACCATCGAACATTGAGAACGACATGATATTGTTGACATTTAGCATATTGGCTATTGAACGTAGTAAACATAAAATGACATGGTTTGACATAGAGAGGTTAAACATATGACTTTTCACTTAGGTGAACAATAAGGTTGACATTGTGACATAGTGTTAGATCCTTGGACATTGGTTGGCTATTCCATGTTTTAGACATGATGAACGTATTTCCTATACTGTTGATTATGCTTGTTCACGCCATTGTGCTCATTCGCACATGCTTGTGAGGGTCGCTCCCTGCAAGCCGGCAACTCCGGAGTGGGCCTTTCGCGATGTTAATCGCCTGTGTGCAGGTTATATGGGCGCCGAAGTGGATTGCCGTGGGGGAGGCTCATTCTAGCGAGAATGTTGACTACCACGGGGCCATTAGGCACGGCACAAGCCGGGACGTTACCTTGTGTAAGTCCCTCGTGGATTGGGTAAAAGCTAAGTAAACTGGACATGGTACATTGGTTACTTGATGTATATATATGTAGTGTATGGACTTAGTGGTGAGTCGCATATCGTGGCATTACTTAGCTCGACACTGTTGGGATGCATTTTTTTGTAGTTGGACATTTTAGTTAGTCACTACATACATTGGCATCCATGGTAGCTTTAGACCTATACTCATGACTAGTAGTATAGAGGCATGATATTGTAATGATAAGAATAGAAAGATTCTTTTAACCTTTAAACATAGCATAAATTTGACATGCATATAAAATGATGTGAATAAATGTTGAATTCATGACATAGAGCATATTCATGATCATGTAGACGATTTAGTCATTGGAGGCATGATAGTTGTAGAACTATCTGTTTAGTATTTAATGCTTATGCTTTATGTTTTCTTGTTAAACTATCTGCCTCAGTTGACCTAGCGGTGTAATTCGCCACTCTCGGCGGCTTACCCACTGGGAACTATTGATTATAGTCTCACCCCCATTGTTGTTGGGTTTTTCAGAGCCTTCCGCAGCAGGAGAGGCTTGGGATCGCGGCGAGGGGTTAGCAGCTAGCTAGCTAGAACCTCTACGGTGTTGTTGTAGGCATACCATGAGTTTTCCTTTCATTGTATGTTGAATGAAAGATGTATAGAATTATTGTTGATCTACTAGTTGAAAAGATGTATGATGTTATTGTATATCTTGAGATTGTGGTTGTATGGATTTGGTTTTAGATATAGAACTTTGTTCTCGCTCTGATTACCTTGTTAGGATGTATTCTTTATCCTTCTTGATGATTGTTAGCATAGACGCCTTGTGTACATTGTGTTGTTTGAGGTACACGGCGGGTCTGTGCACGTGCCTGGTAGGCTCCCTCGAGGGCCCGGGGCGTGACAATTACGGTTTATAGAATTTGTTAAGAATGTTTTCTAAAAAAATAAAATACAAAATCTAATATATATAGATCGTAGAGGAGCTTTTTTTTCCTTTTATTTTTATTTCTTTTAAATTGGAGTTTCATAAACTCTTCACTTTCTTATCATGTGACTTCACCAGAAAGATGTAGGCTCTACTATGAATTGCAGGCAAGATGCATTACATGCGACAAAAAAATACGAGAAAATTATATTATTTATTTTTTAAAAAATAATACATCACGCAAAGCGCCTTGCTCTGATTTAAGGTATAATTTATTTAATTCTATGTTTAAACAGAAAAATATATTCAAATAATGGCACCAAAGGTGAACAATAAAAGAGACATCACATCACCTACTATGAAAACACTTTTTCGATAGATACATCTCACGAGGATACAAGCATTAAAAGCCAACAAAAGTTGTTAAGATTAATACCAACTCATTTTATACTTTACCGATTTTTGGGTAACACAGTAACAGAGACAATAAAAAACTTGAGCCTTTTTGCATAAAAAATTTACTAGTTTTGAGCTTTTGTAAAATTAGGTCGCTATTTTTTATTTTACAGATTCGGTCCAGATTTTCAGCAAACTGACTAAAATATTCTTGTTATTTTTTCTCTCTCCTCTTTTTTTCTCTCTCCTCTTTTTTTTATCGCTTTTTTTTTCCTCTCCGAAGAAGGCGGCGGAGGCGGAAATGGCCCGCCTCGCCTCTGCCCCTCACGCCCTCGTCCTCGCCCTCGCCCTCGCCCGCGCACCCCTGCCCTCCTCACCTCCGACCCCGCCGAGGCGCGCCGCGTCGCGACTTTTTTTTTTCCCTCTCCGATCCTCCTCCACCCACCGTCCCCACCGCCATCGCCGGCGACGAAAAAGAAGTGTTATTGGGGCCGAGAAGCACGCCGGCGAGAGAGGAAAAAAAATATAGTTTCACTCCGGCGAGAGATGGATCGTGAAAAAAAAATTATAGAGAAAAAAAATAAAATATAAAAATAATATTTTTTCCTACAGGAAAAACTAAAAATCATACAAGAAGGAAAAAGAAGAAAAAATTACACTGTTAAAATAAATTTACACCGTTTTAAAATTTTTTTGCATACCTGCTACCACGATGTCTCCACCGGTGTCTCCCTCAGGGTGGAACATGCTGAAGACACGTCCACCAGAAGCCTGAGGTGTCCCCTCCTGCTTGCGGGAGGAGGAGGGATGCCCAGACGAAGCAGCAGCTGCCGGTGGCGGGTTCCTCCAGTTCTGCCGCGTAGAGGCCGGAGAAGAAGCAGAACTCGGAGCCGGACCCGCTGTGCACTGCCGAGACAAGTGCCCTCTCTGGCCGCACCGGTAGCAATGGTCGCGGCGCTGGGGGCAGGTGTTCGGCCGATGACCCTGCCTACAGATGACACAAGCCTGGGGCTCCTGCCACTGGCTCCCAGATGGAGCACTCCTGGTAGACTGGCTCCTTGAGTGTCTCGGTGGCTTCTTCCTGGAGAAAGAACCACCGCTGGAACTGGGGTGGGAACGCTTCCTGTCAGCGTTCCTCTCGGTCTGATCCCTTTCGCCGCCCGGGACGCCTATCACAAGGCGCGCCTGTTTGCAAGAGGCTTGAGGCCGAGCATCCGCCTCCTGATCGCCTCCCACGGGGTGATGACCTTCGACGAGTACTACGAGCGCGCCCAGATGGTGCAGTACGAGACGGAGGAGGGCTCACATCAAATTTTTGGAAATTTGGATTCTGTGTTCCTCACCCCCGTTACTGTGTTTTCGATCTGTATACGTATATATATACTGGTTTATATATATATAGATATGTATATATATATATATATGTATATATATGTATATATATGTATGTATATGTATATATATGTATGTATATGTATATATATGTATGTATATGTATATATATGTATGTATATGTATATATATATGTATGTATATGTATATATATGTATGTATATGTATATATATATATATGTATATGTATATGTATATATATTTATATATATATATATATATATATATGTATATATGTGGTTTTTAGTGGATGTTAGGGTTTTTGAGATTTTGTCGCGGAGAGTGAACGGCTTAACGGTGCGATCCGGAGTCCGAATCTGACGATCCAAAATGGTAGGTTCGATGTCTCGGCAGTGCTGAACGCGATGGCATGAACCGTTTTGACATGCGACGTATGGTAGAAGAGATCTTCTATCTTCTTCGCCGAGAGGTCGAATGTCATATTTTGCAGTTTCACGATTTAGACCATGTTCTCGCACCGTTTCACGTGAGATTGCTTGTGGAGGGGTGTCTGGGCATTTTGTACCTGCCGTGAGGGACTGAGGAGTATTTTGCTGTGTTTGGAGGGCTTAAATGCATTTGTGCATTTGTTATATTGTGTGTGTGTGTTGGGGGGGTGCTGTTGGGAATCTCCCTCTCTCTCACTCCCTCAGCCTCCCTAGAGGTGAGCACCAGCGCCCCCTGCCCCTCAACCTCCTCCCCGAGCAGCTCCGGCCGTCGCCGACCGCCCCTGGTCGGCGCTGTCCCTGGCCGAGCTCCCTCTCCCTCTTTTCTCTTTTCTTCTTTTTCTTCTTCTTCTTTCTTCCTCTTCTCTGTGGTGTGCCCCGGGGGGAACCCACGTCGGAGCTCCCCCGAGGTGGCACGACCGCCGGTGTCGTTGTCGTGCCGCCGGAGCGCCGCCGCCAGGCTGCTGCGGCCACTGCTGGAGCAGCAGCTGGCCGAGCTTGGTGAGCCCAGGCCGACGCCGTCTCCCGCAGCTCGGGAGAGTGAGCCTCGCCTCCCCCGTCACCTCCGGCGCCGCCTCCTTCTTCCCCGGCCGTCGCCGTGCCGCCAGAGCACCGTCGCAGCCGCCGCAAGCCTCGGTGTGACCGCTAGGGCAGCCGCGGCCAAGCCAGCTCAGCCGCCGCCACCCGTTGCCATTTTTCTCGAGGTCACCGGCCAACCGACGTCCGGCGGGCCCCTCTCGCCGATGCTCGCGTCGCCGCCGGCCGCCGTCGCCGTCCGTGGCCGCGCCGCCGTGCCCTAGCCAACCCGAGAGCCGGCTTCCTCCTTGCGCGGCCGCCGCCGCTTCCTGCCGTGTTTTGCGGTGAGCCCCCTCTTCCTCACCTCCCCCGCACCCATCCCTGGCCGCCGCCGGCCTTGCATGTCGGCCGGCAGCCGGTCGAAGCTTGTTGCTCCGGCCGGGGTCTCTTTTTGGGTTATTTTGGCCATTTTGGGGTGTTTGAGCTTCTCGATGTCTTTCGAATTCTGGGAAGGTGAGCACGATGATCGTGGCGATGCGCTGATCATCATGCTCACCTTAGTTTTCGGTTTGGGTGAGCCGTTTCGCCTTTCGGCCTTTGTCGAGCCTTTTTATCCTATGTTTTCGCTGTTTTTATGGTTGGTTTGAGCCAGCGACTGTTCCTGTCGCAGCGAGGCTGTGAGCACGGCCTCCGTTACGTCGTTGCCTATCTGCTGGTGCTTGCGGAAGGTCGTGCGGACGAACAGAGCGCTCGAACGGCCTTTATTTATGCTTGCTTATCGCATGTGCATGCTATTTTTATGGGTTTTCTTGGCTTGGACTTGTCCTGTCGTAGCGGGGCTGTGAGCACGGTCTCCGTGACGCCGTTATCTATCCGCTGGTGCTTGCGGAAGGTCGTGCGGATGCACGGATTGCTCTAACGGCCTAGTTTATTGCTCTTTTGTATGTAATTGTGGCTTGTTTGTGGATTTTGGCGATTGTGGCAGTGTTGCGACGCTGCGGGCAGCAAGGGCTTGGCCCTTGAGACCCTGTGAACTGGTTGTCCAACCCCTTCACCCTTCGCGGAGATCCGGATTGATTTCCGACGTATTTTTTGATAAATTAATCGGCGAAACGCGTGTTTTTAGTTGTGCGACTCACTCGCTGATTTTGTGAGTGACTTGGCTTTATCGTTTAGCCTCGTTGGATGTTCCTCATCGCTGTCCCGAAGTTTCGAGGACAGCGGATGAGTGACGAGGGGTTCCAGTGCCAATTCGGCATTTTTCGGGAACCCGGAAAGCCGTTTCAGGTGCGTTTGGTATTCGTGGCACCCCGTGCTTGTTCTCGCTGTCCCATCACTTGGTTTTGTGTGTTCGGGGATAGCGAGGGGCCTGGTTTGGTTGTTGGTACCCCTGTGGGGCTTAGTGTGGTTTCGGGATTGTCCCGGTGGGTTTCCGGGCGATCCGTCGGTTTCGGGAATGTAAGAGCTTTGTGTTTAGCGTCGACTTGGTGGACCTTGACCCTGTAAGTCTTTCGTAGGTCCTGTCGCGGTTCCAGAGAGCCGTCGGTGTTAGACTTGATCTTTCGACAGGTGGGTACTTCGATCCGGAGTCGGTTCAGTGGACTACGGTGATACCTTTCTATCCCTCCTCTTGCTTTTCAGTTATTAGTTCACTTGACTCCCGTTGACTCTACTTATATGCGTGCTTGGATAGTAGAGTAGTTGTGGTTTGCATGGTTCTTGAGAAGACCCAGTTGGTCGGTGGTGATCGCCTGTTGTTCCGAGCGATCCTGGTTGTGGTTTGCATGGTTCTTGAGACGACCTAGTTGGTCGGTGGTGATCGCCTGTTGTTCCGAGCGATCCTAGTTGTGGTTTATTGGTTGCTTCTCGGCTCGTTGTTGTTCTGTGGATTGAGCATACGCATCGATCGTGTCACGCCCCGGGCTAGTTCTAGATGCGGAAAAACGTGCCATTTTTTTTTTTTGAAAGCCTAGCCCGCGCCACGTACAGACCTGCCACAAATACAGGGTCCACTGTACACACGGACAGAACGTCCCCTGTATTTGCACGGCGTCCACAACAAACAACATGATCACAATCACCATTCATTCATCACAACAGCACAACAACTCAGAGAGATTCATACAGCTAACCGTCCTTAAACCTGTATGAATCTAAGCAAATCCTTAGGCGAAGGATGATGCGATGCACAAGCAACAGTCATTCTAGAAAACTGCTTCTTACCCAGAAGCTTTATTTGAAACCCTAATTTCAATCATTTAAGAATCATTTGAAAACTGTTCTCCACACGAGAACTCTCTTTTGAAATCACAAAAACCGAACAATCAGAAATCCATTTGAAAACCGTTTCCCACACGGAAACCTTTATTTTACAACGCTACCACGAGGGGTAGAAAGCCCAAATACTCGATAATGAAACCATCTAAAAATAGGGATACAACCAACTAGTCCAAGCATGCAATCATCACATAATGATAATAAGTGAATCAACAATACATAAGCATGCTAGAGTAAGCCCACAGAATAACTGAACCACAAATCACATCTAATAGGCGAAGGTAGGGTGATAACCAAATCTGGGGAAGTAGCCTTACGAGTCCGAACCTCTAGAGCTACTATCTAGACGTGCCTCGCAGCGTCCCGACACTCACCACCCTGCTCACCTGAAACCTGCAATGAGGGCGGGGGGTGAGAACATGTACACATGTCTCCCCTCCCAGTGGGTACCGCAAGCCGACGAGGGCGAGGTGTACACACCGGCACGAGGGTCAACAAAAGATAGATATGGTATACAGTAGCACAAATAGGTATGAGGCTAACATACAACTGAAACAATTATGCTACTGTAAGCAACTAGTATGCATCAAGGGGATAACCACAAAGTAAACCCAATCTAAAACCACCGGGACGTATCCCTGTCACTGTCACCTGCTCATCTATCGGCACATAAACCTTCTGGACGCACTGCATCAAGGCTCACAGGTCGGCACATACTCAACGACCCTTTTTCGGAAAAGAACACCCTCAAACGGTGGATCAGACCGCGGTGTACGTGAAGTGCTAGAAGAGCTGTGACGATCGATGCGAATGCTCAATCCACAGAACGGCAATAAGCCGAGAAGCAACCAATAAGTCAGAACTAGGATCGCTCGGAACAACAGGCGATCGCCACCGACCAACTGGGTCGTCTCAAGAACCACGCAAACCACAACTAGGATCGCTCGGAACAATAGGCGATCACAACCGACCAACTGGGTCGTCTCAAGAACCATGCAACTACAACTAGGATCGCTCAGAATAGCAGGCGATCACTACCGACCAACTGGGTCGTCTCAGGTATCATGCAAACCACAACTACTCTACTATCCAAGCACGCATATAAGTAGAGTCTACGAGAGTCAAGTGAACTAAAAACTGTAATGCCAAGGAAGGGATAGAAAGGTATCACCGTAGTCCACTAAACCGACTCCGGATCGAAGCACCCACCTGTAGGTAAGATCCAATCTAACACCGACGGCTCTCGAGAACCGCGACAGGACCTACGAAAGACTCACAGGGTCAAGGTCCACCAAGTCGACGCTAAACACAAAGCTCTCACATCCCGAAACCGACGGATCGCCCGAGAAACCCACCGGGACGATCCCGAAACCACACAAAGCCCCAGAGGGGTACCAAACAGCCAACAAGGTCCCTCGCTGTCCCCGAACACACAAAACCAAGTGACGGGACAGCGAGCACAAGCTCGGGGTGCCACGAACATCAAACGCACCCGAAAAGGCTTCCCGGGTTCCCGAAAAGTGCCGATTTGGCACCGGAACACCACATCACTCATCCGCTGTCCTCGGAACTTCGGGACAGCGATGAGGAACAGCCAACGAGGCTACACGATGAAGCCAAGTCGCTCGCGAAAACAGCGAGTGAGTCGCACAACTAGAAACGTGCGTTTCGCCGATTATTTCATCGAAAAACGCGTCGGAAATGAATCTGAAACTCCACGAAGGGCGAGGGGGTTGGACAACCAGTCCACAGGGTCCCGAGGACCAAACCCTTGCTGCCCACAGCGTCGCAACACTGCCGCAAACGCCAAAGTCCCAAAACAAGCACAATTCCATACATACGAGCAATAAACGGAGTCGCTAGAGCAAACCGTACGTCCGCACGACCTTCCGCAAGCACCAGCGGATAGGTAACGACATCACGGAAACCGTGCTCACTATCCCACTGTGACAGGACCAGCCGCAAGCCGGGAAATCCCATAAAAATAGTGAGCGCGCGCACAAAAGCAAGCATAACTAAGGCCGTGTGAGCGAACCGTACATCCGCACGACCTTCCGCAAGCGCCAACGGATAGGTATCGATGTCACGGTGACCGTGCTCACAGCCCCACTGCGACAAGAATAGTCGCTGGCCCAGCAATTGCATAAAAACAGAGCGCCAAGGTCCAAAATGACCCGACAAAGGCCGAACGACGAAGCGGCTCGAGCAAAACCAAAATGGAGGTGAGCATGATGATCAGTGAGATGCCATGATCCTCATGCTCACCTTCCCGGGCCTCGGGAAGCACCAGGGGCTCCAAAAACTCTGCGCGGCCAACAACAGCAAAAACCAGACCCCGGCCGGAGCAACTAGCTCCGGCCGGCTGCCGGCCGGCAAGCAAGGCCGTCGGCGGCCACTGTCGGTCGAGAGGGTCACAGGGAAGAGGGGGCTCACCTCAGGAGGCGACAGGAACTGGCAGCGGCGGCGCGGGGAGCAAGCCTGCTCTCGGGTTGGCAACCCGAGGCTAGGGCACAGCGGCTCCGGCAACAAACGGCGACGGCGGCCGGCGGCGACGCGAGCACCGGCAAGAGGAGGTCGCCGGTCGTCGGTTGGGAGGGGACCGCGACAAAAAAAGGCGGCGGGTGGCGGTGGCGGAGCAAGCCCAGCCGCGGATGCCCTAGCGGCCCCGCCGAGGCTGGCGGCGGCTCTCCGGCGGCACGGCGACGGCCGGGGAAGCAGGGATCGGCGGCGGAGGTCCCGAGGGTGACCATGCTCACCCTCTTCGGCGTCGGGAGGCGGCGGCGGTGCGGCCCCACCAAGCTCGGCCAGCAACACACCCAGCAAAGGTTGCTGCGGCTCCGGCGGCCCACGGCGGCGGCTCTCCACTCCGGCGGTCGTGCCACCTCAGGGGAAGCCCACGCATGGGTTTCCCCTGGGTGCACACCGCAGGGAGAAGAAGAGGAAGAAGAAGAAGAAGAAGAAGAAAAAAAGGGGGAGAGGGAGTTGGCCGGGGTTGCTCCGGCCAGGCGGCGGCCGGCGGCGGCTGGGGGCGCTCGGGGAGGAAGCCAAAGGGCAGGGGGAGAGGGGGCTTCCATCTCTCGGAGCAGGGGGGAGAGGAAGTGAGAGAGGGAGTGAAAGGAGTGAGAGGGAGGGCAACCAGGGGGGAGAGGAAGTGAGAGAGGGAGTGAAAGGAGTGAGAGGGAGTGGGTCAACCACCCCCAACCACTCCCAACCACCACACAAAAAGTAAAAACACCCTCCAAACATAGCAATTTGCACCTGGGTCCCCCACAGCAGGCATAAAATGCCAAAACACCCCTCCACAAGCAATCCCACGCGAAACGGTGCGAGAACAGGGTCCAAAACGCGAAACCAAAAAAACGTGACATACGACCTCTCGGCAATCAAGATGGAATAACTTTTTATCCGCTCGTCGCACGCTGAAACGGATCATGCCGTCGCGTTCAGCACTGCCGAGACATCGAACTCACTATTTTGGATCGTCAGAAACGGACTCCGGATCGTGCCTTTAAGCCGTTCTCTCTCCGCGACGAAAAACCAACAACCAACAAAATCCACTAAAATCACTTATATACATATATATATATATATACCTGTATATATATACGTATACAGATCAAAACCACGATATCAGGGGAGAGGAACACAGAATTCCAAATTTCCAAAATTCGAATTCTCACATCACTCCCACCTAACAAGAAGTTTCATCCCCGAAACTTACCCACAAACCATCCGCGCACAACAGCGGATACCTCTCACACGAAGCAGACTCCAGCTCCCAAGAAGTCTCGCGCTCCTCGCGACTCATCCACCGCAGTCTCACAAACAGAAAGCTCTGGTTCCTCAACTGCTTCCTCTTGCGAGCCACAAACCTCACAGGCACCTCACCGCAGCTGAGATCCTCACTCAGCTGAACTGTTGTCGGGCCGATCACACAACGCTCACCCACGTCAACCAAACAGAACAGTGATCGACAACGACTTCCACAAAACGCCTCGCACGGTGCCAATCCAACGCTCGCTAGGAAGCTGTAGAGAAAGCAAGCTCCAACAAGGAAAGATACCTGAACCAATCCTCACCAAAATCCAAAACGCATGCCCGGAGCATAATCTCGAGAGTCTAGAAGACTCGCTCCGACTGCCCAACACTCTGAGGGTGGTAACTGAGCTGAAGTCGAGCCTCGTCCCCAGTGCCTACTACAAGCTCCTCCGGAACTGGGAAATGAAGCGAGAATCCCGATCCAAAACGATCGACACTGGCACTCCAAACAGCCCGACGAACTCATCCAAGTAGAGCTGCGCCAGTCGATCCCAAAACTAAAACGAAAGTACCGGTAGGAAGTGAGCCGTTTTCGTCAAACAGTCCACGAAACAACCCAGATCGCAACAAGACCTCGCAGAGAACGAGGCAACCCGGTGACGAAAACCATGGTGATCCGCTCCCACTTCCCTACAGGTACAGGTAACGGTCAAAGCTTCTCTGCTGATGCACAGCCTTCACTTGCTGACAAACCTGGCACAGTGCCACATGCTGAGCTACAACCAGAAACTCTGCCTCAAGTCGCGGTACATCTTCGTCCCCCCAGGATGAACGATGTGCGGCGACCGGTGTGTCTCAGTCAAAACTCTCACCTCAAATCCCAAACACTGGGCACACACCTCCGTTCTCGAAGGAAAACCAACAACATGTAGCACGAAGTCACCATCTCTGCCCTGCTCGCACTCTCTGCCAGCGTGGATCTATCGGCTGCCCACCGAAAATCTGATCCGCCAAGGTGGGTTGCACCTCCAACGACAACAACTGTGCGGTAGCTCCACAAGGTAAGGTCTCCTACTCTGGTCGACGAAACTCCACCACCAATCACTCCTGGTCGGTGGTCAAAAGAGACGGCTCCTTGAAGAGATACAACAGACTCTGGGGATCCGTGAAGATCTCACAATGCGCTTCCATCAGGTAGTGTCTCCAAAGCTTGAGAGCGAACACCACTGCTGCTAACTCGAGATCGAGCGCCAGATAGATCTTCTCATAGTCCATCAACCAGCGCGAAGCATAAGCGATAACCTTCTCATGCTGGAAAAGCACGCACCCCCAATCCTATCCAAGATGCATCGCAGAAGACCGCAACAACCTCACCAGGCTGCGACAATGCTAAGATAGGGGCACGGGTCAAACAGTCCATCGGGTCCCAGAAGCTCATCAACCAGGCGGGAGTCTACAGAAACAACGCACCATTCCTCGACAGCATGCTCAAAGGGGCGGCGATCTTGAGAAGGACCCTCAACACATCGCCAGCAACCACGCCCAAGCCGAGGAAGCTCCTAAACTCTGCCACAGAAGTCGGAACGGGCCAAACTACTACAAGGTCCACCTTCCTTGGTTCCTCCACAAAACCAGCCTGCGTCACAATGCGATCCAAGAAGGAAACTCCTCGAATAGATCAGTATGTCGTCAAAGGAGACCAAGACAAGTTGATCCAAGAACTGCCGAAAACCCAGTTCATCAAATCCAAAAAGCTGTCGGGACGTTCGTCAAACCGAACGGCAAAACCGTGACCTCGTAAAGCCGTAACGAGTCCAGAGGGCCGTCTAACGCAACGTCCTCGGCCTTGATCCTCAACTAAGGATAACCTGGCTGCAGAACATACTTCGAGAACACCGGGGCTCCCAGAAGCCGGTCGAAGAGATCGAAGGTCTGCGGTAGAGGGTACTAAAACAACACCGTCAACTCGAAGCTCGACTCACAATCCAACCAACGAGAACCTTGCGAGTCCATCACTCAGGTGCAGAGGATTACCAATCGCAACAAGTGATGAAAACACCAACAATGCCGAACCATCATATCCAAAGATCGGGCACGCGCTCCAAAGCATGACTACACGAAGGACGCGGCGAAAACCCAGCACGCGAACACAAGCACAGAGACCTCGTAGCCAACAACCAGGCTCCCGTCATCCCGGAACCGAGCTAAAAGGGCTCCCTGACTCAACCGGAGTCAAACCAACGGCAGTGATGGCAAATCAACTGCGCAAAAACCACGCCAGGATTAGCTCAAGGTTCACCACTAGAACGGGGATGACCAACACACAGCTTTCCGCAAGACGACAAGGAGCGGGAAAAGTCTTGCAAGGGAAAGCACCGACCCAATCCAGAAAGTCCCCAAAAGGGATAGGGTATTTCGTTCTAACTTTCGACACTACGTTGTCTGCAGCCAACGTACTTATCAAAAGAAAACAAAATATCCCAAGGTCAAGGCCAACAACCAGTCGGCAACACCACGAAGGTACCGGGTCAACCACTCAAAAGCTGGACCAAAGTCACAGACGAGTCACCGAATTAACGGGAAAAGCAAACCGACCCTCAAAACAAAGTCTGCCCTGAGCCCACTCCCTAGGAGTCATCGGCTTCCAACAACGAACCGACAGCTACAGGTGACAAGGGTCGTCAATCCACCCGTACCAACGCGGAGGAAGAACAAAACCAGCGTCGACTAACCAGCGTCGAACGCGGTGAGATCCCCAACAAGAACCTGGAAGATCTCGCGGCAACACGGAAACCTAGAAATACCACCAGGAATCCCATAAGACACCAATTTAGGCGTTAGGATAGCCGCAAGCCACGTAGGCACCAACAAACACCCGACACTCAACAGTGTCCACTCAGTCTAGTACACGTCAGTTCGACGCCAGAACTAGCCAATGGTCGAAAGACCAACACTGACGATCCCACCAGCAAGACGTCAGAGGGGTAGGCTTCACCGCCCTACCCAACAAAACAGAGGGGATAACACCCAAACTGCGGTCGAAACCGCTCAAAACACCGTCTCCGTAGAGACGCTCGCAGAGGCCCTCGTGCCCAACACGGAAAGTGGGGACAGGGCAAGAACAGCCCAACAACAACACAGATCCACCACCACTAGAAGGAGCACGGGCCTGCGAACAAGGGCAGATCAAAACTCAGGAGATCCGCCCCAACACGCTCAGATGTGACCACCACCCCCAAACACGGGGTCGGCGTCCACGCGTGAAACAGCCGACGAAGTCGCTGTCGTCGTCACGGTCGTCGCACAACGGTGTGGGTGCCACAGGAGGGTCTGCAGTCATCGGGGAACACGGCGAAGGAGTAGGAGGGGCTGGAGCGGCAGCTGCCGTAGCCTGTTGCAAAAACTACCGGAACAAGCCGGAACCTGCCGGAAAGGGTCGCCAACTGACCCCTCGCCTCGGCCTCAAGCACACAGGGTACGGTCCACACCAGGCTGTCCGCCTCCTGCCAGCTCCTCACTCGAACCAGCCACAACAGCCCGAAACAGAACACCAGCAGACGGCTCCTCAGGCGCACGCCCACCACCACGACCCGGACGAGGAGGTCTACCTAGACCACAAGCCAACTGCAAAACGCAGAAACCAGCGCAAGAGAAAAGGGGTCGGCAACTCCCACAAAACACAAGCCGAAAACAAACCCCTCGAACTCGCGCGCCTACACATCCTAGGTCTTCCTAGGGTCAGCCTAACCAGTGGTTCAGTTACAAGTTAATGAATGAATGAGTGTTTGTTCCCTTTACGCTCTGATACCATCTTAATCTGTCACGCCCCAGGCTAGTTCTAGATGCGGAAAAACGTGCCAATTTTTTTTTTTGAAAGCCTAGCCCGCGCCACGTACAGACCCGCCACAAATATAGGGTCCACTGTACACACGGACAGAACCTCCCCTGTATTTGCACGGCGTCCACAACAAACAACAGGATCACAATCACCATTCATTCATCACAACAGCACAACAACTCAGAGAGATTCATACAGCTAACCGTCCTTAAACCTGTATGAATCTAAGCAAATCCTTAGGCGAAGGATGATGCGATGCACAAGCAACAGTCATTCTAGAAAACTGCTTCTTACCCAAAAGCTTTATTTGAAATCCTAATTTCAATCATTTAAGAATCATTTGAAAACTGTTCTCCACACGAGAACTCTCTTTTGAAATCACAAAAATCGAACAATTAGAAATCCATTGAAAACCGTTTCCCACACGGAAACCTTTATTTTACAACGCTACCACGAGGGGTAGAAAGCCCAAATACTCGATAATGAAACCATCTAAAAATAGGGATACAACCAACTAGTCCAAGCATGCAATCATCACATAATGATAATAAGTGAATCAACAATACATAAGCATGCTAGAGTAAGCCCACAGAATAACTGAACCACAAATCACATCTAATAGGCGAAGGTAGGGTGATAACCAAATCTGGAGAAGTAGCCTCACGAGTCCGAACCTCTAGAGCTACTATCTAGACGTGCCTCGCAGCGTCCCGACACTCACCACCCTGCTCACCTGAAACCTGCAATGAGGGCGGGGGGTGAGAACATGGACACATGTCTCCCCTCCCAGTGGGTACCGCAAGCTGACGAGGGCGAGGTGTACACACCGGCACGAGGGTCAACAAAAGATAGATATGGTATACAGTAGCACAAATAGGTATGAGGCTAACATACAACTGAAACAACTATGCTACTGTAAGCAACTAGTATGCATCAAGGGGATAACCACAAAGTAAACCCAATCTAAAACCACCGGGACGTATCCCTGTCACTGTCACCTGCTCATCTATCGGCACATAAACCTTCTGGACGCACTGCATCAAGGCTCACGGGTCGGCACATACTCAACGACCCTTTTCCGGAAAAGAACACCCTCAAACGGTGGATCAGACCGCGGTGTACGTGAAGTGCTAGAAGAGCTGTGACGATCGATGCGAATGCTCAATCCACAGAACGGCAATAAGCCGAGAAGCAACTAATAAGTCAGAACTAGGATCGCTCGGAACAACAGGCGATCGCCACCGACCAACTGGGTCGTCTCAAAACCACGCAAACCACAACTAGGATCGCTCGGAACAATAGGCGATCACAACCGACCAACTGGGTCGTCTCAAGAATCATGCAACTACAACTAGGATCGCTCAGAACAGCAGGCGATCACTACCGACCAACTGGGTCGTCTCAGGTATCATGCAAATCACAACTACTCTACTATCCAAGCACGCATATAAGTAGAGTCTACGGGAGTCAAGTGAACTAAAAACTGTAATGCCAAGGAAGGGATAGAAAGGTATCACCGTAGTCCACTGAACCGACTCCGGATCGAAGCACCCACCTGTAGGTAAGATCCAATCTAACACCGACGGCTCTCGGGAACCGCGACAGGACCTACGAAAGACTCACAGGGTCAAGGTCCATCAAGTCGACGCTAAACACAAAGCTCTCACATCCCGAAACCGACGGATCGCCCGAGAAACCCACCGGGACGATCCCGAAACCACACAAAGCCCCAGAGGGGTACCAAACAGCCAACAAGGTCCCTCGCTGTCCCCGAACACACAAAACCAAGTGACGGGACAGCGAGCACAAGCTCGGGGTGCCACGAACATCAAACGCACCCGAAAAGGCTTCCCGGGTTTCCAAAAAGTACCGATTTGGCACCGGAACACCACATCACTCATCCGCTGTCCTCGGAACTTCGGGACAGCGATGAGGAACAGCCAACGAGGCTACACGATGAAGCCAAGTCGCTCGCGAAAATAGCGAGTGAGTCGCGCAACTAGAAACGTGCGTTTCGCCGATTATTTCATCGAAAAATGCGTCGGAAATAAATCCGAAACTCCACGAAGGGCGAGGGGGTTGGACAACCAGTCCACAGGGTCCCGAGGACCAAACCCTTGCTGCCCACAGCGTCGCAACGCTGCCGCAAACGCCAAAGTCCCAAAACAAGCACAATTCCATACATACGAGCAATAAACGGAGTCGCTAGAGCAAACCGTACGTCCGCACGACCTTCCGCAAGCACCAACGGATAGGTAACGACGTCACGGAAACCGTGCTCACTATCCCACTGCGACAGGACCAGTCGCAAGCCGAGAAATCCTATAAAAATAGTGAGCGCGCGCACAAAAGCAAGCATAACTAAGGCCGTGTGAGCGAACCGTACATCCGCACGACCTTCCGCAAGCGCCAGCGGATAGGTATCGATGTCACGGTGACCGTGCTCATAGCCCCACTGCGACAAGAACAGTCGCTGGCCCAGCAAATGCATAAAAACAGAGCGCCAAGATCCAAAATGATCCGACAAAGGCCGAACGACGAAGCGGCTCGAGCAAAACCAAAATAGAGGTGAGCATGATGATCAGTGAGATGCCATGATCCTCATGCTCACCTTCCCGGGCCTTGGGAAGCACCAGGGGCTCCAAAATCCTCGGCGCGGCCAACAACAGCAAAAACCAGACCCCGGCCGGAGCAACTAGCTCCGGTCGGCTGCCGGCCGGCAAGCAAGGCCGTCGGCGGCCACTGTCGGTCGAGAGGGTCACAGGGAAGAGGGGGCTCACCTCAGGAGGCGGCAGGAACCGGCGGCGGCGGCGGCGCGGGGAGCAAGCCTGCTCTCGGGTTGGCAACCCGAGGCTAGGGCACGGCGGCTCCGGCAACAAACGGCGACGGCGGCCGGCGGCGACGCGAGCACCGGCAAGAGGAGGTCGCCGGCCATCGGTTGGGAGGGGACCGCGATAAATAAAGGCGGCGGGTGGCGGCGGCGGAGCAAGCCCAGCCGCGGATGCCCTAGCGGCCCCGCCGAGGCTGGCGGCGGCTCCGGCGGCTCTCCGGCGGCACGGCGACGGTCGGGGAGGCAGGGATCGGCGGCGGAGGTCCCGAGGGTGACCATGCTCACCCTCTCCGGCGTCGGGAGGCGGCGGCGGTGCGGCCCCACCAAGCTCGGCCAGCAACACACCCAGCAAAGGTTGCTGCGGCTCCGGCGGCCCACGGCGGCGGCTCCCGGCGGCGGCTCTCCACTCCGGCGGTCGTGCCACCTCAGGGGAAGCCCATGCATGGGTTTCCCCTGGGTGCACACCGCATGGAGAAGAAGAGGAAGAAGAAGAAGGAGAAGAAGAAAAAAAGGGGGAGAGGGAGTTGGCCGGGGTTGCTCCGGCCAGGCGGCGGCTGGGGGCGCTCGGGGAGGAAGCCAAGGGGCAGGGGGAGAGGGGGCTTCCATCTCTGGGAGCAGGGGGGAGAGGAAGTGAGAGAGGGAGTGAAAGGAGTGAGAGGGAGTGGGTCAACCACCCCCAACCACTGCCAACCACCACACAAAAAGCAAAAACACCCTCCAAACACAGTAATTTGCACTTGGGTCCCCCACAGCAGGCATAAAATGCCAAAACACCCCTCCACAAGCAATCCCACGCGAAACGGTGCGAGAACAGGGTCCAAAACGCGAAACCAAAAAAACGTGACATACGACCTCTCGACAATCAAGATGGAATAACTTTTTATCCGCTCGTTGCACGCTGAAACGGATCATGCCGTCGCGTTCAGCACTGCCGAGACATCGAACTCACTATTTTGGATCGTCAGAAACGGACTCCGGATCGCGCCGTTAAGCCGTTCTCTCTCCGCGACGAAAAACCAACAACCAACAAAATCCACTAAAATCACTTATATACATATATATATATATATACCTGTATATATATACGTATACAGATCAAAACCACGATATCAGGGGAGAGGAACACAGAATTCCAAATTTCCAAAATTCGAATTCTCACAGATCGTCACAGCTCCCTAGCACCTCACGTATGCCAACGGTCTGATCCACCGTTTGGTCTTCTTTTCCGAAAAAGGGTCGCGTGTATCCGACCCGTGAGCCTCGATGCAGTGCGTCGGAAAAGTTTTGTGCCAGTTGGTTGAGCAGGTTGTGACAGTGCCCGGGGTGCGTCCCGGTGGTTATAGATTGGGTTTACTTTGTGGTTATCTCCTTTGATGCATATACTAGTTGCTTACAGTAGCATAGTTATTTCAGTTGTATGTCAGCCTCATACTTACTTGTGCTACTGTATACCATATCTAGCTTTTTGTTGACTCTCGTGCCGGTGTGTACACTTCACCTTCGTCTGCTTGCGGTACCCACTGGGAGGGGAGACATGTTTACATGTTCTCACCCCCCGCCCTCGTTGTTGTTTTCAGGTGAGCAGGGTGGTGAGTGTCGGGACGCGGCGAGGCACGCCTAGATAGTAGCTCTAGAGGTTCCGACTTGTGAGGCTACTTTTCAGATTTGGTTATCACCCTACCCTTATCAGTTAGATGTGATTGATGTTCAGTTACCTTTTGGATATTATCTAGCATTCTTATGTGTTGTGGACTTATTTAGTATTCATATGTGATTGTCTTGCATGCTTAGATCTTGTAATTTTGGTATAGTTTCCATGTGAGGATGTCGATACTTTTATTCTATCATTGTGGCTTTTATTGCACGTCTTGGTTTTCTACCCCTCGTGGTAGCGCTTTCAAATAAAGGTTTCCGTGTGGGAAACGGTTTTCAAATGGATTTCCGATCGTTCAGCTTTTGTGATTTAAAAAGAGAGTTCTCGTGTGGAGAACAGTTTTTAAATGATTCTTCAATGTTTGAGTTTAGGATTTCAAAATAAAGCTTCTGGGTAAGGAGCAATTTTCTAGAATGATCTGTTGTTTGTGCATTGCATCATCCTTCGCCTAAGGACTTGCTTAGATTCATACAGGTTTAAGGACTGCTCGCTGTATGAATCTTATTGTGTTGTTTTATTGTTCGTGATGAATGAATGGTGGTTGTGATCCTGTTGTTTGTTGTGGACGCCGTGCAAATACAGAGGAGGTTCTGTCCTTGTGTACAGTGGACCCTGTATTTGTGGCGGGTCTGTACGTGGCACGGGCTAGGCTTAAAAAAAAAAAAAATTAGCACGTTTTTTCGCATTTAGAACTAGCCCGGGGCGTGACAGATTAAGATGGTATCAGAGCGTAAAGGGTACAAACACGCATTCATTCATCAACTTGTAACTGAACCACTGGTTAGGCTGACCCATAGGAAGACCTAAGATGTATAAGTGCGCGAGTACGAGGGGTTTGTTTTCGGCTTGTGTTTCGTGGGAGTTGCCGACCCCTTTTTTCTTGCGCCGGTTTCTGTGTTTTGCTGTTGGCTTGTGGTCGTGCTAGACCTCCTCGTTCGGGTCGTGGTGGTTCGTGTGCGCCTGCGGAGCCGTCTGTTGGTGTTGTATTTTGGACTTTTGTGGATGGATCGAGTGAGGAGCTGGCAGGAGGCGGGCAGCCAAGTGTGGACCGTACCCTATGTGCTTGAGGCCGAGGCGAGAGGTCAGCTGGCGACCCTCTCCGGCTTGTTCCGGCTTGTTCCGGTAATTTTTGCAGCAGCAGGCTACGGCGACTGCCGCTGTAGCCCCCCCTACTCCTTCGCCGAGTACCCCGATGACTGCAGACCCTCCTGTGGCACCCACGCCATTGTGACCACGACCGCGACGACGACTGCGTTTTCGTCGGTTGTTTCGCGCATGGATGCCGACCCCGTAGTTGGGGGTGGTGGTCGCATCCGAGCGTGCTGGGCGGATTTCTTGAGTTTTGATCTGCCCTTGTTCGCAGACTAGTGCTCCTTCTGGTAGTGGTGGTGGAGTATCAGACAGATCCCTAGTGGCAGGGTGTTTTCCCCTTTGCGTAACCACTCGTTGGTAGGTGGTGGCCCTTGTGGGCTGGGTGACGTCACTTGGAGGAATCTGTGTTGTCGTTTGGGCTGTCCTTGCCCTGGCCCCACCTTCCGTGTTGAGCACGAGGGCCCCTGCGAGCGTCTCTACGGAGACGGTGCTTTGAGCGATTTCGACCGCAGTTTGGGTGTTACCCTCCTTGTTTTGTTGGGTAGGGCGGTGAAGCCTACCCCTCTGACGTATTGCTGGTAGAATTGTCAGTGTTGGTCTTTCGACCATTGGCTAGTTTTTGAATCGAACTAACGTGTACTAGACTGAGTGGACACTGTTTGTTGTCAGGTTTTTGTTGGTGCCTACATGGTTTGCGGCTATCCTAACGCCCAAATTGGTGTGTTCTGGGATTTCTGGTGGTATTTGTAGGCTTTTCGTGTTACCACGAGATCTTCCTGGTTCTTGTTGGAGGTCTCACCGCGTTCGAAGTTGGTTAGTTGACGCTGATTTTGTTCTTCCTTCGTTTTGCTTCGTGTGGTTGACGACCCTTTGTCGCCTGTAGCCGTCGGTTTGTTGTTGGAAGCCGAAGACTCCTAGGGAGCTGGCTCAGTGCTGACTTTGTTTTTGTGGGTCGATTTGCTTTCCCCGTTAATTTGGTGACTCGTCTGTGTTTTGGTCCAGCTTTTGAGTTGGTTGACCCGGTACTTTTGTAGTGTTGCCAACTGGTTGTTGGCCTTTGACCTCGGGATATTTCGTTTTTCTTTTGATAAGTACGTTAGCTGCAGACAACGTAGTGTCAAAAGTTAGGACGAAATACCCTATCCCTTTTGGGACCTTCTGGATTGGGTCGGTGCTTTCTCTTGCGAGACAATCTCTTATCGTCGTCTTGTGGGAAAGCTGTGTGGTGGTCATCCCTGACCTTGTGGTGAGCCTTGAGTTGATCCTGGAGTGGTTTTGCACAGTTGATTCGCCATCACTGCGGTCGGTTTAACTCCGGTTGAGTTGGTTGCCTTTTAGCTCAGTTTCGGGATGACGGGAGCCTGGTTGTTGGCTCCGGGGTCTCTGTGCTTGTGTCTGCGTACGGGGTTTTGCCGCGACTTTCGCGTAGTCCTGGTTTGGAGCGCGTGTCCGCTCACTTGGATCTGATGTTTGGCATCGTTGGTGTTTTATCGCTTGTTGCGATTGGCAACCCTGTGCACCAGAGTGATGGACTCACAAGGTTTTCATGGGTTTGTTTGTGAGTTCGAGTCCTGCGAGCTGTCGATGATGTTTTAATACCCTCTACCGCAGATCTACGATCTCTTCGACCGGCTCCAGGGTGCCTCGGTTCTCTCGAAGTTTGATCTGCAGCCAGGTTATCTTCAGCTGAGGGTCAAGACCGAGGACGTTGCGTTAACGACCTTCCGGACTCGTTACGGGCTTTACGAGGTCACGGTTATGCCGTTTAGTTTGGCGAACGTCCTGGCAGCTGGGTGGTTTTGTTGAACTGGGTTTTCGGCAGTTCTTTGATCAATTTGTCGTTGTCTCCTTTGACGATATACTGATCTATTTGAGAAGTTTCTTTCTTTGTTCGCATCGTGACGCAACCTGGTATTGCGGTGGAACCAAGGAAGGTGGACTCTGTAGTGGTTTGGCCTGTTCTGACTTCTGTGGCAGAGTTTAGGAGCTTCCTCGGCTTGGCGAGTTGTTATCGACGATTTGTTGAGGATTCCTCAAGATCGCCGCCCCTTTGAGCAAGCTGTCGAGGAAGGGCGTGATGTTTCCGTAGACTCCCGCTTGTCAGATGAGCTTCTAGGAGCTGTTGGACTGTTTGACTTGTGCCCCTATCTTAGCATTGTCGCATCCTGGTGAGGTTTTGTCGTCTACTGCGATGCATCTTGGATAGGATTGGGGTGCGTGCTCGTTCAGCATGAGAAGGTCATCGCGTATGCTTCGCACCAGTTGATGGACTATGAGAAGATCTATCTGGCGCTCGATCTCGAGTTAACAGCAGTGGTGTTCGCTTCCAAGCTTTGGAGACACTGCCTGTACGGAGCGGCTGGTAGTGGAGTTTCGTCGACTTGAGTTGGAGTTTTACCTCATGGAGCTACCGAGCAGTTGTTGACTTTGGAGGTGCAACCCACCCTGACGGATTAGATTTTCGGTGGGAAGCTGATGGATCCGCACTTGCAGAGAGTGCGAGTAGAGGCCGAGCAGGGCAGAGATGGTGACCTCTTGTTACATGCTGTTGGTTTTCCTTCGAGGACAAAGGTGTGTGCCCAGTGTTCAGGTTTTGAGGTGAGAGTTTTGTCTGAGGCACACCGGTCGCCGTACATCGTTCATCCTGGAGAGACGAAGATGTATTGCGACTTGGGGTAGAGTTTCTGGTTGTAGCTCAGCATGTGGCACTGTGCCGGGTTTGTCAGCAAGTGAAGGTTGTGCATCAGTGATCAGCAGAGAACCTTTGACCGTTGCCTGTACCTGTAGGGAAGTGGGAGCAGATCACCATGGTTTTTGTCACCGGGTTGCCTCGTTCTCAGCGAGGTCATGTTGCGATCTGGGTTTTTTGTGGACTGTTTGACGAAAACAGCTCACTTCCTACCGGTACACTCAATTTAGTCTCGGGATCGACTGGCGCAGCTCTACTTGGATGTGATCGTCATGCTGCTTGGAGTGCCAGTGTCGATCATTTTGGATTGGAGTTCTCGCTTCGTTTCCCAGTTCTGGAGGAGCTTGCAGTAGGCACTGGGGACGAGGCTCGACTTCAGCTCAGTTTACCACCCTCAGAGTGTTGGGCAGTCGGAGCGTGTTATCCAGACCCTTGAGGATATGCTCCGGGCATGCGTTTTGGATTTTGGTGAGGGTTGGTTCAGGTATCTTTCTTTGGTGGAGTTTGCCTTCAGCGACAGCTTCCAGGCGAGCGTTGGATTGGCACCGTGCGAGGCGTTGTATGGACGTCGTTGTCGATCACTGAACTATTGGGTTGACGTGGGTGAGCGTCGTGTGATCGGCCCGACAACGGCTCAGCTGAGGAAGGATCTCAGCTGCGGCGAGGTGCCTGTGAGGTTTTTGGCTCGCAAGGTGAAGCAGTTGAGGAACCGGAGCTTTCTGTTTGTGAGAGTGCTGTGGACGAGTCGCGAGAAGCGCGAGACTTCTTGAGGAGCTAGAGTCTGCTTTGTGTGAGTGGTATCCGCTGTTGTTCGCGGATGGTGTGTGAGTAAGTTTCGGGGACGAAACTTCTTGTTAGGTGGGAGTGATGTAAGAATTCGAATTTTTGGAAATTTTGGATTCTGTGTTCCTCACCGCCGTTACTGTGTTTTCGATCTGTATACGTATATATATGTGGTTTTTAGTGGATGTTAGGGTTTTTGAGATTTTATCGCGGAGAGTGAACGGCTTAACGGCACGATCCGGATTCCAAATCTGACGATCCAAAATAGTAGTTCGATGTCTCGGCAGTGCTGAACGCGATGGCGTGAACCGTTTCGACATGCGACGTACGGTTTAAGAGATCTTCCATCTTCTTCACCGAGAGGTCGAATGTCATATTTTGCAGTTTCGCGATTTAGACCCTGTTCTCGCACCGTTTCACGTGAGATTGCTTGTGGAGGGGTGTCTGGGCATTTTGTACCTACTGTGAGGGACTGAGGAGTATTTTGCTATATTTGGAGGGCTTAAATGCATTTGTGCATTTGTTATATTGTGTGTGTGTGTGTGTGTGTGTGTGTGTGTGTGTGTGTGTGTGTGTGTGGGTGCTATTGGGAATCTCCCTTCCTCTCTCCCCCTCAGCCTCCCCAGAGGTGAGCACCAGCTCCCCCCCAGAGGTGAGCACCAGCTCCCCCTGCCCCTCAACCTCCTCCCCGAGCAGCTCCGGCCGGCGCCGACCGTCCCTGGCCGGCGCTGTCCCCGGCCGAGCTCCCTCTCCCTCTTTTCTCTTTTTTTGTTCTTCTTCTTCTTCTTCCTTCCTCTTCTCTGTGGTGTGCCCCGGGGGGAACCCACGCCGGAGCTCCCCCGAGGTGGCACGACCGCCGGTGTCGTCGCCGTGCCGCCGGAGCGCCGCCGGGGACCGCCGCCAGGCTGCTGCGGTGTAAAGACCGAGAATTTTTCTATGCAATTTAACTCTTCGTTGATGATGTTTATGTGTGTATTTTAATTACATAATCACTCGTCAAGTTTCGAGAGAAAACGATTTAAAATGAAAGAGTTACGCAGTTTCGAAAATTCACTTTAAGTGAATAGTAACTCTGGTTTTCCGGATAAGCCAATGATTAGAGATGGCTTTCGGAATGTATCGGACTCCGTTCATAGTGGTCCAATAGCTCATTTTCGATTGTCCGATTATTCTGGACTCGATGGCACTGACAGAATTTGGATCTGACGCACGGTTTCCGAGAAAAGCCTACTTGGTGGTTGAGGGACCAAATTGTAATTAAAAATATGAACGGTAAAGGGGTCTATTGATCTACAAATCGGCAATCAAATCGAACGAAACAAAATCGTGAGTTCGATGCCTCGGCAGTGCTCATCGCGCTGGCGCAATCCGTTCAAAAATCTGACGGACGGATCGTAAGATATAGCACGTTTTCCGAGGAAGGGTTAAAATGTCACTTTTGGTATTTCAAGAAAAATCCCTATATTTTATGTACCAAACTGCACGACATTGGACCTGGAGGTACTTACGCGCATAATACACTCGCTGTGAGGGACTCAACTAAAAATAGTTGGTGTTGGTAGGCTAAATTGCGATTTGCCAACCTATATATATTGGTGGTCTTAGGGTTTCCTCTACACAAACCCTAACCCTAGCCACCATTCGACACCCTAGAACCCCAGCCGACCTCCCTCATCCCTGTGAGTGCGCCGCGTGCCTCCCCGCCGCCGGCGACTGAGCCCCGGCCGGCCAACCACCGCCAGCACCATCCTCACCCTATCCCTCCATCACAACCACCACCTTCCCCTCTCCCTTTCTCTGCCAGAGAACAGCAAGGTGACCCCCACCCTCGTGGCCTTCCTCTGCGGTGTCCCGACCCCCGGCGACCCCCACCGACCCCCACCGGACCGCCGCCGCCACCCCTGCACGCCGCCGCGACCGCCGAAACCGATCTGCACCAACCTTGGTGCAGATCTGGCCGTGGGGAGCTCGGCCTCTTTCCCGCGCGTCGCCGCCGCTCGGGACCTATCGGGCCACCCTCCTCCTACCTCAGGCGACCCATCGCCGCCGCCTCGAGGTGCCCCGACGTCGGCCGTGGCCGCTGGAACCACCCGAGCTCGAGCCCGAAATCTGTGCGGGAGCGGGTTGGATTAACATCACCACCGCCGCCCTCCGCCGTCGACCAACCGGAGCATCGGCCTCTTTGACCCTCCCGCATCCGTCGTCTGCCGACGGGACCGCCGCCGGAGCCGCCGCCCGCCGGGAGACGAAGGCTCGGCCTAGGGCTCCGCCCGAGCTAGGGCATCACCGCCACCGCCTCTGGCCGCCTCCCGCCGCCGGCTACTGTGTGCGGCGACCTCCACCGGTCGGCCGCACCTGCCTCCCGCCGGCACGCCCGCCGCCGTGCCGCCGCCGGCCGTGCCCTAGCTCCCCTGCCCGGTAAGCCCTAGAATAGGCTGTTTTTCCTATGCTGCGGGTTCATCGCCTTATTTCGGCAGATCGTGGCTTTCCCGATGCATCCAGAAGTGAGCATGATGATCTACTATCAGTGCTGATCATCATGCTCACCCCCTTTGAGGTCAATGCTGCCCCGGATGCTGCGATTTATGCGCTTTAATATCGGTGCGCGTAGTTTATTATTGTAATAGATATTTAGAAAAAGTATTATTGCCTTTAGGTATTCGAATTCGTATTCTTTTTATTCAGATGTTGATATTGTATGAATCAATATTTAATGTTATACTTGATTATATTTTGAAAAGTTTTGATTTTACTAATATAAAGAGAAATCGTTACTTCGGATTTGAATTTTCGTGTTCGGATTCGGGTTCGGGTTTCGGGTTTTTGGTCGTGTCGGGTATAGGTATGGATTTTTAAACCCCGCCGGTTCGGGTTCGGGTTCGGGTTTCAATTTGATATGTCGGGTTCGGGTTCAGGTTTTTGAAAACCCGACCCATTGACATCCCTACTTTTTTTTTTTTTTTTTTTGATTAAACAGGGGTTTACCCTATTTTATAGAAAAGTTCAAAGATTACAAGTCTACAGAAACCTTAAGTCACAAGAGGTAGAAAAAGTAAAACCCGATTAAAAAAAACCCCCAGAAAGCCCCAATCAGAATATGATATCCCTAATCGAAATCCCGACAGCTTATCATTTTCCAAAAACCGAGCTCCATAGTTGCACCGTAGTAAAAACGTTTCGCCCCAACGTTTCGCTATGGCAGAGCTGATGATTGAATATCCGCTTGTTCCGTTCATTCCAGAGTTCCCAGCAACCCGCTGCAAAATAGAGGTCGAAGAGTTTTTTCTCTTGTCCAGGAAGTGTCATCCTCGTTCTGTGCCATCGATTAGATAAATTCTCCGAGAGCCCGCTCGTCAACGTTTGTGCCAAAGGGGAGTTTTGAGAAGCCAGAACCAGAGGGACCTTGCAAAGGGGCAATGTAGTAGGATATGGTCGAGAGTCTCCACATCCCTGCTGCAGAGGACGCAGATTGAGGGCCCATGCCAACCTCGCTTTGTTAAGAAGTCAGCAGTAAGGATTCTATAGCGCGCAGTGAGCCACATGAATATTTTTATACGAAGTGGGATCCTAAGCTTCCAGATTGAGGGCCCATCCCTACTTTTACATATATATTTTTCCGTTTGATTCGGGGATAAGGCCGGGTATTAGGACTTATCCCCTCCTTTATACTCAAACACAAATTTTTATTTTGAGTATAACTCACTTTTCATTCCGACACTATTTATCTTATTCTCATATTTGTACATAAGGATGCAAACGGATCCGGATTGGCAGAGCTCCCGCCCCGATCCGCCCCGAATGGGGCAGTAAACAGAAAAAAATAAACGGATTCGGGGCGGAAAACGGGGTAATTTTTATGATCCGAGACGGATTCGGGGCAGGAAACGAAAAAATTTTTAACCCGCCCCGAATCCGCCCCGCCATGATCCGCCCCAAATCCACTCCGAAAATCATTTGTATTTTAAAAAAAAATTCGTATAAAATAATTTATTTATAAAAAAATTTAAAATACAAATAAATTAGTGCTCTTATTTAACATTTCTTATGTATTCAAACTTTTGAATTTTTCTTTGAATTGTGATTGATATTTTTAATCTTTATAATTGATGTTGTTAATTATATATATATAATATTATTAAAAATTATTAATTAATATTTTACAAAATATTAATAATATTATAATTTTTAAAAAAAAAATATTAGTTGGCGGGGCGGATTTGAGGCACCGGCGGGAAGCGGGTTGTGAGACAAGTATTAGGCCTTATCCCCTCCTTTATATCCAAACACAAATTTTTATTTTCGAGTATAACTCACTTTTCATTCAGACACTATTTACCTTATCCCCATACTTGTAAATATCCCTGGAATAGCTAGTTCTCGCTTATACCTGAACCAAACGGCCTCGTTTGGTTTGGAGGATAAGCGGGGATAACTTTAGTTATCCCCGCTATTCTGCCAAACGGAATGAATTTTGACCGGAATATTTTATCCTGGTCAAACTTCATTGTTCTCGGTTATTTTAGAATAGCTGGTATTAAATATTCCATCCTTTTGGCGGAATAACGTTATTCCAAACTTAATTTCAAACTTACTTAAAATTATAAATTTAGTTAAAGATAAATTATATAGACATAATATATTTAATTAAGAATAAAATAATAAAATATCCAAGCTAGATTTATAATAAAATATTATTTAATTAATATTTTATAAATTAATTTATTTACTAATTAACTAAATGAATAATTAACTACTTAATTTATTATTCTAATAAATATTTAATTAATTTTCAGAGTAATTAATTCATTATTTTAATTAATTTGCTAATAAAATAATTAATTATATTGATTAGTTAATTAATATTTTCAGTAATTTAATTATTTTCTTAATTAATCATCTGATTATTATTAACTAATTTATTTATTAATTTATTATTTTATTAAATTAATTGTAATTAATATTATTAATTACTAATTAATTTATTAATTAATATTAAGAGTTTTTTAGCAATATTCATAATTAATTAGTAGATTAAATAAGTTGAATTATTACTTAATTAATATTTTATATTAATTAATTAGATAAAATATTATTATTTAAAACTATAATTATTCTTATTCTTACTATTCCAATCAACTATCCAAACACTATTTTTTTATTCCTGAGAAAAATCTACTTTTCATCCAAACGCAAAATTAATTTTATTCCTGCTTATCCTAATAATTATACATATTGCAGAGATAGCCTAAAATTACTTATCCCCGAATCAAACGATACCTCCGTTTAGTAACATAATAACTGTAGAATAATTAAATTTATTCTTATTATTCTGCCAAACGAAAAAAAATTAACTAGAATAATTTATACTGCTCAAAACGGGTTATTCTAGTTTTCACTAGAATAACCCGTTAATTTAATTTTCCCCAACCCATGGAATAGAGATTATTTCTGAAAATTTCAAGGCAAGGCAATTGAATCATCATTGCCTTCTTTTTGTGTTGCCTCGAAAACCGCGCCGCTTTACTCCACATCTCACCATCCCCCTACCGTAGCCTCGTCCTGTTCATCTCTTCTCCCTAATATGCCCAAGTATATATATAGAGACTTAATCGGTCCAATATTCCTGTATTAGAGTTTTTGTTTAACTATATAAAATTATGAGCAGCTAAATAAATTAGTTATTATTGCTTATATTATTGATTATTATAGATTTCGTAATTGTATAAATTAATTTAAAATCATCTTACTATATATTATATTGATCTGCAGAAAAAAAAAAATTATTTCTTAATCATAATGTTTAGTATTGTAATTATTCTTAGAAAGATTATATTAAAATTTATCAAGTATTTTATATGTATTACACAAAGAAAAAAATTCACTACACATATAAGGGCAAACTTGGTATTTTTAAATATTTCAATCAACTTTACCAATTATTTTTCTCTTATTTCAAAAAAGTTACCAAACATCATTTTGTCTATTCTAGAGAATAAGTAAAAATTTTGCCAAACAAAAAATTTCTTTCATTCTTCTATATTCTAGAATATTAAGATATTCTAGGGATAAAAAAATTTAACCATGTAGTCACTATTCTATTACCAAACGGAAAGAATAAACATCGGGCTCAGACCCAAGCACAAAGCCCCCAAGCTCATTGGGCATTGTTGAGGCCTAATTTATGCATTTATCACAAAACGCATATATATATATATATATATATATTTTTATTTTTTGTGTCAAATTAAAATAAAATATAGGAAGATATTTAGTTATATATCTAACAAATGTGTATTAATATACTATATATGTTTTTTTTTTTAGGAAGGGTAACACGCTACTCGCTTCATTTATTAAGAGAAATAAATTTAGCGTACAAAATAGAAGCAACTAGGGCCTCCTGGGGGCAACGAAAGAAAATAAGAATTCAAATAAAAGTCAAAGAAAGAAAGAGAAAAAAAAAGTGGGGAAATGAATATATGCTTGATAATACTATACTGTATATAATATATTTTATCATTCGTTGCTTATGTGGTTAAATATATTATATCTAAAATTAAATATATTATCTTGATAATTAATATATCGGGTATTCAGGTCGGGCTTGCACATGCAAATAGGCCAAAATAATTTTCGGGCCCAAATTTTAACTTCGATTCAAATCAAAAATTATAATTGTGATATTCAAAGCTTTACCCATACATGGCCGGCTAGGCCCGGCCTTGTTTATCACCAAACCCGAACCCCAAACCCTAGCCTTCTCTCGTAGTTATACTTTCTCCGCTCCCTCCCTCGCGGCACAACCGCTATGCCCGGCCTTGTTTATCCCCAAACCCGAACCCCAAACCCTAGCCCTCTCTCGTAGTTATAATTTCTCCCTCTCTCGTAGTTATAATTTCTCCGCTCCCACCATCGCGTCGTCTTCCTCCCTCCCCTTCCCCAAACTCTACATCTCTCATCCTCCTCTCTCATCCTCCTCTCCTGATGTGGTGGTACCGCCTCTCCCGCCCCCTCGCTTCCGCCGCGGCGGCCGCTGCGGCCTCCCAGAGCCGCCACTACGGGCTCAGCTCCTGCATCTTCTCCCCGCTCCTCAAGGAGCGGATCGTGTGCATCAATCGTCCCATCTATGACGACACCGCGTCCACTGTGGTGTCACAACTCCTCTTTCTCGCGTCAGAGAATCCTAGTAAGCCAGTGCACCTTTACATTAACTCCCCTGGGGGCATTGTCACCGCGGGGCTCGCCATCTACGACATTATCCAGTACATCCCCTCTCCTGTGACCACGCTCTGTGTCGGCCAGACTGCATCCATAGGCTCGCTCCTCCTCGCCGCAGGCGCTCCCGGCGAGCGCCGTGCCCTTTCCAACACGCAGATCATGATCCACCAGCCCTCTCGCGACGTTCTGGGTGACGTCCAGAATTCTGACGTCACCATTCATGCCCATGCCGAGAAGATTCTCAAGGTCCGCGGCTGCGTCAAAAGCATCTACGCCAAGCACACGCACCAGCCCGTCGACCGGATTGAGCAGTTCATGGAGCGCGACATGTTCATGTCGCCCGAGGAGGCCAAAGAGTTCGGCCTCATCGACGAGGTTATTGAGGCCAATAGCTGGAGCGGCGGCGGCGGGGAGCGTTAGATGGAGGCCCTCTATCTCATAGAGTAATTTAGGTTCGATCCTTAAATAATTTTCTTATTTCTTGATGTTTTCGTGGATGTTTTCGAGGAACTAAATTATGGTTATTTGTCGAAAGTCATAAACTTATTTTGATGAAATTTGTTACGTTTTATGGAGTAGTATGATGCTTGCTTTTGTAATACAATTTAGATGTATGAAAAGAATGAAACTTACGAATATCTTTTGGAGTAAGTAGGCCTAGGACTAATCGTGTCAATATGAGGCTTTAAGAACAAAACATCTTTGTTTATGTATAACAAAGGGACTACATAGGCAAATGGTTTATTTGATTATCCCACAGTTGATTTGTTGCAAGTTGTATGCTCCCCTTAAACTCCAGTCTCATTGTTGTAGTACAGAAGTTTAGGAATCTATATTAGGAAGATAAGAAACCATTTTATAACGAAATTGAAAGAAAAGGAAATATCCACTCTCTTAGCTTTCTTGTCGTCGTTATAAAATGTGTAGGTAGATATCGGGTTTTCTAGGCCCTAAATAGTAGTCGACTTTTGCTGATAATACCTTTCCATAGAAGTTGTAGCTTTGTAGTAGCCAAACCCTTGTTTAAAGTTCCCCAAGCAGAAAATGTGAAATTCATTGAAATCTGATCTTATCATGCTGAGTAACTAGGTGGAATTCATTGAAATCTAATCTTATCATTCTTAGTAACTAGGTGGCTAGTCTTCTGGTTTTCAACGTCTGTGGTTTGATATGCCAATTACAACTAAAGAATTTGGTATTACTTTTATTTCCAACATAATAGTGAAGAGAAAGGGAACCTTCTGTTTCCGTCCTTCATTCTGCTTTGATTCTCTCTATTACTTTCTCAGTCATTTCATTTATGTATTGTACATGGATATTTTCGTCTCCTTATACTATTAATGATTAGTAACAAAAGTTATTTCTCTTATACTATCCTGGAAGGAGTTTAAAATCATTGAGAACCTACTTTAGTCGATACCATCAACATGCTTATTATGTGGAAGCATGCTTTTTCGAAGATTGATTACATATCAAAGAGGGAATTTCCACCGTCTGATTTGAAGCTGGGAATAACCCTCATTTTACCTCTAGGGCAAGGATGGTACTATCCTTTGATGAAGAAAGCAGTTAGAAGAGACGTGGAAAATTAGCAATTAACCGATACAAAATGCACTCTATTATCTGCTCCTTAGATGTGTTTTTTTTTTTTTTTTTTGCCTGCACTGCTTTGGGTAGGAAAAGCGGATCCAAAGCGTGCTTCTAGGCTGGTAAAGTGCATCCTAACTATGAAATAGGATACAAGGGTTATTTAGTGCAAGTGATTTTTTTTTTTTTGGTTGTTTAATCGAACACTAAAATTAACTGCACCACATTTCGAAGTCATGATCAGGCGTTATAGGTTGTAGTCTCTCTTAATTTAGTCACTGCATTTCCAAGTCATAATCAGGCTTTGTAGGTCAAGATTCAGTGGCTGTGTCGTGCGGCGCACGACCGCCGAAAAAAAACAGAGCTTTGAGAAAGCTCCACGAGGGGAGCTTTCTCAAAAAGTCGCGCGGTGCGGTCTACGGCCCGTTCGTGGCCGGCGCGGCCAAACTAGGCCTTAGTTCCGCACGTAAATGTTTTTATGTATTTTTTCGAGAACTTGATTTATATATATATAAATCATTCCTGTCTGAAACTCCTTGCATGTATCTTTATGGAGAATGTTGTTCAGAATGGAAAAAGGGAAGAAAAACAATTTTTTTGTATGCCCTAATTTTTTTTTAAAAAAAAACAGAAGACATAGCTTTTATAGTTTTCTGCTGTGTTTTGTCACTGTTGAGTGAAAAACCTGGGATGAGTTGGTTGCAACAGCTTTTCTTAATTTCTTTCGTTCTTCCCCTTCTCTGTTTGTTTTTTTTTCTTATTTCGTGAAGCAAATTATATGGGACTACAAAAATATAAGCAATTATAGAATATGAGCACAGGGCGACTGAGGGCACAGTTTGTGGCCATTTTAGCACGTATCTCTCAGGAAGCAGCAGCGGTAGCATTAAACTAATGGAAGTACAATTAATTTGCACATAATCATGCTGTGTTTTTCTTTTTCTTTTGTTTTCTGCTATATTTTTCATTATCCATAAGGTATGCAGTGTTTACGTTTGCAATTACGAAAATACCATCACATATGTATGTGGGAAAAACTTGTAAAATGTTCACGTTAATGAGAAAGAGAATGGGAGAAAAGAGGTAGGAAGGACTGAGGGAGCACCTGTTGTTTTTATGCGTCTTAGAGGTTGAATTTGTGACTTTCTGAGAATTCTGAAGCATGAACAGCACTGAATATAAGCTATAGATTACAACGTACGGTTGTATTTGGCAGTGGCAAACCTGCTTCGACACTTTTTTTTTTAGCAAGTGTTTTTACATGAAACTGACAATGAAAAAGAAAAACATGATGTTGGGATATTGTAATACTAATTGTGAATTTTAAAACATAAATCTTTCGGGAATATGCATATTATGCGAGTAATTTTATGCAGACAACAAAATCTGATTCTTTTTATGCCAAAATAAAATTTTGGTTGATAATACATGACTTGGGTAAATTATCATGTCATCCAAGCTCAAATGTAATCATTTTGTAACTTAACAAGTTTCTGTTCAAATTACAGAATACATTGCTCCTATCCCACATGAATGTTTTTTTGAACCTCCGTTAGTCCGTCATATTCTTGCATTATCGCATTATCGTATGACTTAAACGCTACATTACAAACTAAGCAAGCACATTACTCATTCAAAAAGAAATTTATTATAAGCAAATTCGACACTGCCGCAATTGCAGAATATTCCCGAGTGATTTGAAAGAAACGCATCATGTAATATTATTAAGAATGATAGTGACATAGACCCTGAGAATGAATTGAAACCAAATATAGCTAATAGATCCATCCCATACTCACATCAAAATAAATTAAAAGTTATGGGCTAATTTTGAAAAAAAAGAAAAGGTTCAATTGTAGCCTTGTAGGAGTTATTCGAAATGGACTATAGGCATTTTCACCTGGCAAGATGTACGGTGGCAAATTTAGGTTCCTCAAAGTCGGCGATGAGACCACATGAAATGGCGACTTTAATATTATGTACTTTTTTTGGGCATTGTTGGAATGAAAAGTAGTCCGAAAACAAATTAAAAAAGGTTATAAAAAAAAGTATGGAAAGATCCTCAGATTTTATTTTATTGTTCTATTGACAATGCTCTTTAACTTTAATGTTGTCTAATCGTGTTGTTATAGTTAATTAAGTTTAAAAATTTATTAAACTATAACTCAATTATCTATAACCAGTTGATTAGACCACTTTTATTCGCTATAACATAGTTTAAATTACTAAATCTTACGGAATTATCATACACTCCTAGCATAAATCTATTTTGATTAGAAACAAATCATTGTACTAAAAATTGATTCTAGCAAGAAACAAAGCAGTTATCAGATGCCTCCACAGTTTACATGATAATTATCATCTCAAGTTATTTTAAATATACTTCTAAAGTTAAATTCTGTTAGTGAACTGTTAGCAATAGTTGTTATCGTTGAAAAATTACTATTTTGCCCTTTTAAATATACCTTTCTACCATCACCAATTTTTCTTATTTGCCTTTAAGTTTGGGCAAAAATAGCATTTTGATTTTTATTCTTTTCAAATATACCCTTCTACCATCACAAAGTTTTCTTATTTGCCTTTAAGTTAAGGGCAAAAGAGATATTTTGATTTTTTTAAAAAAATTATGGTAGACATTTAACTCATGTTTAACCTGAGATAACTTAACGAGTGGTTACTGCGGAAAAAATTTTGAATAACAGAAGAACATATAAGGAGTATATTGTAAAAAAAAAAGGTAAAAATAAATTAGATATTTTCAAATTTTTGAATTGTATATAGGCAATTATACCTATTCTAATCCTACACCCATTTTGGGTGTAGAATTAACACCCCCACTCATCTAAGGGTGGGGGTTTTCCTACTAATCAACTTCCATCCTTAGATGGGTGGGGGGTGTATATCCTACCCCAAAATGGGTGTGGGGGTAGCATTGCTCTATTAAATAAGGTCTTAGGGTTGGCAAAGAGCCTATAGCCCATACCGTTTCAATGGCCCAAAATATCATAAACTTAATTTCAGACGCCCAACACACTACTCGCAGGCATACAGTTATTAGTGAAATAGGCTTTCTAGGCTGGGAAAGACCCTTACCACTCTTCAATAAATTGTTTCCAAGCCATGTTACAAATTGGGCCTTATGAATGCAACTACATCATATTGTTGTTATAACTGGTTGCGGACGTGCATATGTCAATGTGACAAAGTTTTTGGGCTGACAAGGTGGCCATCCCGTGCCGTTGTACTCTTGTTGATACAGCTTAATATTGGACCTTCTTCATGTAGCAGATAATATCATTTTCTTAGTTAGAGTTGGCCCAAAGAAGCGCGAACTTCATTTCAAATGGCTAACAACGCTAATCCATGCGTCCGTTAATGAGATTGGCTCGCATGGGCCCAAGGGCCAGGCGGGCTTAGTAAAGTTCAAAAGCGCTTAGTTGCGAAATAAAGTCAAATATTCAATCTTATAATGTCGGATCTTATAAAGAATAAACTAGAGTATAATTCTTTTTATTTTATTCAATAATATATGTACTATTTGCTGCCGTGTATAATAGGAACATATTATATTGAAATAATAACTGTTATTTACTGATAGTCATTCATGCAAACTAAGGCCTTCTAGTAGGACTTTTTTTTTTTTTTTTTTTTTTTGTTGTCATTGTTGATTAGTTTGCCGTGTATTCTAACTAAATTGATGGATGACAACTCATTTAATTTTTTTTGGAAGCAAAAGAAGTGCTTCCAAATTTTATTTATTATTTTGAAATGAATATCTCGATTACAAATATAGTAAACAATCCACTATACATTTCCATACTCTTTTATAATGTAATTTTATTAAAAAACAGTACACGGATTAAATTTCTAAATGGGAAGTATGGTACAATACATTTTTGCTAAGCCGTTAATTTGTATGCGTGTTAAAATGTTGTTGGGCCTTGATCGTATTTTTAGTTAGATCAAAGCCCAAATCATTCTAGTCTATAGAAAAATATCATAGCACAGCCCACTACATCCTATCTATTGAAAGCAATCCCGCCGCCTCCTTTCTCTTGGCCCGATTGAAAGCAATCCGGACGTGGTGTCACGCCCCGGGCTAGTTCTAGATACGGAAAAACGTACCAAATTTTTTTTTTTTTTTTTAAAAGCCTAGCTCGCGCTACGTACAGACCCGCCACAAATACAGGGTCCACTGTACACACGGACAGAACCTCCCCTGTATTTGCACGGCGTCCACAACTTACAACAGGATCACAACCACCATTCATTCATTACAACAACATAACAACACAAGAGATTCATACAGCTAGCAGTCCTTAAACTTGTATGAATCTAAGCAGATCCTTAAGCGAAGGATGATGCGATGCACAAGCAACAAACATTCTAGAAAGCTGCTCCTTACCCAGAAGCTTTATTTGAAACCCTAATTTCAATCATCCAAGAATCATTCGAAAACTGTCCTCCACACGAGAACTCTCTTTTGAAATCACAAAAACCGAACAATCAGAAATCTATTTGAAAACTGTTTCCCACACGGAAACCTTTATTTCACAACGCTACCACGAGGGGTAGAAAGCCAAAATACTCGATAGATGAAACGATCGAAAAATATGGATACAACCAATTAGTCCAAGCATGCAATCATCACATAATGATAATGAATGATCAACAACACATAAGCATGCTAGAGTAAGCCAAAGGATAACTGAACCACAAATCACATCTAGTAGACAAAGGGTAGGGTGATAACCAAATCTGGGGAAGTAGCCTCACGAGTCGGAACCTCTAGAGCTACTATCTAGGCGTGCCTCGCAGCGTCCCGACACTCACCACCCTGCTCACCTGAAAACTGCAACGAGGGCGGGGGGTGAGAACATGTACACATGTCTCCCCTCCCAGTGGGTACCGCAAGCCGACGAAGGCGAGGTGTACACACCGGCACGAGGGTCAACAAAAGCTAGATATGGTATACAGTAGCACAAGTAAGTATGAGGCTAACATACAACTGAAACAACTATGCTACTGTAAGCAACTAGTATATGCATCAAAGGAGATAACCACAAAGTAAACCCAATCTGTAACCACCGGGACGCACCCCGGGCACTGTCACAACCTGCTCAACCACCGGCACAAACCTTCCCGATGCACTGCATCGAGGCTCACGGGTTGGGACCGCTCTCCACAACCCTTTTCCGGAAAAGAAGCCCAAACGGTGGATCAGACCGTTGGCATACGTGAGGTGCTAAGGAGCTGTGACGATCGATGCATATGCTCAATCCACAGAACGGCAACGAGCCGAGAAGCAACCAATAAACCACAACTAGGATCGCTTGGAACAACAGGCGATCACCACCGACCAACTGGGTCGTCTCAAGAACCATGCAAGCCACAACTAGGATCGCTCGAAACAACAGGCGATCACCACCGACCAACTGGGTCGTCTCAAGAACCATGCAAACCACAACTACTCTACTATCCAAGCACGCATATAAGTAGAGTCAACGGGAGTCAAGTGAACTAATAACTGAAATGCAAAGAAGGGATAGAAAGGTATCACCGTAGTCCACTGAACCGACTCCGGATCGAAGTACCCACCTGTCGAAAGATCAAGTCTAACACCGACGGCTCTCGGGAACCGCGACAGGACCTACGAAAGACTCACAGGGTCAAGGTCCACCAAGTCGACGCTAAACACAAAGCTCTCACATTCCCGAACCCGACGGATCGCCCGGAAACCCACCGGGACGATCCCGAAACCATACTAAGCCCCACAGGGGTACCAACAACCAAACCAGGCCCCTCGCTGTCCCCGAACACACAAAACTAAGTGATGGGACAGCGAGCACAAGCACGGGGTGCCACGAATACCAAACGCACCCGAAACGGCTTTCCGGGTTCCCGAAAAATGCCGAATTAGCACCGGAACCCCTCGTCACTCATCCGCTGTCCTCGGAACCTCGGGACAGCGATAAGGAACAGCCAACAAGGCTAAATGACGAAGCCAAGTCGCCCGCAAAATCAGCGAGCAAGTCGCACAACAAGAAACGCGCGTTTCGCCGATTATTTCATCGAAAAATGCGTCGAAAACGAATCCGAAACTCCGTGAAGGGCGAAGGGGTTTGGACAACCAGTCCACAGGGCCTCAAGGATCATGCCCTTGCTGCCCACAGCGTCGCAACGCTGTCACAAACTCCAAAGTCCACAAACAAGCGACAAACATCAACATACAAGCAATAAACGAAGTCGCTAGAGCAAACCGTACGTCCGCACGACCTTCCGCAAGCACCAGCGGATAGGTAACGACGTCACGGAAACCGTGCTCACAGTCCCACTACGACAGGACTAGTCGCAAGCCAGGAAATCCCATAAAAACAGCGAGCGCACGCACAAAAACAAGCATAACTAAGGCCGTTCGAGCAAACCGTACCTCCGCACGGCCTTCCGCAAACACCAGCGGGTAGGCAACGATGTCACGGAGGCCATGCTCACAGCCCCACTGCGACAAGAACAGTCGCAGGCCAGGAACGTGCATAAAAACAGCGCAACATAAGGCAAAACGGCTCGACAAAGGCCAAACAGCGAAACGGCTTGCCAAAACAGCAAAGTAAGGTGAGCATGGTGATCAGCGCATCGCCGCGATCATCGTGCTCACCTTTCCGAGCTTCGGGAGGCAACAGGAAGCCCAAACCATGCATGCGGCCAAAAACCAAGCCAAAAAGCATCCTGGCCGGAGCAACTAGCTCCGGCCGGCTGCCGGCCGACATGTAGGCTGCGCGGCGGCCAAGGTTGGGTGCGGGGGACCCAAGGAGAAGGGGGCTTACCTCAGGCAGCGGCGGGGAGCGGCGGCGGCGGCGCGGGGAAGAAGGAGGCTCTCGAGTTGGCAACCCGAGACTAGGGCACGGCGGCTTCGGCAATGAACGGCGGCGGCGGTCGGCGGCGACGCAAGCATCGGCACGAGGGGGTCGCCGGGCGCCGTCCTGCCGGTGACCGCGACAAAAACGGCGGCAGGTGGCGGCGGCGGAGCTAGCTCGGCCATAGCTACCCAAGGTGCACAGCCTCAACATGCGGCCGCCACGGCGGCGCTCCGGCGGCACAGCGACGGCCGGGGAGGTAGGAGGCGGCGCCGGAGGACCCAAGGGAGACGTCACTCACCTCAGATGGCGACGAGGTGCGGCGGCGGCGGAGTAGGGGAGAGCCCTAGCTCCGGGAAGGCTTTGCCACACCCACTCCGGCAAGAAACGGCGGTGGCGGCGGCCCGGACGGCGAGCACCGGCAAGCCAGCATCGCAGGACGTCGGGTAGGGGGCAGCCGCGACAGCAACAACCGGCAGTGGCGGCGGTGGAGCTAGCACAGCCGCAGCTGCCCAAGCTGCCAAGCCGAAGCTTGCGGCGGCTGCGGCGGCGCTCCGGCGGCACGGCGACGGCCGGGGAGGCAGGGGGCGGCGCCGGAGGTCGTGGGGGGGGGGCGGCGCTCACCCTCCCAGTGGTCGGGAGGCGGCGGCGGCGGCATGGGCCCACAGACCTCGGCCAGCTGCTGCCCTAGTTGCAGCTGGCAGCAGGCTGGCGGCGCAAGGCGGCGGCTCCCGGCGATACGGCGGGTCCCCGGCGGTCGTGCCACCTCAGGGGAAACCCATGCATGGGTTTCCCCTGGGTGCACACCGCAGGAAAGAAGAAGGGGAAGAAGAAGAAGGAGAAAAGAAGAAAAGGGAGAGAGGAGATGGCCGGGGTAGCTCCGGCCAGGGGGGTGGCCGGCGGCGGTCGGTCGAGCTCAGGGAGGAGGCCAAGGTGCTGGGGAAGCTGAAGCTCACCTCAGGGAGCTGAGGGGGAGAGAGGGAGAGAGTGGTTTCCAACAAAGCACCCACACACACACACACTCTCTCAAAAACCCAAATGCATAAATGCATTTACACCCCTCAAACTCAGCAAAACACATCTCAGTCCCTCACAGCAGGCATAAAATGCGAAAACACCCCTCCACAAGAAACCTCACGCGAAACGGTGCGAGAACAGGGTCTAAATCGCGAAACGGCAAAAAGTGACATTCGACCACACGGCGAAGATGATGGGAGATCTCTCAAATTGTACGTCGCATGTCGAAACGGTTTGCGCCATCGCGTTCAGCACTGCCGAGACATCGAATCTACTATTTTGGATCGTCAGATTTGGACTCCGGATCGCGCCGTTAAGCCGTTCACTCTCCGCGACGAAAAATCCAAAAACACAAAACCCTATAAAACTCACATATATACCTATATATATATATACCTATATATATATACGTATACTGATCGAAAACACAGCAACGGGGGTGAGGAACACAGAATCCAAATTTTCCAAAATTCGAATTCTCACATCACTCCCACCTAACAAGAAGTTCCGTCCCCGAAACTTACTCACACACCATCCGCGAACAACAGCGGATAACACTCATACCAAGCAGACTCTAGCTCCTCAAGAAGTCTCGCGCTCCTCGCGACTCGTCCACAGCACTCTCACAAACAGAAAGCTCTGGTTCCCCAACTGCTTCACCTTGCGAGCCGAAACCTCAAAGGCACCTCACCGCAGCTGAGATCCTCCCTCAGCTGAACCGTTGTCGGGCCGATCACACGACGCTCACCCACGTCAACCCAACAGTTCAGTGATCGACAACGACATCCATACAACGCCTCGCACGGTGCCAAACCAACGCTCGCCAGAAAGCTGTCGCTGAAGGCAAACTCCACCAAGGAAAGTATCTAAACCGATCCTCTCCAAAAACCAAAACGCATGCCCGGAGCATATCCTCAAGGGTCTAGATAACTCGCTCCGACTGCCCATCACTCAGAGGGTGGTAACTGAGCTGAAGTCGAGCCTCGTCCCCAGTGCCTACTGCAAGCTCCTCCAGAACTTGGAAACGAAGCAAAGACTCCAATCCAAAACGATCGACACTGGCACTCCAAACAGCCTGACGATCTCATCCAAGTAGCGCTGCGCTAGTCGATCCCGAGACTAAGTCGAGTGTACCGGTAGGAAGTGAGCTGCTTTCGTCAATCCGTCCACAACAAAACCCATATCGCAACATGACCTCGCTGAGAACGAGGCAACCCGGTGACGAAAAATCCATGGTAAACTGCTCCCACTTCCCTACAGGTACGGATAGCGGTTGAAGCTTCTCTGCTGATCGCGGATGCTCAGCCTTCACCTGCTGACAAACCAGTCACAGTGCCACAAGCTGAGCTACATCCAGAAACTCTGTCTCGAGTCGCGGTACATCTTCGTCCCTCTAGGATGAACGGTGTACGGCGACTAGTGTGCCTCAGCCAAAACTCTCACTTCAAATCCGGAACACTGGGCACACACCTCCGTCCTCGAAGGAAAACCAACAGCATGCAACATGAAGTCACCATCTCTGCCCTGCTCGGCGTCTACTCGCACTCTCTGCAGTGCAGATCCATCAGCAGCCCACCGAAAAATCAATCCGTCAAGGTGGGTTGCACCTCCAAGGTCAACAACTACTCGGTAGCTCCAAAAGGCGAAGTCCACAACTCCAGTCGACGAAACTCTACTACCAATCGCTCCAGATCGGTAGTATCTCCAAAACTTGAGAGCGAACACTACTACTGCTAATTCGAGATCGAGCGCCAGATAGATCTTCTCATAGTCCATCAACTGGCGCGAAGCATACGCGATGACCTTCTCATGCTGAATGAGCACGTACCCCAATCCTATCCAAGATGCATCGCAGTAAACCACAAAACCTCACCAGGCTGCGACAATGCTAAGATAGGGGCACAAGTCAAACAGTCCATCAGCTCCTAGAAGCTCAACAAACAAGCGGGAGTCTACAGAAACATCACGCCCTTCCTCGACAGCTTGCTCAAAGGGGCGGCGATCTTGAGGAACCCTCAACAAATCGCCGATAACAACTCGCCAAGCCGAGGAAGCTCCTACTCTCTGCCACAGAAGTCGGAATAGGCCAAACCACTACCGAGTTCTCCTTTCTTGGTTCCTCCACAAAACCCACCTACATCACGATGCGAACCAAGAAGGAAACTCCTTGAAAAGATCAGTATGTCGTCAAAGGAGACCACGACAAATTGATCCAAGAACTGCCGAAAATCCAGTTCATCAAAACCACCCAGCTGCCGGGACGTTCGCCAAACCAAACGGCATACCCGTGACCTCGTAAAGCCCGCAACGAGTCCGGAAGGCCGTCAGTGCATCGTCTTCGGCCCTGATCTTCAGTTGAAGATAACCTGGCTGCAGATCAAACTTCGAGAGAACCGAGGCTCCCTGGAGCCGGTCAAAGAGATCGAAGATCTGCGGTAGAGGGTACAAAACAACTCCGACATCTCGTAGGACACGAACTCACAAACAAACCAACGAAACCTTGCGAGTCCATCAGTCTGGTGCACAGGGTCGCCAATCGCAACAAGCGATACAACACCAACGACGCCAAACATCAGATCCAAGTGAGCGGACCCGCGCTCCAAAGCAAGACAACAAGAGTCGCGGCGAAAACCCTGAACGCAAACACAGGCACAGAGACCTCGGAGCCAACAACCAGGCTCCCGTCATCCCGAAATTGAGCTAAAAAGGCAACCAACTCAACCGGAGTCAAACCGACCGCAGTGATGGCGAATCAACTGCGCAAAACCACTCCAGGATCAGCTCAAGGCTCACAACAAGATCAGGGATGACCACCACACAGCTTTCCCACCAGACGACGACAAGAGATTGTCTCGCAAGAGAAAGCACCGACCCAATCCAGAAGGTCCCAAAAGGGATAGGGTATTTCGTCCTAACTTTTGACACTACGTTGTCTGCAGCCAACATACTTATCAAAAGAAAAGCGAAATATCCCAAGGTCAAAGCCAACAACCAGTTGGCAACACCACAAAGGTACCGGGCCAACCAACTCCAAAGCCGGACCAAGTCACAGACGAGTCACCGAATTAACGGGAAACAGCAAACCGACCCACAAAAACAAGGTCTGCCCTGAGCCCACTCCCTAGGAGTCTTCGGCTTCCAACAACAACAAACCGACGGCTACAGGCGACAAAGGGTCATCAATCCACCTAAACCAAAGCGCGAGGGAAGAACAAAACCAGCGTCGACTAACCAACGTCGCACGCGGTGAGACCTCCAACAAGAACCAGGAAGGTCTCGCGGCAGCACAAAACCTACAAATACCACCAGAAATCCCAAAACACACCAATTTAGGCGTTAGGATAGCCGCAAACCAAGTAGGCACCAACAAAAACCCGACACTAAACAGTGTCCACTCTGTCTAGTACACGTCAGTTCGACGCAAGAACTAGCCAATGGTCAAAAGACCAACACTGACGATTCCACCAGCAATTCGTCAGAGGGGTAAGTTTCACCGCCCTACCCAACAAAACAAAGAGGGGAAACACCCAAACTGCGGTCGAAATAGCTCACAACACCGTCTCCATAGAGACGCTCGCAGAGGCCCTCGTGCCAAACACGGAAAGTGGGGACAGGGCAAGAACAGCCCAACAACAACGCAGATCCACCAAGTGACGTCAGCAAGCCCACAAGGGCCACCACCTGCCAACGAGTGGTTACGCAAGGGAAAAAAGCACCCTGCCACTTGGGATCTGTAAGATACTCCACCACCACTACCAGAAGGAGCACGAGCCTGCGAACCAGGGCAGATCAAAACTCAAGAAATCCGCCCAAACACGCTCGGATGTGGCCACCACCCCCAAACACGGGGTCGGCGTCCACGCGCGAAACAGCCGACGAAGTCGCTGTCGTCGTCACGGTCGTCGCACAATGGTGTGGGTGCCACAGGAGGGTCTGCAGTCATCGGGGTACACGGCGAAGGAGTAGGAAGGGCTGGAGCGGCAGCTGCAGTAGCCTGTTGCTGCAAAAACCATCGGAACAAGCTGGAACATGGCAGAGAGGGTCGCCAACTGACCCCTCGCCTTGGCCTCAAGCACACAGGGTACGGTCCACACCAGGCTGTCCGCCTCCTGCCAGCTCCTCACTAAATCAAGCCGCAAAAGCCCGAAACAGAACACCAGCAGACGGCCCCGCAGGCGCACGCCCACCACCACGACCCGGACGAGAAGGTCTACCACGACCACAAGCCAACTGAAAAAATGCAGAAACCAGCGCAAGAGAAAGGGGTCGGCAACTCCCACAAAACACAAGCCGAAAACAAATCCCTCGAACTCGCGCGCCTATACATCCTAGGTCCTCCTACGGGTCAGCCTAACCAGTGGTTTAGTTACAAGTTGATGAATGAATGAGTGTTTGTTCCCTTTACGCTCTGATACCATCTTAATCTATCACGCCCCGGGCTAGTTCTAGATACGGAAAAACGTGCCAAAATTTTTTTTTAAAAAAAAAGCCTAGCCCGCGCCACGTACAAACCCGCCACAAATACAGGGTCCACTGTACACACGGACAGAACCTCCCCTGTATTTGCACGGCGTCCACAACTTACAACAGGATCACAACCACCATTCATTCATTACAACAACATAACAACACAAGAGATTCATACAGCTAGCAGTCCTTAAACTTGTATGAATCTAAGCAGATCCTTAAGCGAAGGATGATGCGATGCACAAGCAACAAACATTCTAGAAAGCTGCTCCTTACCCAGAAGCTTTATTTGAAACCCTAATTTCAATCATCCAAGAATTATTTGAAAACTGTCCTCCACACGAGAACTCTCTTTTGAAATCACAAAAACCGAACAATCAGAAATCTATTTGAAAACTGTTTCCCACACGGAAACCTTTATTTCACAACGCTACCACGAGGGGTAGAAAGCCAAAATACTCGATAAATGAAACGATCGAAAAATATGGATACAACCAACTAGTCCAAGCATGCAATCATCACATAATGATAATGAATGATCAACAACACATAAGCATGCTAGAGTAAGCCAAAGGATAACTGAACCACAAATCACATCTAGTAGACAAAGGGTAGGGTGATAACCAAATCTGGGGAAGTAGCCTCACGAGTCGGAACCTCTAGAGCTACTATCTAGGCGTGCCTCGCAGCATCCCGACACTCACCACCCTGCTCACCTGAAAACTGCAACGAGGGCGGGGGGTGAGAACATGTACACATGTCTCCCCTCCCAGTGGGTACCGCAAGCCGACGAAGGCGAGGTGTACACACCGGCACGAGGGTCAACAAAAGCTGGATATGGTATACAGTAGCACAAGTAAGTATGAGGCTAACATACAACTAAAATAACTATGCTACTGTAAGCAACTAGTATATGCATCAAAGGAGATAACCACAAAGTAAACCCAATCTGTAACCATCGGGACGCACCCCGGGCACTGTCACAACCTGCTCAAACACCGGCACAAACCTTCCCGACGCACTGCATCGAGGCTCACGGGTTGGGACCGCTCTCCACAACCCTTTTCCAAAAAAGAAGCCCAAACGGTGGATCAGACCGTTGGCATACGTGAGGTGCTAGGGAGCTGTGACGATCGATGCATATGTTCAATCCACAGAACGGCAACGAGCCGAGAAGCAACCAATAAACCACAACTAGGATCGCTCGGAACAACAGGCGATCACCACCGACCAACTGGGTCGTCTCAAGAACCATGCAAGCCACAACTAGGATCGCTCGAAACAACAGGCGATCACCACCGACCAACTGGGTCGTCTCAAGAACCATGCAAACCACAACTACTCTACTATCCAAGCACGCATATAAGTAGAGTCAACGGGAGTCAAGTGAACTAATAACTGAAATGCAAAGAAGGGATAGAAAGGTATCACCTTAGTCCACTGAACCGACTCCGGATCGAAGTACCCACCTGTCGAAAGATCAAGCCTAACACCGACGGCTCTCGGGAACCGCGACAGGACCTACGAAAGACTCACAGGGTCAAGGTCCACCAAGTCGACACTAAACACAAAGCTCTCACATTCCCGAACCCGACGGATCGCCCGGAAACCCACCGGGACGATCCCGAAACCATACTAAGCCCCACAGGGGTACCAACAACCAAACCAGGCCCCTCGCTGTCCCTGAACACACAAAACCAAGTGATGGGACAGCGAGCACAAGCACGGGGTGCCACGAATACCAAACGCACCCGAAACGGCTTTCCGGGTTCCCAAAAAATGCCGAATTAGCACCGGAACCCCTCGTCACTCATCCGCTGTCCTCGAAACCTTGGGACAGCGATGAGGAACAGCCAACAAGGCTAAATGACGAAGCCAAGTCGCCCGCAAAATCAGCGAGCAAGTCGCACAACAAGAAACGCGCGTTTCGCCGATTATTTCATCGAAAAACGCGTCGAAAACGAATCCGAAACTCCGCGAAGGGCGAAGGGGTTGGACAACCAGTACACAGGGCCTCAAGGATCATGCCCTTGCTGCCCACAGCGTCTCAACGCTGTCACAAACTCCAAAGTCCACAAACAAGCGACAAACATCAACATACAAGCAATAAACGAAGTCGCTAGAGCAAACCGTACGTCCGCACGACCTTCCGCAAGCACCAGCGGATAGGTAACGACGTCACGAAAACCGTGCTCACAGCCACAGGACTAGTCGCAAACCGGGAAATCCCATAAAAACAGCGAGCGCACGCACAAAAGCAAGCATAACTAAGGCCGTTTGAGCAAACTGTACCTCCGCACGGCCTTCCGCAAACACCAGCGGGTAGGCAACGATGTCACGGAGGCCATGCTCATAGCCCCACTGCGACAAGAACAGTCGCAGGTCAGGAACATGCATAAAAACAGCGCAACATAAGGCAAAACGGCTCGACAAAGGCCAAACAGCCAAACGGCTTGCCAAAACAGCAAAGTAAGGTGAGCATGGTGATCAGCGCATCGCCGTGATCATCGTGCTCACCTTTCCGAGCTTCGGGAGGCAACAGGAAGCCCAAACCATGCATGCGGCCAAAAACCAAGCCAAAAAGCATCCTGGCCGGAGCAACTAGCTCCGGCCGGCTGCCGGCAGACATGCAGGCTACGCGGCGGCCAAGGTTGGGTGCTGGGGACCCAAGGAGAAGGGGGCTTACCTCAGGCAGCGGCGGGGAGCGGCGGCGGCAGCGCGGGGAAGAAGGAGGCTCTCGGGTTGGCAACCCGAGACTAGGGCACGGCGGCTCCGGCAACGAACGGCGGAGGCGGTCGGCGGCGACGCAAGCATCGGCACGAGGGGGTCGCCGGGTGCCGTCCTGCCGGTGACCGCGACAAAAACGGCGGCGGCTGGCGGCGGCGGAGCTAGCTCGGCCATAGCTACCCAAGGTGCACAGCCTCAACATGCGGCCGCCACGGCGGCGCTCCGGCGGCACAGCGACGGCCGGGGAGGTAGGAGGCGGCGCCGGAGGACCCAAGGGAGACGTCACTCACCTCAGACGGCGACGGGGTGCGGCGGCGGCGGAGTAGGGGAGAGCCCTAGCACCGGGAAGGCTCTGCCACACCCACTCCGGCAAGAAACGGCGGTGGCGGCGGCCCGGACGGCGAGCACCGGCAAGCCAGCATCGCCGGACGTCGGGTAGGGGGCGGCCGCGACAGCAACTACCGGCGGTGGCGGCGGCGGAGCTAGCACAGCCGCAGCTGCCCAAGCTGCCAAGCCGAAGCTTGCGACGGCTGCGGCGGCTCTCCGGCGGCACCGCGACAGCCGGGGAGGCAGGGGGCGGCGCCGGAGGTCGTGGGGGTGGCGGCGCTCACCCCCGCCCAATGGTCGGGAGGCGGCGGCGGCACGGGCCCACAGACCTCGGCCAGCTGCTGCCCTAGCCGCAGCTGGCAGCAGGCTGGCGGCGCAAGGCGGCGGCTCCCGGTGGTACGGCGGGTCCCCGGCGGTCGTGCCACCTTAGGGGAAGCCCATGCATGGGTTTCCCCTGGGTGCACACCGCAGGGAAGAAGAAGGGGAAGAAGAAGAAGGAGAAAAGAAGAAAAGGGAGAGAGGAGATGGCCGGGGTAGCTCCGGCCAGGGGGGTGGCCGGCGGCGGTCGGCCGAGCTCAGGGAGGAGGCCAAGGTGCTGGGGGAGCTGAAGCTCACCTCAGGGAGCTGAGGGGGAGAGAGGGAGAGAGTGGTTTCCAACAAAGCACCCACACACACACACACACTCTCAAAAACCCAAATGCATAAATGCATTTACACCCCTCAAACTCAGCAAAACACATCTCAGTCCCTCACAGCAGGCATAAAATGCGAAAATACCCCTCCACAAGAAACCTCACGCGAAACGGTGCGAGAACAGGGTCTAAATCGCGAAACGGCAAAAAGTGACATTCGACCACACGGCGAAGAAGATAGGAGATCTCTCAAACCGTACGTCGCATGTTGAAACGGTTTGCGCCATCGCGTTCAGCACTGCCGAGACATCGAATCTACCATTTTGGATCGTCAGATTTGGACTCCGGATCGCGCCGTTAAGCCGTTCACTCTCCGCGACGAAAAATCCAAAAACACAAAACCCTATAAAACTCACCTATATACCTATATATATATACGTATATTGATCGAAAACACAGCAACGGGGGTGAGGAACACAGAATCCAAATTTTCCAAAATTCGAATTCTCACACGTGGCCCAAAAGGCGCCGGTCGGTCTCTCTCCCGCCGCCTCCTTTCTCCTCTCTCATCTCTCTCTCCCTCTCTTTCTCTCTCTTTGTCTTGTTTCCCCTCCGCCCCACGCTCACACCCCACAACTAGAAATAGAAGAGACCCTCGCTCGCGTCTTCCTCGTTGTCGTTATTTGAGGGGACGGGGGAAAGGAGGATATGATGATGGATAAGATAGCAGCAGCGTGCGCCGTGCATTGGAGCATCGACCTCGAGAAGGGCCTCCGCTCCAATAAGCCTGGTCACATACTCCTCCTCTCATCTCTCATCTCTTATCTCTCAACATTATTGTATCGTAACTTCTGTTTCAAACGAAAGGAATTAAGCTAATCGACTTTACCTAATTACATAGGGTTCGACTGCTTGCTTTTATGTGAAAAGCATTATTCTTTTTTGGTTTAGATTGTAATTTTGGCACTTATTATGTTCTGTGAGAAGAAAATTGCTTGGTTATCCCAGAAAACCTATGCTGTTAGCACACTTTGGCTTTTCAAAGATTCGATTGATTTTCTTTCATTATTTGAGTTCAGAATGTTTGCATGCTTGTCTAATTTTGAGTGAAACAGTGTTTATTTCTCTTTCGCAGTCAATATTATGCGGGCTACCTCTATCGAACGCTCATGTTTGTTAACTACGTTTGCTGTTCCTGAGCTCCTATGATGTTCACTCTGATTTTTCTGCGTTGTTAACTCCTGCATGTCTATGTGCTTGCACAATTACAGGCCAATGCATTGCAGCCGTAGAACAGATCGGCCGCAGAATTCGAGAGTTGAGCATCGAATCAAACATCACAAAAGCCGTGTCAGATATGTATGGCTTGGTACCACGGGAGGACAGGTTGTTCTCCTACATGATCCTCCTCAGATTTGCGGACGCTTTTAGGTGCGGGGAGAATCACATTAGAAAATGCATTCTAAAGGTTTTCCTCGTGGAGTTGAGGCACCTGAGCAAGAAGTGGAAAAGGTGTAATAGTATTCTGGCAAAGCACAGGGTGCCTAATTACGTAAAACTGCTCAGGAGAGTAAAAGTAGTTTTTGACACAGGTGATCAGCAAGCTAAAGCATTGGCTTTGTGTCTGTTTGGTAGCTGGGCTAATCTAGCTAAGAACAGCGCACAAATCCGCTATATGATATTGTCGAGCTTGCATCCGTCTCATATATTGGAGGTTAGATACCTATTTTCCTCAAATTTGTGCTGGTGCTTTCTGTTTCTAGAGTATTCACTTCAAACATATCTTTCAATAGATCGATTTGACCTGCTAACATATCGGCTTTTTCTTTTTTCTTTTTTGATTCTAGGTTGATCTATAAACTGATGGTAGCATTGATCAATTTGACCTGTTAACATATCGGCTTTATTTTTTTTTCTTTTCTTCGTTCTTTTCCTGATTTGCAGGTTAAGGCAGCTTTATTTGCTGTGGTTGCTTTTGCCTTTTGGCAGAGGACTTCTCATTCATCATTCTGGAAGTTTCAATAAACCTTATTCGCTCGCCAGGTAAATAGGTTGTTGTGAAGCGGGCAGCTATCCGGTGGTTTCTCTATGATGCAATTCACACACACTGTTATTTTTAGCACTTACAAGGTGCTTCGCTGTGCTCTGTACATAAACTTGAAACTTGATTGCTTTTACTTCTGAATAGTTATGTGTTACTACCGGCAGCTAGTTTTGTTATGGTTGCATTCTTGTGCATCATATCAGCAGCATGACGGTTTCAAAATATTGGTTGCATTGTCATACATCATATAAGCAGCGCAACGATTTCAGAATATTGGTTGCATTCTTTTCTGATGCTTGAATACTCCAAATGTTTGGGCACCATAAAATTAGAATGCTGACTTCACTTTCTTAACTACTGCTTTTTAAATCAGCTCGGAAAAAAGAGGAAAAGGCATCCTTCCTTCTTATGGCATCCATACTCCTAAAATATGCAATTCTCCTTTAATTTTTCTCCTACATGTAGGGTTTATTAAAAGCAATAAGTTGTAGTCCATGGAAAGAATATTATACACTTGTCAGATGACTTGCATACAGTAGTTCTCTAATTCAGGCTTCAAGTGGGTTCAATTTTCCTTCCTTTCTCTCCTCTATGTTCCAACTTTCTTCGCTAAATTTTAACTATATTTATTGCTAACATACGATCATAAATTTCTCTATTTCTCGAGATAAGTCAACCACATTGCAATTATCCATGTTATGTTCCTTAACAACTCATGTTTTATACAGTTATTCTCTCATAGTTTGGATGGTCATTTGTTGAGTTTGCTAATTGCATAATTGTTAATGTTGCAGTCTGGAAAAAGACTTGTTCTCAGTTCAATGGAAGATGACTTTAAAGCTGAGATGCTATCAACACTATCAAAATTGGCTTTCAAGTCAACCATTTTAATTGCTGAACAGGTATCTGTCACGCCCCGGGCTAGTTAGAGCCAATTTTTTTTTTGAAAGCCTAGCCCGCGCCACGTACAGACCCGCCACAAATACAAGGCCCACTGTACACGCGGACAGAGCCTCCCCTGTATTTGCACGGCGTCCAACAACATACAACAGGATCACAACCACCATTCATTCATCCCCACAGCACAACAACACGAAAGATTCATACAGCTAGCCGTCCTTAAACCTGTATGAATCTAAGCAGGTCCTTAAGCGAAGGATGATGCAATGCACAAGCAACAAGCATTCTAGAAAGCTGCTCCTTACCCAGAAGCTTTATTTGAACCCTAATTTCAAACATTCAAGAATCATTTGAAAATTGTTCTCCACACGAGAACTCTCTTTTTGAAATCACAAAACCGAGCAATCAGAAATCCATTTGAAAACTGTTTCCCACACGGAAACCTTGTTTTACGATGCTACCACGAGGGGTAGAAAACCGAAATGCTAGATAATGAAACGATTGAAAAACAAGGATACAATCAACTAGTCCAAGCATGCAGTCATCACACAAGCATATAGAATGAACCCACAACATAAGCATGCTAGAATTACAACGGGGTAACTGAACCACACATCACATCTATCAAATGGAGGTAGAGGAATAACCAAATCTGGGGAAGTAGCCTCACGTGTCGGAACCTCTAGAGCTACTATCTAGTCGTGCCTCGCAGCGTCCCGACACTCACCACCCTGCTCGCCTGAAACCTGCAACGGGGGTGGGGGGTGAGAACATGTACACATGTCTCCCCTCCCAGTGGGTACCGCAAGCCGACGAAGGCGAGGTGTACACACCGGCACGAGGGTCAACAAAAGATAGATAAGGTAAACAGTAGCGCAAGTAAATATGAGGCTAACATACAACTGAAATAGCTATGCTACTGTAAACAACTAGTATGCATCAAAGGGAAAACCATAAAGTAAACCCAATCTAAAACCACCGGGACATATCCCATGCACTGTCACCTGCTCATCTATAGGCACATAAACCTTCTGGACGCACTGCATCAAGGCTCACGGGTCGGCACAAACTCAACGACCCTTTTCCGGAAAAGAACACCCTCAAACGGTGGATCAGACCGCGGTGTACGTGAAGTGCTAGAAGAGCTGTGACGATCGATGCGAATGCTCAATCCACAGAACGGCAACAAGCCGAGAAGCAACCAATAAGCCACAACTAGGATCGCTCGGAACAACAGGCGATCACCACCGACCAACTGGGTCGTCTCAAGAACCACGCAAACCACAACTAGGATCGCTCGGAACGATAGGCGATCACAACCGACCAACTGGGTCGTCTCAAGAGCCATGCAACTACAACTAGGATCGCTCAGAACAGCAGGCGATCACTACCGACCAACTAGGTCGTCTCAAGAACCATGCAACTACAACTAGGATCGCTCAGAACAGCACGCGACCACTACCGACCAACTGGGTCGTCTCAAGTATCATGCAAACCACAATTACTCTACTATCCAAGCACGCATATAAGTAGAGTCTACGAGAGTCAAGTGAACTAAAAACTGTAATGCCAAGGAAGGGATAGAAGGGTATCACCGTAGTCCACTGAACCGACTCCGGATCGAAGCACCCACCTGTAGGTAAGATCCAATCTAACACCGACGGCTCTCGGGAATCGCGACAGGACCTACGAAAGACTCACAGGGTCAAGGTCCACCAAGTCGACGCTAAACACAAAGCTCTCACATCCCGAAACCGACGGATCGCCCGGAAAACCCACCGGGACGATCACGAAACCACACAAAGCCCCAGAGGGGTACCAAACAGCCAACAAGGTCCCTCGCTGTCCCCGAACACACAAAACCAAGTGACGGGACAGCGAGCACAAGCTCGGGGTGCCACGACTACAAACGCACCCGAAAAGGCTTCCCGGGCTCCCGAAAAATGCCGTAACGGCACCGGAACCCTTCGTCGCTCATCCGCTGTCCTCAAATCTTCGGGACAGCGATGAGGAACAGCCAACAAGGCTAAACGATGAAGCCGAGTCGCTTGCGAAAACAGCGAGCGAGTCGCACCACAAAAAAATGCGCGTTTCGCCGATTATTTCATCGAAAAACGCGTCGGAAATGAATCCAAAACTATACGAAGGGCGAGGGGGTTGGACAACCAGTCCAGAGGGTCCCCAAGACCATCCCGTTGCTGCCCACAGCGTCGCTACGCTGCCACAAATGCCAAAAGTCCATAACAAGCAACATATACATACATACATACACTAAAATAAGCCGTTCGAGCAATCCGTTCGTCCGCTCGACCTTCCGCAAGCACCAACGGATAGGTAGCGACGTCACGGAGACCGTGCTCACTGTCCCACTGCGACAGGACCAGTCGCAAGCCGGGAAATCCCATAAAAACAGTGAGCGCGCGCACAAAAGCAAGCTTAACTAAGGCCGTGTGAGCAAGCCGTACATCCGCACGACCTTCCGCAAGCACCAGCGGGTCGGCAACGATGTAACGGAGGCCATGCTCACAGCCCCACTGCGACAGGACCGGTCGCAGTCCGGGAAAGTGCATAAAACAGCGAGCAATAGGCAAAAATAGCCCGACAAAGGCCGAACGACGCAACGGCTCAACCAAAGCCAGATCTGAGGTGAGCATGATGATCAGCGCATCGCCGCGATCATCGTGCTCACCTTCCCGGACTCCGGGAGGCAACAGGGAGCTCAAACACCAAGGTACGGCCAAAAAACAATAATGCAAGGCCCCGGCCGGAGCAACCAGCTCCGGCCGGCTGCCGGCCGGCAGGCAGGGCCAGCGGCGGCCAGCATCGGCAGCGGAGGTCCCAAGGAAGGGAAGGCTCACCTCAGGTGGCGGCAGGAACCGGCGGCGGCGGCGGAGGGCAAAGCCCTAGCTTCGGGAAGGCTCGGCCACCCCTACTCCGGCAAGGAACGACGGCGGCGGCCGGCGGCGACGCAAGCGCCGGCAAGGGGGGCCCGCCGGACGTCGTCCTGCCGGTGACCGCGACAAAAACCGAGGCGGGTGGCGGCGGCGGAGCAAGGAGACAGAGGCTGCCCTAGATGCCCAAAGCCGAGCCCGCGGCGGCTCCGGCGGCTCTCCGGCGGCACGGCGATGGCCGGGGAGGCAGGTGGCGGCGCCGGAGGTCGCGGGGGAGGTGATGCTCACCTTCCCAGGGTGCGGGAGGCGGCGGCGGCAGGGGCTCACCATGCTCGGCCCGCAGCTCCTCCAGCAGCAGCTCCAGCAGCTCCAGCGGCTCCGGCGGCGCTCCGGCGGCACTCCGGCGGCGCCAGCAGCCCAGTCACCTCAGGGGGGGCTCACGCATGGGTTCCCCCTGGGTGCTCACCTCAGAGAAGAAGAAGAAGAAGAAGAAGAAGAAGAAGAAGAAGAAGAAGAAGAAAAAGAGAAAAAATGGAGAGAGAGAGAGTTCGGGGGAACTCCGGCCAGGGGTGGCCGGCGGCGGCCGGCGGCGGCCGGAGTTGCTCGGGGAGGAGGCCACGAGGCAGGGGGAGCTCGGGCTCACCTCTGGGAGCAAGGGGGAGAGAAGGGAGAGAGAGAGAGAGGTTGAGTGTAAGAGGGACAAAGAGAGAGGGTGGGTGAGGTTCCATAAATGCACTCACCTACCCTCTCAGCCATTGTTCCCCCCTCCCACAGCAGGGAAAAACCCATTTCACCCCTCCAAATTCGAATTCGCGCGAAACGGTGCGAAAAACGGGGTCCAAAACGCGAAACAATAAACGTGCCATTCGAGCACTCAGCGAAGAAGATGCAATATCTCTCAATCCGTTCGTCGCACGGCGACACGGATCACGCCATTACGTTCAGCACTGCCGAGACATCGAACCTAGCATTTTGGATCGTCAAAATCGGACTCCGGATCACGCCGTTAAGCCGTTCTCTCTCCGCGACGAAAATCCGAAAACTAACAAAATCCACTAAAATCACTTATATACATATATATATATATATAAATACCTTTATATATATGCGTATACAGATCGAAAACACAGTATCAGGGGAGTGGAACACTGAGAATTCCAAATTCCCAAAATTCAGATTCTCACATCACTCCCACCTAACAAGAAGTTTCGTCCCCGAAACTTACCCACAAACCATCCGCGCACAACAGCGGATACCTCTCACATGAAGCAGACTCCAGCTCCCAAGAAGTCTCGCGCTCCTCGCGACTCATCCACCGCAGTCTCACAAACAGAAACTCTGGTTCCCCAACTGCTTCACCTTGCGAGCCAAAACCTCAAAGGCACCTCACCGCAGCTGAGATCCTCCCTCAGCTGAACCGTTGTCGGGCCGATCACACGACGCTCACCCACGTCAACCAAACAGAACAGTGATCGACCACGACTTCCAAACAACGCCTCGCACGGTGCCAATCCAACGCTCGCTTGGAAGCTGTAGAAGAAAGCAAGCTCCATCAAGGAAGGATACCTGAACCAATCCTCACCAAAATCCAAAACGCATGCCCGGAGCATAACCTCGACAGTCTAGAAGACTCGCTCCGACTGCCCAACACTCTGAGGGTGGTAAACTGAGCTGAAGTCGAGCCTCGTCCCCAGTGCCTACTGCAAGCTCCTCTAGAACTGGGAAACGAAGCGAGAACCTCGATCCAAAACGATTGACACTGGCACTCCAAACAGCCCGACGAACTCATCCAAGTAGAGCTGCGCCAGTCGATCCCAAGACTAAACGAATGTACCGGTAGGAAGTGAGCCGTTTTCGTCAAACAGTCCACAATAACCCAGATCGCAACATGACCTCGCAGAGAGCGAGGCAACCCGGTGACGAAAACCATGGTGATCCGCTCCCACTTCCCTACAGGTACAGGTAACGGTCAAAGCTTCTCTGCTGATGCACGGCCTTCACTTGCTGACAAACCCGGCACAGTGCCACATACTGAGCTACAACCAGAAACTCTGCCTCAAGTCGCGGTACATCTTCGTCCCTCCAGGATGAACGACGTGCGGCGACCGGTGTGCCTCAGTCAAAACCCTCACCTCAAATCCTGAACACTAGGCACACACCTCCGTCCTCGAAGGAAAACCAACAGCATGCAACATGAAGTCACCATCTCTGTCCTGTTCGGCGTCTACTCGCACTCTCTGCAATTACGGAACCATCAGCAGCCCACCGAAAAATCCAATCCGACACTCTGGGCTGCACCACCAAGGTCATCAACTACTCGGTAGCTCCAATGAGGTAAAACTCCTAACCCAAGATCGAGCGCTAGATAGATCTTCCTACGGTCCAACAACTAGCGCGGAGCACAAACGATAATCCTCTATTGCTGCATGAGCACGCATCCCAATCCTATCCATAGGTGCATTGCCGACGATCGTAACCACCGCACCAGGCTGCGACAATGCTAAGATAGGGGCACGGGTCAAACAGTCCATCGGCTCCAAGACGCTCATCAGGCAAGCGGGAGTCTACAGAAACAACGCGCCCTTCCTCGACAGCTTGTTCAAGGGGGCGGCGACCTTGAGGAGGACCCTCAACAAATCGCCGGCAACAACGCCCAAGACGAGGAAGTTCCTAAACTCAGCCACAGAAGTCGGAAAGGGCCAAACCACTACAGAGTCCTCCTTCCTTGGTTCCTCCACAGAACCAACCCACATCACGATGCGAACCAAGAAGGAAACTCTTCGAAGAGATCAGTATGTCGTCAAAGGAGACCACGACAAATTGATCCAAGAACTGCCGAAAACCTAGTTCATCAAATCCAAAAGCTGCCGGGACGTTCGTCAAACCGAACGGCAAAACCGAGACCTCGTAAAGCCCGTAACGAGTCCGGAAGACCGTTAACGCAACGTCCTCAGCCTTGATCCTCAACTAAGGATAACCTGGCTGCAGAACACACACTTCGAGAAAACCGAGGCTCCCAGAAGCCGGTCGAAGAGATCGAAGGTCTGCGGTAGAGGGTACTAAAACAACACCGACAAACATAAAGCTCGACTCACAATCCAACCAACGGAAACCTTGCGAGTCCATCACTCAGGTGTACAGGGCTGCCTATCGCAACAAGCGATAAAAACACCAGCGATGCCGAACATCAGATCAAAAGATCGGACACGCGCTCCAAAGCAAGACTACACGAAAGACGCGGCGAAAACCCTGCACGCAAACATAGCTCGGAGCCAACAACCAGGCTCCCGTCATCCCGAAACCGAGCTAAAAGGGCACCCTGACTCAACCGGAGTCAAACCAACGGCAGTGATGGCCAATCAACTGCACAAAACCACGCCAAGATTAGCTCAAGGTTCACCACTAGAACGGGGATGACTAGCACACAGCTCTCCGCAAGACGGCCAAGAACGAGAAAAAGTCTTGCACGGGAAAGCACCGACCCAATCCAGAAAGTCCCCAAGAAGGGATAGGGTATTTCGTTCTAACTTTCGACACTACGTTGTCTGCAGCCAACGTACTTATCAAAAGAAAACGAAATATCCCAAGGTCAAGGCCAACAACCAGTCGGCAACACCACGAAGGTACCGGGTCAACCACTCAACAGCTGGACCAAGGTCACAGACGAGTCACCGAATTAACGGGAACAGCAAACCGACCCACAAAACAAAGTCTGCCCTGAGCCGACTCCCTAGGAGTCATCGGCTTCCAACAACGAACCGACAGCTACAGGTGACAAGGGTCGTCAAACACACGAACCGAACCGGAGGCAGAACAAAACCAGCGTCGACTAACCAACGTCGAACGCGGTGAGATCTCCAACAAGAACCCGGAGGATCTCGCGGCAACACGGAAACCTGCGAATATCGCCAGAAATCCCAAAGCACACCAATTTAGGCGTTAGGATAGCCGCAAGCCACGTAGGCACCAACATACACCCGACACTCAACAGTGTCCACTCAGTCTAGTACACGTCAGTTCGACGCCAGAACTAGCCAACGGTCGAAAGACCAACACTGACGATGCCACCAGCAAGACGTCAGAGGGGTAGGCTCCACCGCCCTACCCAACAAAACAGAGGGGATAACACCCAAATTGCGGTCGAAACCGCTCAAAGCACCGTCTCCGTAGAGACGCTCGCAGAGGCCCTCGTGCTCAACGCGAAAAGTGGGGACAGGGCAAGAACAGCCCAACAACAAAACAGATCCACCGCCACTAGAAGGAGCACGAGCCTGCGAACAAGGGCAGATCAAAACTCAGGAGATCCGCCCCAACACGCTCAGGTATGACCACCACCCCCAAACGCGGGGTCGGCGTCCACGCGCGAAACAGCCGACAAGGTCGCTGTCATCGTCACGGTCGTCGCACAACGGTGTGGGTGCCACAGGAGGGTCTGCAGTCATCGGGGTACACGGCGGAGGAGTAGGAGGGGCTGGAGCGGCAGCTGCCGTAGCCTGTTGCAAAACCACCGGAACAAGCCGGAACATGCCGGAGAGGGTCGCCAACTGACCCCTCGCCTCGGCCTCAAGCACACAGGGTACGGTCCACACCAGGCTGTCCGCCTCCTGCCAGCTCCTCACTCGAACCAGCCACAACAGCCCGAAACAGAACACCAGCAGACGGCTCCGCAGGCGCACGCCCACCACCACGACCCGGACGAGGAGGTCTAGCACGACCACAAGCCAACTGCAAAAAAAATGCAGAATCCAGCGCAAGGGAAAAGGGGTCGGCAACTCCCACAAAACACAAGCCGAAAACAAACCCCTCGAGCTCGCGCGCCTATACATCCTAGGTCTTCCTATGGGTCATCCTAACCAGTGGTTCAGTTACAAGTTGATGGATGAATGAGTGTTTGTTCCCTTTACGCTCTGATACCATCTTAATCTGTCACGCCCCGGGCTAGTTTAAGATGCGGAAAAACGAGCCAATTTTTTTTTTGAAAGCCTAGCCCGCGCCACGTACAGACCCGCCACAAATACAAGGCCCACTGTACACGCGGACAGAGCCTCCCCTGTATTTGCACGGCGTCCAACAACATACAACAGGATCACAACCACCATTCATTCATCCCCACAGCACAACAACACGAAAGATTCATACAGCTAGCCGTCCTTAAACCTGTATGAATCTAAGCAGGTCCTTAAGCGAAGGATGATGCAATGCACAAGCAACAAGCATTCTAGAAAGCTGCTCCTTACCCAGAAGCTTTATTTGAACCCTAATTTCAAACATTCAAGAATCATTTGAAAACTGTTCTCCACACGAGAACTCTCTTTTTGAAATCACAAAACCGAGCAATCAGAAATCCATTTGAAAACCGTTTCCCACACGGAAACCTTGTTTTACGATGCTACCACGAGGGGTAGAAAACCGAAATGCTAGATAATGAAACGATTGAAAAAGAAGGATACAATCAACTAGTCCAAGCATGCAGTCATCACACAAGCATATAGAATGAACCCACAACATAAGCATGCTAGAATTACAACGGGGTAACTGAACCACACATCACATCTATCAAATGGAGGTAGGGGAATAACCAAATCTGGGGAAGTAGCCTCACGTATCGGAACCTCTAGAGCTACTATCTAGTCGTGCCTCGCAGCGTCCCGACACTCACCACCCTGCTCGCCTGAAACCTGCAACGGGGGTGGGGGGTGAGAACATGTACACATGTCTCCCCTCCCAGTGGGTACCGCAAGCCGACGAAGGCGAGGTGTACACACCGGCACGAGGGTCAACAAAAGATAGATAAGGTAAACAGTAGCGCAAGTAAATATGAGGCTAACATACAACTGAAATAGCTATGCTACTGTAAACAACTAGTATGCATCAAAGGGAAAACCATAAAGTAAACCCAATCTAAAACCACCGGGACATATCCCATGCACTGTCACCTGCTCATCTATAGGCACATAAACCTTCTGGACGCACTGCATCAAGGCTCACGGGTCGGCACAAACTCAACGACCCTTTTCCGAAAAAGAACACCCTCAAACGGTGGATCAGACCGCGGTGTACGTGAAGTGCTAGAAGAGCTGTGACGATCGATGCGAATGCTCAATCCACAGAACGGCAACAAGCCGAGAAGCAACCAATAAGCCACAACTAGGATCGCTCGGAACAACAGGCGATCACCACCGACCAACTGGGTCGTCTCAAGAACCACGCAAACCACAACTAGGATCGCTCGGAACGATAGGCGATCACAACCGACCAACTGGGTCGTCTCAAGAGCCATGCAACTACAACTAGGATCGCTCAGAACAGCAGGCGATCACTACCGACCAACTAGGTCGTCTCAAGAACCATGCAACTACAACTAGGATCGCTCAGAACAGCAGGCGATCACTACCGACCAACTGGGTCGTCTCAAGTATCATGCAAACCACAATTACTCTACTATCCAAGCACGCATATAAGTAGAGTCTACGAGAGTCAAGTGAACTAAAAACTGTAATGCCAAGGAAGGGATAGAAGGGTATCACCGTAGTCCACTGAACCGACTCCGGATCGAAGCACCCACCTGTAGGTAAGATCCAATCTAACACCGACGGCTCTCGGGAACCGCGACAGGACCTACGAAAGACTCACAGGGTCAAGGTCCACCAAGTCGACGCTAAACACAAAGCTCTCACATCCCGAAACCGACGGATCGCCCGGAAAACCCACCGGGACGATCCCGAAACCACACAAAGCCCCAGAGGGGTACCAAACAGCCAACAAGGTCCCTCGCTGTCCCCGAACACACAAAACCAAGTGACGGGACAGCGAGCACAAGCTCGGGGTGCCACGACTACAAACGCACCCGAAAAGGCTTCCCGGGCTCCCGAAAAATGCCGTAACGGCACCGGAACCCTTCGTCGCTCATCCGCTATCCTCGAATCTTCGGGACAGCGATGAGGAACAGCCAACAAGGCTAAACGACGAAGCCGAGTCGCTTGCAAAAACAGCGAGCGAGTCGCACCACAAAAAAACGCGCGTTTCGCCGATTATTTCATCGAAAAACGCGTCGGAAATGAATCCAAAACTATACGAAGGGCGAGGGGGTTGGACAACCAGTCCAGAGGGTCCCCAAGACCATCCCCTTGCTGCCCACAGCGTCGCTACGCTGCCACAAATGCCAAAAGTCCATAACAAGCAACATATACATACATACATACACTAAAATAAGCCGTTCGAGCAATCCGTTCGTCCGCTCGACCTTCCGCAAGCACCAGCGGATAGGTAGCGACGTCACGGAGACCGTGCTCACTGTCCCACTGCGACAGGACCAGTCGCAAGCCGGGAAATCCCATAAAAATAGTGAGCGCGCGCACAAAAGCAAGCTTAACTAAGGCCGTGTGAGCAAGCCGTACATCCGCACGACCTTCCGCAAGCACCAGCGGGTCGGCAACGATGTAACGGAGGCCATGCTCACAGCCCCACTGCGACAGGACCGGTCGCAGTCCGGGAAAGTGCATAAAACAGCGAGCAATAGGCAAAAATAGCCCGACAAAGGCCGAACGACGCAACGGCTCAACCAAAGCCAGATCTGAGGTGAGCATGATGATCAGCGCATCGCCGCGATCATCGTGCTCACCTCCCCGGACTTCGGGAGGCAACATGGAGCTCAAACACCAAGGTACGGCCAAAAAACAATAATGCAAGGCCCCGGCCGGAGCAACCAGCTCCGGCCGGCTGCCGGCCGGCAGGCAGGGCCAGCGGCGGCCAGCATCGGCAGCGGAGGTCCCAAGGAAGGGAAGGCTCACCTCAGGTGGCGGCAGGAACCGGCGGCGGCGGCGGAGGGCAAAGCCCTAGCTCCGGGAAGGCTCGGCCACCCCTACTCCGGCAAGGAACGGCGGCGGCGGCCGGCGGCGACGCAAGCGCCAGCAAGGGGGGCCCGCCGGACGTCGTCCTGCCGGTGACCGCGACAAAAACCGAGGCGGGTGGCGGCGGCGGAGCAAGGAGACAGAGGCTGCCCTAGATGCCCAAAGCCGAGCCCGCGGCGGCTCCGGCGGCTCTCCGGCGGCACGGCGATGGCCGGGGAGGCAGGTGGCGGCGCCGGAGGTCGCGGGGGAGGTGATGCTCACCTTCCCAGGGTGCGGGAGGCGGCGGCGGCAGGGGCTCACCATGCTCGGCCCGCAGCTCCTCCAGCAGCAGCTCCAGCAGCTCCAGCGGCTCCGGCGGCGCTCCGGCGGCACTCCGGCGGCGCCAGCAGCCCAGTCACCTCAGGGGGGGCTCACGCATGGGTTCCCCCTGGGTGCTCACCTCAGAGAAGAAGAAGAAGAAGAAGAAGAAGAAGAAGAAAAAGAGAAAAAATGGAGAGAGAGAGAGTTCGGGGGAACTCCGGCCAGGGGTGGCCGGCGGCGGCCGGAGTTGCTCGGGGAGGAGGCCACGAGGCAGGGGGAGCTCGGGCTCACCTCTGGGAGCAAGGGGGAGAGAAGGGAGAGAGAGAGAGAGGTTGAGTGTAAGAGGGACAAAGAGAGAGGGTGGGTGAGGTTCCATAAATGCACTCACCTACCCTCTCAGCCATTGTTCCCCCCTCCCACAGCAGGGAAAAACCCATTTCACCCCTCCAAATTCGAATTCGCGCGAAACGGTGCGAAAAACGGGGTCCAAAACGTGAAACAATAAACGTGCCATTCGAGCACTCAGCGAAGAAGATGCAATATCTCTCAATCCGTTCGTCGCACGCCGACACGGATCACGCCATTGCGTTCAGCACTGCCGAGACATCGAACCTAGCATTTTGGATCATCAAAATCGGACTCCGGATCGCGCCGTTAAGCCGTTCTCTCTCCGCGACGAAAATCCGAAAACTAACAAAATCCACTAAAATCACTTATATACATATATATATATAAATACCTTTATTTATATGCGTATACAGATTGAAAACACAGTATCAGGGGAGTGGAACACTGAGAATTCCAAATTCCAAAATTCGGATTCTCACAGTATCTCTAATATTATCTGCTATAGTTTGCCTTTTTTTAATAAAGAAATGAAGCCCATTTACGCGCTGTTGATTTCATATTTTACTTGGCTAATCTTTTTATCGTTCCAAAGGCATGAATCTGCAGCCCTTCTGAAGGCTAGAGCCTTAAAATGTTTATACATTCGATTTAGCAGACATGCCTGCCATCTTCCAATCAGTAATGATTTGTTAGCTATATCATGCAATATAATAGAGGATAGTGATCTTATGCTGAACTTCCAATGTGACGCGTTAAGGATTTTGCTGCGGGTAATAAACTTTCTGTTCTCTGCATATTGTTTCTTTGTTTCTGTGTTGTTTATTGTTATCTCTCCTTTGTTCCCATATTTTCTAAGTATTTCTGAGTATAGAAGTATTGTTTTCTTTCAGATATTCAGCACCATACCATCTAGTCTGTCATGTATAGATGCGCTTGATTTATCAAAACTCGTTCTGGGGTTTAGGGTGCAGAGATTTATAAGAGGCTTATTATTGGTTCTAAATCAAGCCGGTAATCCGCTGTAAAAAAATTAAAGCAACGATCAATTAATGTAATTTTTATGATGTATTACTGTTTTAAATCGAGCTAGTAATGTATTAGTCCAGCCCAAGAATAATTATCACATTCAGCCCGGTCCTTAAAAAAAATCTGGCTGAATCTATGTTATGGGCTAAACTTAGGGAGAAAGGTCCAACAAAACTAAAATGGACTTCTTACGCGAAGTCAATGACAAATTAGGGTTTAGGGTTATCAATAAATTTGTCTCAGCAGAACTAAAGTCCAATCATAATAGATTTAGACATGTTAATCCTTTTATTGGTCAGTCATCCTAGTGTAGTTAGTCTGAGTAGATCGAATATAATTCAATTGAACAGGGATAATTCGATGGAATGCGTCTAATGACTCTAATCCAATTAATTTGCTGTTGGTGTAATTAATTGGATTCAAATGAATAAATCTTGTTGTTTTTCAAGCCATGGGTACAACTCTAATTGGTTAGGTCAGCTAACTTTAATGAAATTACCTCATAAAATCTCACAAATATTAATTTTACCTAATCCAGTTAAATCAGTCTTGACTTAAACTAATAAAAATTAAATAAAAGGTCAAAGGTCGAAAGGCTATTCCTAAGCCATTATGGATATAGAGAAGATACCCGCGCATTGCGACGGGTCGATTCTGTAGAAATAAATAAAGCTAAATAAATAAGATATAAAAAAAGTCAAAGAACAAAAAAAAATTGTGAGAATTCGAATTTTGGAAATTTAGAATTCTGTGTTTCTCTCCCCTGATACTGTGTTTTTGATCTGTATACGTATATATATACAGGTATTTATATATATATATGTATATAAGTGATTTTTGTGGATTTTTATTGTTGTTGGTTTTTCGTCGCGGAGAGAGAACGGCTTAACGGCGCGATCCGGAGTCCGATTTTGGCGATCCAAAATGCTAAGTTCGATGTCTCGGCAGTGCTGAACGCAATGGCGCAATCCGTGTCGGCGTGCAACGAACGGATTGAAAGATATTGCATCTTCTTCGCTGAGTGCGCGAGTGGCACGTTTATTGTTTCGCGATTTGGACCCCGTTTTTCGCACCGTTTCGCGCATTTTCGAATTTGGAGGGGCCTAGGGGGTTTTGTTACCTGCTGTGGGAGAGGGGGGCAAGAGCTGAGAGAGTAGGTGGGAGCTTTTATTGGGTTTCACCCACTCCCTCTCTTTGTCCACTCCAACACTCCACCTCTCTCCCTCTCTCTCCCTCTATCTCTCTCTTTCCCTCAGCCCAGGCCAGAGCCCGAGCTCCCCCTGCCCCTTGGCCTCCTCCCCGAGCAGCTCCGGCCGCCGCCGGCCACCCCTGGCCGGAGCTAACTGCCGGCCATCTCTCTCTCTCCCTTTTTCTTCTTTTCTCCTTCTTCTTCTTCCTCTTCTTCTCCCTGCGGTGTCCACCCAGGAGAAACCCATGCGTGGGCTTCCCCTGAGGTGGCACGACCGCCGGAGTGGAGCACCGCCGCCGGGAGCCGCCGCCGTGGGCCTCGGAGAGCCGCAGCAGCACTGGCCGAGAGTGCTTCTGGCCGAGCTTGGTGGGGCCGCGCCGCCGCCGCCTCCCGACGTCGGAGAGGGTGGGCACGGTCACCCTAGGGACCTCCGCCGCCGATCCCTGCCTCCCCGGCCATCGCCGTGCCGCCGGAGCGCCGCCGGAGCCACCGCTTGCCTCGGTGGGGCAGCTAGGGCATCCGCAGCTGGGATTGCTCCGCCGCCGCCACCCGCCGCCTTTTTTTGTCGCGGTCACCGGCAGGACGACGTCCGGCGACCCCCTCTTCCCGGTGCTCGCGTCGCCGCCGGCCGCCGTCGCCGTTTGTTGCCGGCGCCACCGTGCCCTAGGCTCGGGTTGCTAACCCGAGAGTGGGGTTCTTCCCCGCGCCGCCGCCGCCGCTTCCCGTCGCCGGCCAAGGTGAGCATCACCTTCCCCACCTCCTCCGCATCCATTCCTGGCCGCCGCCGGCCATGCATGTCGGCCGGCAGCCGGCCGGAGCTAGCTGCTCCGGCCAGGGGTCAGTTTATGCTGTTTTTGGTTTTGCGCGCTTGTCTGAGCTTCCTGTTGCCTCCCGAAGCTCGGGAGGGTGAGCCCGATGATCGCGGCGATGCGCTGATCACCATGCTCCCCTCAGATTTGATTTTGGTTGAGCCGTTGCGCCGTTCGGCCTTTGTCGGGCCATTTTGCCTATTGTTGCACTATTTTTGTGCACTTTCCCGGTCAGCGACTGTTCTTGTCGCAGAGGGGCTGTGAGCACGGTCACCGTGACATCGATACCTATCTGCTGGCGCTTGCGGAAGGTCGTGCGGATGTACGGTTCGCTCACACGGCCTTGGTTATGCTTGCTTTTGTGCGCGCGCTCACTGTTTTTGTGGGATTTCCCGGCTTGCGACTGGTCCTGTCGCAGTGGGACAGTGAGCACGGTTTCCGTGACGTCGATACCTGTCCGCTGGTGCTTGCGGAGGGTTGTGCGGACGTACGGTTTGCTCTAGCGGCTCCGTTTATTGCTTGTATGTATGGAATTGTTGCTTGATTGTGGACTTTGGCATTTGTGGCAGCGTTGCGACGCTGTGGGCAGCAAGGGTGTGGTCTTCGGGACCCTGTGGACTGGTTGTCCAACCCCCTCGCCCTTCGTGGAGTTTCGGATTCATTTCCGACGCGTTTTTCGATGAAATAATCGGCGAAACGCACGTTTCTAGTTGTGCGACTCACTCGCTATTTTCGCGAGCGACTTGGCTTCATCGTGTAGCCTCGTTGGCTGTTCCTCATCGCTGTCCCGAAGTTTCGAGGACAGCGGATGAGTGATGTGGTGTTCCGGTGCCAAATCGGCACTTTTCGGGAACCCGGGAAGCCTTTACGGGTGCGTTTGATGTTCGTGGCACCCCGAGCTTGTGCTCGCTGTTCCGTCACTTGGTTTTGTGTGTTCGGGGACAGCGAGGGACCTTGTTGGCTGTTTGGTACCCCTCTGGGGCTTTGTGTGGTTTCGGGATCGTCCCGGTGGGTTTCCCGGGCGATCCGTCGGTTTCGGGATGTGAGAGCTTTGTGTTTAGCGTCGACTTGGTGGACCTTGACCCTGTGAGTCTTTCGTAGGTCTTGTCGCGGTTCCCGAGAGCCATCGGTGTTAGATGGGATCTTACCTACAGGTGGGTGCTTCGATCCGGAGTCGGTTCAGTGGACTACGGTGATACCTTTCTATCCCTTCTTTTGCATTACAGTTTTTAGTTCACTTGACTCCCGTAGACTCTACTTATATGCGTGCTTGGATAGTAGAGTAGTTGTAGTTGCATGGTTCTTGAGACGACCCAGTTGGTCGGTAGTGATCGCCCGCTGTTCCGAGCGATCCTAGTTGTAGTTGCATGGTTCTTGAGACGACCCAGTTGGTCGGTAGTGATCGCCTGTTGTTCCGAGCGATCCTAGTTGTGGTTTGCATGATACTTGAGACGACCCAGTTGGTCGATAGTGATCGCCGTTGTTCCGAGCGATCCTCGTTGTGGTTTCAGTTGCTTCTCGGCTCGTTGCCGTTCTGTGGATTGAGCATATGCATCGATCGTCACAGCTCTTCCCGCACTTCACGTACACCGCGGTCTGATCCACCGTGTGGGGGTGTTCTTTTCCGGAAAAGGGTCGTGAATTTCTACCGACCCGTGAGCCCCGACCACCGCGTCGGGAAGGATGGTGCCGTTGGATTGAGCAGGGTGACAGTACCAGGGCCACGTCCTTGTGGCTATGATTGGGTCTACTTTGTAGTTATCTCCTTTGATGCATACTAGTTGTTTACAGTAGCATAGTCGTTTCAGTTGTATCTTAGCCTCATACTTACTTGTGCTACTGTTTACCATATCTATCTTTTGTTGACCCTCGTGCCGGTGTGGACACCTCGCCTTCGTCGGCTTGCGGTACCCACTGGGAGGGGAGACATGTGTACATGTTCTCACCCCCCGCCCTCATTGCAGGTTTCAGGTGAGCAGGGTGGTGAGTGTCGGGACGCTGCGAGGCACGCCTAGATAGTAGCTCTAGAGGTTCCGACTCGTGAGGCTACTTTCCCATATTTGGTTATCACCCTACCTTCGCCTATTATATGTGATTTGTGGTTCAGTTATTCTTTGAGCTTACTCTAGCATGCTTATGTATCGTTGATTCATTTATTATCATTTGTGATGATTGCATGCTTGGACTAGTGGTTATATAACTATTTTTAGACGGTTTCATTATCGAGTATTTGGGCTTTCTACCCCTCGTGGTAGCATCGTAAAATAAAGGCTTCCGTGTGGGAAACGGTTTTCAAATGGATTTCTGATTGTTCGGTTTTTGTGATTTCAAAAGAGAGTTCTCGTGTGGAGAACAGTTTTCAAATGATTCTTGAATGATTGAAACTAGGGTTTCAAATAAAGCTTCTGGGTAAGAAGCAGTTTCCTAGAATGACTGTTGCTTGTGCATCGCATCATCCTTCGCCTAAGGATTTGCTTAGATTCATACAGGTTTAAGGACGGTTAGCTGTATGAATCTCTCTGAGTTGTTGTGCTGTTGTGATGAATGAATGGTGGTTGTGATCCTGTTAATTGTTGTTGACGCCGTGCAAATACAGGGGAGGTTCTGTCCATGTGTACAGTGGACCCTGTATTTGTGGCGGGTCTGTACGTGGCGCGGGCTAGGCTTTCAAAAAAAAAATTGGCACGTATTTTTCCGCATCTAGAACTAGCCCGGGGCGTGACAGATTAAGATGGTATCAGAGCGTAAAGGGAACAAACACTCATTCATTCATCAACTTGTAACTGAACCACTGGTTAGGCTGACCCCTAGGAGGACCTAGGATGTATAGGCGCGCGAGTTCGAGGGGTTTGTTTTCGGCTTGTATTTTGTGGGAGTTGCCGACCCCCTTTCTCTTGCGCTGGTTTCTGCGTTTTGCAGTTGGCTTGTGGTCTTGGTTGACCTCCTCGTTCAGGTCGTGGTGGTAGGCGTGCGCCTGCGGAGCTGTTTGCTGGTGTTCTGTTTCGGGCTGTTGTGCTGGTTCGAGTGAGGAGCTGGCAGGAGGCGGACAGCCTGGTGTGGACCGTACCCTGTGTGCTTGAGGCCGAGGCGAGGGGTCAGTTGGCGACCCTTTTCGGCAGGTTCCGGCTTGTTCCGGTAGTTTTTGCAACAGGCTACGGCAGCTACCGCTCCAGCCCCTCCTACTCCTTCGCCGTGTGCCCCGATGACTGCAGACCCTCCTGTGGCACCCACACCGTTGTGCGACGACCGTGACGACGACAGCGACTTCGTCGGCTGTTGCGCGCGTGGACGCCGACCCCGTGTTTGGGGGTGGTGGTCACATCTGAGCGTGTTGGGGCGGATCTCCTGAGTTTTGATCTGCCCTTGTTCGCAGACTCGTGCTCCTTCTAGTAGTGGTGGATCTGTTTTGTTGTTGGGCTATTCTTGCCCTGTCCCCACTTTTCGCGTTGAGCACGAGGGCCTCTGCGAGCGTCTCTACGGAGACGGTGCTTTGAGCGGTTTTGACCGCAGTTTGGGGGGTTTTCCCCTCTGTTTCGTTGGGTAGGGCGGTGAAGCCTACCCCTCTGACGTGTTGCTTGTGGCATCGTCAATGTTGGTCTTTCGACCATTGGCTAGTTCTGGCGTCGAGCTGACGTGTACTAGACTGAGTGGACACTGTTGAGTGTCGGGTGTTTGTTGGTGCCTACGTGGCTTGCGGCTATCCTAACGCCTAATTTGGTGTGTTTTGGGATTCCTGGTGCTATTTGTAGGTTTCCGTGTTGCCGCGAGATCTTCCAGGTTCTTGTTGGGGATCTCACCGCGTTCGACGCTGGTTAGTCGACGCTGGTTTTGTTCTTCCTCCGCGTTGGTACGGGTGGATTGACGACCCTTGTCACCTGTAGCTGTCGGTTTGTTGTTGGAAGCCGTTGACTCCTAGGGAGTTGGCTCAGGGCAGACTTTGTTTTGAGGGTCGGTTTGCTTTTCTCGTTAATTCGGTGACTCGTCTGTGACTTTGGTCCAGCTGTTGAGTGGTTGACCCGGTACCTTCGTGGTGTTGCCGACTGGTTGTTGGCCTTGACCTTGGGTTATTTCGTTTTCTTTTGATAAGTACGTTGGCTGCAGACAACGTAGTGTCGAAAGTTAGAACGAAATACCCTATCCCTTTTGGGGACTTTCTGGATTGGGTCGGTGCTTTCCCTTGCAAGACTCTTCTCGCTCCTTCGTCGTCTTGCGGAAAGCTGTGTGTTGGTCATCCCCGTTCTAGTGGTGAGCCTTGAGCTAATCCTGGCGTGGTTTTCGCGCAGTTGATTTGCCATCACTGCTGTTGGTTTGACTCCGGTTGAGTCAGGTTGCCCTTTTAGCTCGGTTTTGGGATGACGGGAGCCTGGTTGTTGGCTCCGAGGTCTCTGTGCTTGTGTTCGCGTGCTGGGTTTGCGCCGCGTCTTTCGTGTAGCCGTGCTTTGGAGCGCGTGCCCGATCTTTTGGGATCTGATGTTCGGCATCGTTGGTGTTTGTATCGCTTGTTGCGATTGGAAATCCTGTACACCTGAGTGATGGACTCGCAAGGTTTTCGTCGGTTGGATTGCGAGTCGAGCTTTTCGAGTTGACGGTGTTGTTTTAGTACCCTCTACCGCAGACCTTCGATCTCTTCGACCGGCTCCAGGGAGCCTCGGTTCTCTCGAAGTGTGTTCTGCAGCTAGGTTATCTTTTGTTGAGGATCAAGACCGAGGACGTTGCGTTAACGGCCTTCCGGACTCGTTACGGCTTTACGAGGTCACGGTTTTGCCGTTCGGTTTGACGAACGTCCCGGCAGCTTTTTTGGATTTGATGAACTGGGTTTTCGGCAGTTCTTGGATCAAATTGTCGTGGTCTCCTTTGACGACATACTGATCTATTCGAGGAGTTTCCTTCTTGGTTCGCATTGTGACGCAGGCTGGTTTTGTGGAGGAACCAAGGAAGGTGGACCTTGTAGTAGTTTAGCCTGTTCCGACTTCTGTGGCAGAGTTTAGGAGCTTCCTCGGCTTGGGCGTTGTTGCTGGCGATTTGTTGAGGGTCTTTCTCAAGATCGCCGCCCCTTTGAGCATGCTGTCGAGGAATGGCGCGTTGTTTCTGTAGACTTCCGCCTGGTTGATGAGCTTCTAGGACCCGATGGACTGTTTGACCCGTGCCCCTATCTTAGCATTGTCGCAGCCTGGTGAGGTTGTTGCGGTCTTCTGCGATGCATCTTGGCTAGGATTGGGGTGCGTGCTTTTTCAGCATGAGGAGGTTATCGCTTATGCTTCGCGCTAGTTGATGGACTATGAGAAGATCTATCTGGCGCTCGATCTCGAGTTAGCAGCAGTGGTGTTCGCTCTCAAGCTTTGGAGACACTACCTGAATGGGAGCGCTTTGTGAGATCTTCACGGATCCCCTGAGTCTGTTGTATCTCTTCAAGGAGCCGTCTCTTTTGATCACCGACCGGGAGTGATTGGTGGTGGAGTGTCGTCGACCTGAGTTGGAGACCTTACCTTGTGGAGTTACCGCACAGTTGTTGTCGTTGGAGGTGCAGCCCACCTTGGCGGATCAGATTTTCGGTGGGCAGCCGATGGATCCGCATTGGCAGAGAGTGCGAGCAGACGCCGAGCAGGGCAGAGATGGTGACTTCGTGCTACACGCTGTTGGTTTTCCTTCGAGGACGGAGGTGTGTGCCCAGTGTTCAGGATTTGAGGTGAGAGTTTTGACTGAGGCACACCGGTCGCCGCACATCGTTCGTCCTGGAGAGACGAAGATGTACCGCGACTTGAGGTAGAGTTTCTGGTTGTAGCTCAGCATGTGGCACTGTGCCAGGTTTGTCAGCAAGTGAAGGCTGTGCATCAGCAGAGAAGCCTTGACCGTTACTTGTACCTGTAGGGAAGTGGGAGCGGATCACCATGGTTTTCGTCACCGGGTTGCCTCGTTCTCTGCGAGGTCATGTTGCGATCTGGGTTGTTTCGTGGACTGTTTGACGAAAACGGCTCACTTCCTACCGGTACACTCGACTTAGTCTCGGGATCGACTGGCGCAGCTCTACTTGGATGAGTTCGTCGGGCTGTTAGGAGTGCCAGTGCCGATCGTTTGGATCGGGATTCTTGCTTCGTTTCCCAGTCCTGGAGGAGCTTGCAGTAGACTCTGGGGACGAGGCTCAACTTCAGCTCAGTTTACCACCCTCAGAGTGTTGGGCAGTCGGAGCGAGTCGTCTAGACTCTCGGGGTTATGCTCCGGGCATGCGTTTCGGATTTTAGTGAGGATTGGTTCGGGTATCTTTCCTTGTTGGAGCTTGCTTTCTCTACAGCTTCCTAGCGAGCGTTGGATTGGCACCGTGCGAGGCGTTTTGTGGAAGTCGTTGTCGATCACTGTTCTGTTTGGTTGACGTGGGTGAGCGTCGTGTGATCGGCCCGACAACGGTTCAGCTGAGTGAGGATCTCAGCTGCGGTGAGGTGCCTATGAGGTTTTCGGCTCGCAAGAGGAAGCAGTTGAGGAACCGGAGCTTTCTATTTGTGGGACTGCGGTGGATGAGTCGCGAGGAGCGCGAGACTTTTTTGGGAGCTGGAGTCTGCTTCGCGTGAGAGGTATCCGCTGTTGTGCGCGGATGGTGTGTGAGTAAGTTTCGGGGACGAAACTTCTTGTTAGGTGGGAGTGATGTGAGAATTCGAATTTTGGAAATTTGGAATTCTGTGTTTCTCTCCCCTGATACTGTGTTTTTGATCTGTATACGTATATATATACAGGTATTTATATATATATATGTATATAAGTGATTTTTGTGGATTTTTATTGTTGTTGGTTTTTCGTCGCGGAGAGAGAACGGCTTAACGGCGCGATCCGGAGTCCGATTTTGGCGATCCAAAATGCTAAGTTCGATGTCTCGGCAGTGCTGAACGTAATGGCGCAATCCGTGTCGGCGTGCAACGAACGGATTGAAAGATATTGCATCTTCTTCGCTGAGTGTGCGAGTGGCACGTTTATTGTTTCGCAATTTGGACCCCGTTTTTCGCACCGTTTCGCGCATTTTCGAATTTGGAGGGGCCTAGGGGGTTTTGTTACCTGCTGTGGGAGAGGGGGCAGGTGCTGGGAGGGTTGGTGGGGGGCTTTTATTGGGTTTCACCCACTCCCTCTCTTTGTCCACTCCAACACTCCACCTCTCTCCCTCTCTCTCCCTCTATCTCTCTCTTTCCCTCAGCCCAGGCCAGAGCCCGAGCTCCCCCTGCCCCTTGGCCTCCTCCCCGAGCAGCTCCGGCCGCCGCCGGCCACCCCTGGCCGGAGCTAACTGCCGGCCATCTCTCTCTCTCCCTTTTTCTTCTTTTCTCCTTCTTCTTCTTCCTCTTCTTCTCCCTGCGGTGTCCACCCAGGGGAAACCCATGCGTGGGCTTCCCCTGAGGTGGCACGACTGCCGGAGTGGAGCGCCGCCGCCGGGAGCCGCCGCCGTGGGCCTCGGAGAGCCGCAGCAGCACTGGCCGAGAGTGCTTCTGGCCGAGCTTGGTGGGGCCGCGCCGCCGCCGCCTCCCGACGTCGGAGAGGGTGGGCACGGTCACCCTAGGGACCTCCGCCACCGATCCCTGCCTCCCCGGCCATCGCCGTGCCGCCGGAGCGCCGCCGGAGCCACCGCTTGCCTCGGTGGGGCAGCTAGGGCATCCGCAGCTGGGATTGCTCCGCCGCCGCCACCCGTCGCCTTTTTTTGTCGCGGTCACCGGCAGGACGACGTCCGGCGACCCCCTCTTCCCGGTGCTCGCGTCGCCGCCGGCCGCCGTCGCCGTTTGTTGCCGGCGCCACCGTGCCCTAGGCTCGGGTTGCTAACCCGAGAGTGGGGTTCTTCCCCGCGCCGCCGCCGCCGCTTCCCGTCGCCGGCCAAGGTGAGCATCACCTTCCCCACCTCCTCCGCATCCATTCCTGGCCGCCGCCGGCCATGCATGTCGGCCGGCAGCCGGCCGGAGCTAGCTGCTCCGGCCAGGGGTCAGTTTATGCTGTTTTTGGTTTTGCGCACTTGTCTGAGCTTCCTGTTGCCTCCCGAAGCTCGGGAGGGTGAGCCCGATGATCGCGGCGATGCGCTGATCACCATGCTCCCCTCAGATTTGATTTTGGTTGAGCCGTTGCGCCGTTCGGCCTTTGTCGGGCCATTTTGCCTATTGTTGCACTATTTTTGTGCACTTTCCCGGTCAGCGACTGTTCTTGTCGCAGAGGGGCTGTGAGCACGGTCACCGTGACATCGATACCTATCCGCTGGCGCTTGCGGAAGGTCGTGCGGATGTACGGTTCGCTCACACGGCCTTGGTTATGCTTGCTTTTGTGCGCGCTCACTGTTTTTGTGGGATTTCCCGGCTTGCGACTGGTCCTGTCGCAGTGGGACAGTGAGCACGGTTTCCGTGACGTCGATACCTGTCCGCTGGTGCTTGCGGAGGGTTGTGCGGACGTACGGTTTGCTCTAGCGGCTCCGTTTATTGCTTGTATGTATGGAATTGTTGCTTGATTGTGGACTTTGGCATTTGTGGCAGCGTTGCGACGCTGTGGGCAGCAAGGGTGTGGTCTTTGGGACCCTGTGGACTGGTTGTCCAACCCCCTCGCCCTTCGTGGAGTTTCGGATTCATTTCCGACGCGTTTTTCGATGAAATAATCGGCGAAACGCACGTTTCTAGTTGTGCGACTCACTCGCTGTTTTCGCGAGCGACTTGGCTTCATCGTGTAGCCTCGTTGGCTGTTCCTCATCGCTGTCCCGAAGTTTCGAGGACAGCGGATGAGTGATGTGGTGTTCCGGTGCCAAATCGGCACTTTTCGGGAACCCGGGAAGCCTTTACGGGTGCGTTTGATGTTCGTGGCACCCCGAGCTTGTGCTCGCTGTCCCGTCACTTGGTTTTGTGTGTTCGGGGACAGCGAGGGACCTTGTTGGCTGTTTGGTACCCCTCTGGGGCTTTGTGTGGTTTCGGGATCGTCCCGGTGGGTTTCCCGGGCGATCCGTCGGTTTCGGGATGTGAGAGCTTTGTGTTTAGCGTCGACTTGGTGGACCTTGACCCTGTGAGTCTTTCGTAGGTCTTGTCGCGGTTCCCGAGAGCCATCGGTGTTAGATGGGATCTTACCTACAGGTGGGTGCTTCGATTCGGAGTCGGTTCAGTGGACTACGGTGATACCTTTCTATCCCTTCTTTTGCATTACAGTTTTTAGTTCACTTGACTCCCGTAGACTCTACTTATATGCGTGCTTGGATAGTAGAGTAGTTGTAGTTGCATGGTTCTTGAGACGACCCAGTTGGTCGGTAGTGATCGCCCGCTGTTCCGAGCGATCCTAGTTGTAGTTGCATGGTTCTTGAGACGACCCAGTTGGTCGGTAGTGATCGCCTGTTGTTCCGAGCGATCCTAGTTGTGGTTTGCATGATACTTGAGACGACCCAGTTGGTCGATAGTGATCGCCGTTGTTCCGAGCGATCCTCGTTGTGGTTTCAGTTGCTTCTCGGCTCGTTGCCGTTCTGTGGATTGAGCATATGCATCGATCGTCACAGCTCTTCCCGCACTTCACGTACACCGCGGTCTGATCCACCGTGTGGGGGTGTTCTTTTCCGGAAAAGGGTCGTGAATTTCTACCGACCCGTGAGCCCCGACCACCGCGTCGGGAAGGATGGTGCCGTTGGATTGAGCAGGGTGACAGTACCAGGGCCACGTCCTTGTGGCTATGATTGGGTCTACTTTGTAGTTATCTCCTTTGATGCATACTAGTTGTTTACAGTAGCATAGTCGTTTCAGTTGTATCTTAGCCTCATACTTACTTGTGCTACTGTTTACCATATCTATCTTTTGTTGACCCTCGTGCCGGTGTGGACACCTCGCCTTCGTCGGCTTGCGGTACCCACTGGGAGGGGAGACATGTGTACATGTTCTCACCCCCCGCCCTCATTGCAGGTTTCAGGTGAGCAGGGTGGTGAGTGTCGGGACGCTGCGAGGCACGCCTAGATAGTAGCTCTAGAGGTTCCGACTCGTGAGGCTACTTTCCAATATTTGGTTATCACCCTACCTTCGCCTATTAGATGTGATTTGTGGTTCAGTTATTCTTTGAGCTTACTCTAGCATGCTTATGTATCGTTGATTCATTTATTATCATTTGTGATGATTGCATGCTTGGACTAGTGGTTATATAACTGTTTTTAGACGGTTTCATTATCGAGTATTTGGGCTTTCTACCCCTCGTGGTAGCATCGTAAAATAAAGGCTTCCGTGTGGGAAACGGTTTTCAAATGGATTTCTGATTGTTCGGTTTTTGTGATTTCAAAAGAGAGTTCTCGTGTGGAGAACAGTTTTCAAATGATTCTTGAATGATTGAAACTAGGGTTTCAAATAAAGCTTCTGGGTAAGAAGCAGTTTCCTAGAATGACTGTTGCTTGTGCATCGCATCATCCTTCGCCTAAGGATTTGCTTAGATTCATACAGGTTTAAGGACGGTTAGCTGTATGAATCTCTCTGAGTTGTTGTGCTGTTGTGATGAATGAATGGTGGTTGTGATCCTGTTAATTGTTGTTGACGCCGTGCAAATACAGGGGAGGTTCTGTCCATGTGTACAGTGGACCCTGTATTTGTGGCGGGTCTGTACGTGGCGCGGGCTAGGCTTTCAAAAAAAAAATTGGCACGTATTTTCCGCATCTAGAACTAGCCCGGGGCGTGACAAAAATACAAATAAAAAAATGAAGAAGTAATGGCGGTAGTAAAAGTATAAGAATAAAAAAATAAGAAAAAAAATCATAAAAATAATAAATTATATTTATAACAACTGTAAAAGTTGAGAATTAAAATATCATATGCCTCATAATTCGAGTCAAAAATTATAACTAAGTAAAGTATGAGCTCTGAAATATTACATGTCTCATAGTTTGAACAATAAAATATAACCCATTAAAATTTGTGGATTAAAGTGTCATGCGTCTTATAGTTGAGGCCCAAAAGCGTAATTTACTTTTTTTATATTTTAATTTTATTCTAGATGTATAAAGAGTGAGCATCGATCAATTTTGTTCTATTGTAATGTTATTCGAGAAAAGAATATATTAAACTATCTAATAAATTTTGAAATGACTAATTGTTAAAATTAAAAGTTATCCAATCATATTCTGAATATTTCAAAATATTTTAAATATGAAATTGATCGTTCATCAGACTATAAATATATATTGAAAATCGATATTAAAATCAAAGTAAAAACATATATAATTTTTTCTGAAATACGAACTATTTTGAATCCGCACTTAAACTCATCAAGCTCTATTTTATTTTTTATTCTAAAACTAAAATTTATATTTAATAAGTACAATTTAAACTATTTAAAAGTTATGTATATATAATTATATATTTTAAATTTTTATAATAAAAGAGCGAAAAATTAGATTAGATTAAAATAATGAGTCTGATTCTTTAGTCTAAATCTGTGGAGAAAGTGAAGGTACTCGCGCGTTGCGGCGGATTGATCCCACAAAAAAATTAAATAAAAAAAAGAAGTTGAATAAAAAAATCAAAAATATATGAAAGATAAAGAAAGAAGTTAAAAAATAAAACATAAAAAAGTAGAAGAAATTTAAAATAAAAGCATAAGATAGATAAAAGAAGAATAAAGCCAAAACTGTAAGAACAATAAATTATATTTATAGTGTCAATAAAAGTTGAGAACTAAAACTATATGAATAATAAATTATAGTTTGAGCGAGAATTTGCTATTAATTGAAGTTTGAGGACTAAAGTGTCATGTGCTTCATAATTTGAGCCAAAAATTAAAGTTCGAAAAATATAGTGTCATGCGTCTTATAGTTTAAGGACCAAAAGTGTAATTATCTTTTTTTATGTTTTATTTGTACTTCAAACAGTAAGGGTTGAGCATTGATCGATTTCATTCAAATAGTAATTTCATTCGAGAAAAGAATCTGCTAAATTATCTAATAAAATTTAGAATGCCTAATTTATAAAATATTTAGAATATTTCAGAAAATTCTAAATGTGAAATTAATTGCTTATGATTCTTTAAATATGACATTAAAGTTTAATAATAAAATAAAATAAAAAAGCATATAATTTTCCTAAATTGTGGATCAATTTGAATCGGCTATCTAACCTTTCAAAATTTTGTCTTGACCATCCAACATTTCAATTAGTTTAATTTCAGTTAGTCAACGATACTTTGACTTAAAAATTTTAATGCATTGTTTATCTTTACAAATTAAATTAGTAAACTTTATAAAATTCTCGCAACTATAAATTTATTTATATAAATAATTATATTGAATTTCATCAATCTCTCTCTCTCTCTCTCTCTCTCTCTCTCTCTCTCTCTCTATACAACATATTTTTAAACAACCAGTATTATAAAATAAAAACTCATATTTAATATAAACAATCTCAACTATATAAAAATTATGTATAAAAAATTAACATACTTAAAATTTTAAAATAAAAGATTGAAGAGAATTGGTTTGGATTTTAAAAAAAAAAAAAAATCCGAGCCCAACCCCAAATGAGAGGGGGGGGGGGGTGTTGAATTAGACCCCAACTCCACTGCCCTGTGGGCCCCACATCCACCCCCAACCCCAATCCCTCCTGCCATCCCTTCCCCTCCCCACCACTCCGCCACGTGTATTCTGAACTATCTTTTTATTATGTTATATATAGATGGTTCTAGACATTACAATTTTCTGAAGTAAATTCAAACTCAAAACTGAATCCAAAAAACATATGTATAGGCTTATACGTGGACAAGTTTGGGCTCTGGTTTAATAAAATTTTATTGGCTATTTCATATCGGGCCAGCAAAATGCAATTCGTCTTCTGTCGACATATCGTTATGCTATAAGATACAAAGATTATTTTAAGCAGACTCAAGTCTTTTATCTTAAGTAGCCAAATCTAAACTTGTTAATCCTAGATCCATGGACTGGGTTCAACATATGTAATCTAACCTTCTCGCTAATCTCACACTAATGTTGGGCCTTATGCATTGTAATTTGGTCATATTTTTTGTTTGGTCTATAGCCAAACAATGGTAAACAATAGCCCAGCCAACTATCGTAAAAAGTGTTGTCTACAGTTATTCTAAAATAATTAAATTCTTAAATATCATCAAACTCTAAACATCGAGATTAAATCCTAAATTCTAAATATTAAACCGCCGCACATAAGTTGTCAAAATATCAACACTATTATAGAATACATATAAGTAGAATACATAAAGCATTTCTCATTCATAAATATAAATGTGGCATCCTGGTCGAGGAAGGGCTCGATACATGTCATTCTCATATCTTATGTTATCAATTATTCTCATATCTTATGCTTGCTTGCTTATCCTCTTTGTTGCAATCACCGCTTGAGTAGCATTTATCAAAAATAATAATTAAAAAAATTTGTAGCATAGAGAAGCAAAAAATATATTATGAGACTAAGTACAAGATTTTCTTTGAAGCTTATGAATGTAATTTGTACAAAAAAAAAAAGAAACTCGTAAAAGACTTATCAAATAACATTTTATCATGAAGTTGTAAGTCCATTTAATATTAAGGATGGTTAATACTATTACGTCTAAAGAAGCTACGACAAAGGGACGAGGAAATCACATAAACTATGTCATAACCCAAATGTATGGTATGATTTGTGCACACTGGGAGATAAAATGTATATTTTTCTTCTTTTGTCACGCCCCGGGGCCCCAGCGGAAGCCCACCTGGGCGCATGCACAGACCCGCCGTGTACACAAACAACCAACATGCACACAAGGCGTCTAATGACAAGCATGAAAGAAAGGAATAAAACAAGTAATCCTATCATGATAATCAGAGCATACATACTAAACAAGTAAGGTCTCAAGGTAAAAGCATGAAATACTATAAGAGTAAAGTCACTACAAGAGTTTGGTACAACATAAACCCAAAAAGGGACATAGGGTAGTCTCTACAAAAGTGGTCGATACAAAAACACCTCTCAAGTAAAACATAAAAGAAAGGTGTGCCACCTAGTCGCTAGCACCCTCGCGATCTAGCTACTCGCAATGCCCTTGCCGCGGTCCCTAGCCTCTCCCGCAGTGGATGGCTCTGAAATAAAACAACAAACCCCAGGGGGATGAGAACTATTATTCAATAGTTCCCAGTGGGTAAGCCGCCGAGAGGAGCGGAGTACACCACTAGGCCAACTGAGGCAAAGTAGGGTTAGATAATAAAAGCATATTTTATAATGAAACTTCAATGCTACAATGCCTCAAGATATAATCATATTAACATGAACTAAACTACTCATGCACATGTATAAGTATGCAACCTTTTACAATATGAATGTTCATTTTGCATATAACATTAAATATGTAGTCATAAAGGGGTATATCGAAAGAATGTTCACTTGTGCCGTGCCTAATGGCTCCGTGGTAGTCAACACCTCACGCTTCGGTGAGCCTTACCCACGGCGGTTTCATTTCGGCGCTCTCTCTAACACAAGGGCGAAATAACTGTCGCTAGGCCATCTCCGGAGTGCCGGCTTGTAGGGAGCGACCCTCACAAGCATGTGTAACGAGCATAGTGGCGAACAAGTAACAATCAATCACATAGTATATATCGTCATGTCTAAAAATATGGAATGCCAACTAATGTCCAAGTCTAGATCATAATGTCATTCTAGATGTTCTTCTAGATGAAATGTCATAAGTTCAACTTCGCATTATGGTTCGACATGTCATATGTCATATCTACCCTATGACTAGTCCATGAAGCTAAGTGTCATGAGTATTACCAACTTCATTGTTCTCTATTGTCACACATGTCTCTACTTGTCTAAGTAGATGTCCCAACAAGCACATAAGTGGATTAATCTATTTCCATAGCCATTCATAATGCACTATGCATAAATCATGCAATCTTCCTACAACATAGGATATATATAATTTGCATATAATAGCACATGAATCTCATGCATTCTACAATTCTACCATGTCATAATTAGTATGAATATGCACTAATTTAAGCTCTTAAGCTACAACGATGACATAGGAGGAATTCACCCATTTCGGTGAGGTCAAACCCACCCGAAGCCCTTCGGAACCTCGCAGTATCCGAAAACAAAGTTGTCCCCTCGATTTCTAGCGCCCTAAAGGAGATCCCTATGGGGTTAGAACATCGAACAACCAAAATCGAAAAACGACATACAAAAAAGGGAAAAAAGGGTGAAAATACCTTAGACCAAGAATTTCTTGTCCAAAGTCCAAAATAGAGTTAGGAGGCCTCAAATCCAACCTAACACAACATTCTACACCCATCAATTCCCATTCAAAATCTCAAAATTAAGAAACCCTAAAAATAAACCCTAGGTTTCCCATAATGGGATTTCTCCAACAAAACCTCAATTAAACTACAAAAGAGGGTTCAAAAGAGAAAAACTCACCTCTTTAAAGCTCCAAACAAGATCCAAGGAAGCTAGGTTTGGAGATAAACCTCAAACAAGCTCTTCTCTTCCTCCACCACGTCCACCAAGAACAAGCTAGCAAGCTTGAGGGCAAAAGAGAAGGAAAAGGAGATCAAACCCTAGATTTAATCACCAAAAACCCAAGAAATCTAGAGAGAGAAAGGGAGAAAGACCTTACCTCTTTTCTCCAAGTCCTCAGCAATATGGCTGAGGGGGGGGCTGTGAGGGGTTAAGTGTTATGATGTAACAATTGCCCTAACACCCCTCCAAAAGCCAACATTCGCAAAACAGCTCAAACAGAATTTTTGGTTCTGTATACCGGTATGCGTATGGGCATACCGGTACCAGGCCAGAAATTCCGCAAACCCGAGCCTCGGCCAAGAAGGCCACGCGAAGGGATTCCGGTATGCGCATTGCCAGTACCGGTATATCAACTCCAATACCGGTATGCGATAGCACATACCGGAATTCCAGCCCATTCCGGTATTTCCAGCGGGATTCCGCAGAACCCGAGAGCTGCGAAATTCGGTTTAACACAGCATTCCGGTATCCCAAAGATGAATACCGGTATGCAATGCCAAAACCTGCAGTTTTACAGATTTCGACTTTCGGAGTCCGTTTTCGTACTTCTCAAGTCCCGAAAATGCTCCCAAGGGCTCAAAATAAAACCAAAACCTCCAGATTAGTACGGAGTACTAATCTCACACTAGAACCTTGCAATTCGCTAAAGTTCAGTGTACTACATACACCCCTCCTAAAAAAGAGTTTCGTCCGCGAAACTAGAAGTCAAGTACCTTAGGATTCCATCTGAAAAAGATGGGGGTACCGCTCCAACAACGAGCTCTCCAACTCCCAAGTTGCTTCGCGCTCGTCGTGGTTGCTCCAAAGCACCTTCACATAAGGGATTTCTCGATTCCTGAGTTTCTTCACCTCGCGAGCTAGAATCTTCGCTGGATATTCCTCGAAACTCAAATCTTCATGCAATTCCAACGGAGTGGAGTCCAACACATGAGTTGGGTCGAAAACATACTTCCGGAGCAAGGATACGTGGAACACGTTGTGTACTCCCGATAGGTTCGGCGGTAAAGCGAGCCGATATGCTACCGGGCCTACCCGTTCCAACACATCAAAGGGTCCAATAAAACGAGGACTAAGCTTTCCTCGAATACCAAATCTCTTAATCCCCTTTGTCGGCGATACCTTTAGGAAGACATGATCTCCTACTTGGAACTCCAATTCCCGCCGACGCTTATCAGCATAACTCTTTTGGCGACTTTGAGCTGAAATTAATCTTTGTCGAGCAATACGAACCTTGTCCTCGGCTTCCTGTAGCACGTCGGGACCCAAAACTAGCTTCTCACCCACTTCACTCCAGTGAAGCGGCGATCGACACTTCCTTCCGTAAAGAGCTTCGAAAGGTGCCATCTTAATGCTTGCTTGATAACTATTGTTATAAGCAAACTCTGCCATAGGTAGGTGTTGATGCCAACCTCCCTGATAATCCATAATACAAGCTCGAAGCATGTCCTCCAAGATTTGAATGGTACGCTCAGATTGACCATCGCTTTGGGGGTGAAATGCCGTGCTGAAATCCAGACGAGTGCCCAAAGCGTCATGTAAACTCTTCCAAAAGTGCGACACAAATCTAGTGTCTCTATCCGATACAATCGATGTAGGTACTCCATGAAGCCGCACCACTTCATCAAGATAGACTTGTGCAAGTCTCTCCCCTGCCCAAGTAGTATGTATAGGGATAAAGTGTGCCGATTTAGTCAATCGATCCACTATCACCCACACTGCATCATGCCCGGCTTGAGAGCGAGGCAATCCAGAAACAAAGTCCATAGTAATACGCTCCCATTTCCAAACCGGTATCGGTAAACTTTGAAGTTTACCCGCGGGGAGTCTATGTTCAGCTTTCACTTGTTGGCAAGTTAAACATCTAGCTACAAACTCGCCAACGTCCTTCTTCATTCCGGGCCACCAATAGTGCAATTTCAGATCCTTGTACATCTTTGTGCCACCCGGATGCACGGTATAAGGCGCTCGGTGAGCTTCGGTCAATATCCTTTCCTTGATCTCCGCTTCTGCCGGTACACATATTCGATTCAGGAATCGCAGCATTCCTTGATCGTCCACAAGAAATCCATTAGCATGGCCTTCGCTGATTTTGGATCGAATCCTTTGCAATTCTGGATCAAGAGCTTGCTTCTCCTTAATCAAATCAAGTAAAGTAGGTTGCACTACCAATGCCATTAACCTCGTGGGTGTGTCGGGGGCTACAACCTCCAAATTCAAGCGTCGCAATTCCGCCAATAGCGGGGGTTGAGTAACAAGTAGCATCGCTAAATTTTCCATCGATTTGCGACTTAGAGCATCTGCCACCACATTCGCTTTTCCCGGGTGGTAGAGAATAGTCAAATCATAGTCTTTAAGTAGCTCCAACCATCTTCGTTGCCTCAAATTTAAATCCTTCTGCGTGAACAGATATTTTAAGCTCTTATGGTCGGTGTAGACTTCACAACGCTCGCCATAAAGATAATGACGCCAAAGCTTCAAAGCGAACACCACGGCCGCTAACTCCAAATCGTGGGTTGGATAATTCTTTTCATAATCCTTAAGTTGACGGGAAGCATAAGCTATTACTTTTTCGTCCTGCATCAAAACACAACCCAAACCATTAAGTGAAGCATCACTATAAATCACATACCCTGCTCCCGCAACCGGCAAAGTCAAGATCGGGGCGGTAGTCAAGCGCTCCTTCAACTCTAAGAAGCTCCTATCACATAAGCCATTCCAAATGAACTTAGTTCCCTTGTGTGTGAGTCGAGTGAGAGGCATAGATAACTTAGCGAATCCCTCGACAAACCTCCGGTAGTATCCGGCTAGACCAATAAAACTTTGAATCTCGGTCACATTTGTTGGTCTAGGCCAATCCTTGATCGCCTCAATCTTCTTAGGATCCACGGCTACACCGTCTCCCGAAATTACATGCCCCAAAAAGGACACTTCGTGAAGCCAAAATTCGCACTTCTTCAACTTAGCAAAAAGTTTCTTCTCCCGAAGTACTTGCAATACTTGCCTCAAATGATCTCTATGTTCCTCGTCGCTTCGAGAATACACCAAGATGTCGTTGATGAACACCACTACAAACCTGTCTAAGTAAGGCTTAAAGACACGGTTCATTAAATCCATAAAAGCTGCCGGGGCATTAGTAAGCCCAAACGGCATAATAGTAAACTCATAATGTCCATACCGTGTTCGAAAAGCCGTCAGGGGTACATCATCCGCCTTGATCTTGAGTTGGTGATAACCAGATTGTAAGTCTATCTTGGAATACACCAAAGATCCTTGTAGTTGATCGAACAAGTCGTCAATCCTCGGTAGTGGATACCTATTCTTGATCGTAACCTTATTAAGCTCACGATAATCCACGCATAAGCGAAGAGATCAGTCCTTCTTCTTCACAAATAAAACCGGCGCTCCCCAAGGTGATACACTCGGTCTGATAAAGCCCTTATCCAATAAGTCTTGCAACTGCGCTTTCAACTCCTTCAGCTCGGCAGGTGCCATTCTATAGGGTGCCTTTGAAATCGGGGTAGTCCCGGGAATGAGATCCACCACGAATTCAATTTCCCTATCCGGTGGCAAACCCGGAAGATCCGCCGGAAACACATCAACAAACTCCCGCACGATGGGTATGTCCTCAATCCGCGGGGTGTCTCCATCCCTCACCACCACGCTAGCTAGGTAAGCTACACAACCACTCCGAATCAAGTGCTTAGCCCGTGCAGAAGAGATAGTCATCGTGAACAGCGAACTCTTGCACGCTCGAAACACAACTTCATCCTTTCCGGGCTCCCGAAAAGTCACAATCCGATCCTTGCAATCGATTATGGCGTAGTATTTTGTGAGCCAATCCATGCCCAATACTACGTCAAATTCGCCAAGCTTCCGCAAGACTAGCAAATCGATCGGCATAACCCAATCCCCTACTCTAACAGGACAACTAGGGCAAAACTCCCGAATGTCCAAAATGTGGTCGGGGACGACAACATGTCCCGGATGCAAAGTAGGTGCAATGTCGATGCCATGCAACTCGGCAAACAGCCGATCAATAAAAGAATGCGATGCACCAGTGTCAAATTGTCACGCCCCGGGGCCCCAGCGGAAGCCCACCCGGGCGCATGCACAGACCCGCCGTGTACACAAACAACCAACATGCACACAAGGCGTCTAATAACAACATGAATGAAAGGAAATAAAGTAAAGAATCCTATCATGATACTCAGAGCATACATACAAAACAGACGAGGTCTCGAGGTAACAATATGAAATACTATAAAAGTGAGATCACCACAAGGTATAATACATCATAAACCCAAAAAGGGACATAGGGTAGTCTCTACAAAAGTGGTCAAAACAAAAACACCTCTCAAACAAAAACATAAAGAAAGGTGTGCCACCTAGTCGCTAGTATCCTCGCGATCTAGCTACTCGCAATGCCCTTGCCGCGGTCCCTAGCCTCTCCCGCAGTGGATGGCTCTGAAATAAAAACAACAACCCCAGGGGGATGAGAACTATTATTCAATAGTTCCCAGTGGGTAAGCCGCCGATAGGAGCGGAGTACACCACTAGGCCAACTGAGGCAAAGTAGGGTTAGATGATAAAAACATGATTTATAATAAAACTTCAATGCTACAATGCCTCAAGGTATAATTATATTAATATGAACTAAACTACTCATGCACATGTATAATCATGCAACCTTTTACAATAGGAATGTTCATATCTGCATATAATCATAAGCATGTAATCATAAAGAATACGATAAGGAAAGTTCACTTGTGCCGTGCCTAATGGCTCCGTGGTAGTCAACACCTCACGCTTCGGTGAGCCTTACCCACGGCGGTTCCATTTCGGCGCTCTCTCAAACACACGTGCGAAATAACTGTCGCTAGGCCATCTCCGGAGTGCCGGCTTGTGGGGAGCGACCCTCACAAGCATGTGTAAACGAGCATAGTGGCAACAAGCAACTATAGATCATACAATATCTCTCATCATGTCTAAGAACATGGAATACAACCAATAAGCATATCTAGATTGTCGTGTCATTCATGTTATTCATCTAGATGCAATGCCGCAAGTTTAACTTTACACTTGTTCTAAACACGTCATATGTCACACATACTCTACACTATTCCATGAAGTTAAGTGTCATGAGTATTACCAAGTTCAATGTCCTCTATTTTCACATATGTCTCTACTTATCTAAGTAGATGTCCCAACAATCATATGTCGTGTATGTACCACAACTAGTTCAACCTTCTATGTGTCAAGAATATTTTCTAGTTCATTGTTCACTAATGCCACCAATGTCATTACTCATTTAAGTAACCATTCATGATGTACTAGGTAAATACCAAATAAACTCCTACTACATAGGATGTCCCATTTTCTCATATACTTATGTTCTATAAGTACATGCATTGTGAAGTTTCTACTATGTCATAACTAGCATGAAGATGCACTAAATCAAGCTCTTAAGCTATAAGGAAGACATAGAGGGAATTCACCCATTTCGGTGAGGTCAAACCCACCCGAAGCCCGACGGAACTTCGCAGTACCGTGAAACAAAGTTGTCCCCTCGATTTCTAGCGCCCTAAAGGAGATCCCCAAGGGGTTAGAACATCGAACAACCAAAATCGAAAAGTGACATTCTACAAAGGGGAAAAAGGGGAAAATACCTTAGATCAAGCAATCTCTTGTCCAAAGTCCAAAATGGAGTTAGGAGGCCTCAAATCCAACCTAACACAACATTCTACACCCATCAATCCCCTTTCAAAACCCCAAAATCAAGAAACCCTAAAGGTAAACCCTAGGTTTCCCAAAATGGAATTTCTACAAGCAAAACCCTAAAAATCAACACTAAAAGAGGATCAAAGAGGGGAAAACTCACCTCTTACAAGCTCCAAGCTAGTTCCAAGAAGCTAGGGTTGGAGAATCACCTCAAACAAGCTTTCCTCTCCTTCACCTTGTTCCTCCAAACGCAAGCTAGCAAGCTTGAGAGCAAAGAGGAAGGGAAAAGAGATCAAATCTCAAGCTTCCTTCTCCAAGAAACCAAAACCTAGAGAGAGAGAGAGGAAGGAGAACTCACCTCCAAGAGTTCTAAGTCCTCAGCAATGAGGGCTGAGAGGGGAGGGTGTAGGGTTAAGTTGTATGATGCTACAATTGCCCTAACACCCCTCCAAAAGCCAACAATCACAAAACAGCACAAAACAGGATTCTGGACACTATATACCGGTATGCGTATGGGCATACCGGTATCCAGTCAGAAATCCCGCAAACCCGAGCCTCGGCCAAGCAGGCTACGCGAAGGGATTCCGGTATGCGCAATGCCAGTACCGGTATCTCTTCTCCAATACCGGTATGCGATGGTGCATACCGGTATGCCAGCCCATTCCGGTATCTCCAACGGGATTCCGCAGAACCCGAGAGCTGCCAGACTCGGTTTAACACAGCATTCCGGTATCTCCAGAGCACATACCGGTATGCAATGCCAAAACCTGCAGTTTTGCAGATTTCGACTTTCGGAGTCCGTTTTCGCACTTCTAAAGTCCCGAAAACGCTCCTAAGGGCTCGAAACAAAGCCAAAACCTCCAGATTAGTACAAAGTACTAATATCACACTAGAACCTTGCAATTTGCCAAAGTTCAGTGTACTACATACACCCCTCCTAAAAAGGAGTTTCGTCCGCGAAACTAGAAGTCAAGTACCTTAGGACTCCATCTGAAAAAGATGGGGGTACCGCTCCAACAGCGAGCTCTCCAAATCCCAAGTTGCTTCGCGCTCGTCGTGGTTGCTCCATAGCACCTTCACATAAGGGATCTCTCGATTCCGGAGTTTCTTCACCTCACGAGCAAGAATCTTCGTCGGGTACTCCTCGAAACTCAAATCTTCATGCAGTTCCAACGGCGTGAAGTCCAACACATGAGTTGGGTCAAAAACATACTTCCGGAGCAAGGATACGTGGAACACGTTGTGCACTCCCGATAGATTCGGCGGTAAAGCGAGCCGATATGCTACCGGGCCCACCCGTTCCAACACTTCAAAAGGTCCAATAAAGCGAGGACTAAGCTTTCCTCGAATACCAAATCTCTTAATCCCCTTTGTCGGCGATACCTTTAGGAAGACATGGTCTCCTACTTGGAACTCCAACTCTCGCCGACGCTTATCAGCATAACTCTTTTGGCGACTTTGAGCTGAAATCAGTCTTTGTCGAGCAATCCGAACCTTGTCCTCGGCCTCCTGTAGCACGTCGGGACCCAAAACTAGCTTCTCACCCACTTCACTCCAATGAAGTGGTGATCGACACTTCCTTCCGTAAAGAGCTTCGAAGGGTGCCATCTTAATGCTTGCTTGATAACTGTTGTTATAAGCAAACTCTGCCATAGGTAGGTGTTGATGCCAACCTCCTTGGTAATCCATGATACAAGCTCGAAGCATGTCCTCCAAGATCTGAATGGTACGTTCAGATTGACCATCGCTTTGGGGGTGAAAAGCCGTGCTGAAATCCAGACGAGTGCCCAAAGCGTCATGTAAACTCTTCCAAAAGTGCGACACAAATCTAGTGTCTCTATCCGATACAATCGATGTAGGCACTCCATGAAGTCGCACCACCTCGTCAAGATAGACTTGAGCAAGTCTCTCCCCTGCCCAAGTAGTATGTATAGGGATAAAGTGTGCCGATTTAGTCAATCGATCCACAATCACCCACACTGCATCATGCCCGGCTTGAGAGCGAGGCAATCCAGAAACAAAGTCCATAGTAATACGCTCCCACTTCCAAACCGGTATCGGTAAACTCTGAAGCTTTCCCGCGGGGAGTCTATGTTCAGCTTTCACTTGTTGGCAAGTTAAACATCTAGCTACAAACTCGCCAACATCCTTCTTCATTCCGGGCCACCAATAGTGCAATTTTAAATCCTTGTACATCTTTGTGCCACCCGGATGCACGGTATAGGGCGCTCGGTGAGCTTCGGTCAGAATCCTTTCCTTGATTTCCGCTTCAGCCGGTACACATAAACGATTCAGGAATCGCAGCATTCCTTGATCGTCCACAAGAAAACCCTTAGCAAGTCCTTCGCTGATTTTGGACCGAATCCTTTGCAATTCTGGATCAAGAACTTGCTTCTCTTTAATCAAATCAAGTAAAGTAGGTTGCACTACCAAAGCCATTAACCTCGCGGGTGTATCGGGGGCTACAACCTCCAAATCCAATCATCGCAACTCCGCCAATAGCGGGGGTTGGGTAACAAGTAGCGTCGCTAAATTTTCCATCGATTTGCGACTTAGAGCATCTGCCACCACATTTGCTTTTCCTGGGTGGTATAGAATAGTCAAGTCATAATCCTTAAGTAGCTCCAACCATCTTCGTTGCCTCAAATTTAAATCCTTCTGTGTAAACAGATATTTTAGGCTCTTGTGGTCGGTGTAGACTTCACAACGCTCGCCATAAAGATAATGACGCCAAAGCTTCAAAGCGAACACCACGGCCGCTAACTCCAAATCGTGGGTTGGATAATTCTTTTCATAATCCTTTAGTTGACGGGAAGCATAAGCTATAACTTTTCCGTCCTGCATCAAAACACAACCCAAACCATTAAGTGAAGCATCACTATAAATCACATACCCTGCTCCCGCAATAGGCAAAGTCAAGATCGGGGCGGTAGTCAAGCGTTCCTTCAACTCCAAGAAGCTCCTATCACATAAGTCATTCCAAATGAACTTAGTCCCTTTGTGAGTGAGTCGAGTGAGAGGCATAGATAACTTAGCGAATCCCTCGACAAACCTCCGGTAGTAGCCGGCTAGACCAATAAAACTCCGAATCTCGGTCACATTCGTTGGTCTAGGCCAATCCTTGATAGCCTCGATCTTCTTAGGGTCCACGGCCACACCGTCTCCCGAGATCACATGTCCCAAAAAAGATACTTCGCGGAGCCAAAATTCACACTTCTTCAACTTAGCAAAAAGTTCCTTCTCCCGAAGTACTTGCAATACTTGTCTCAAATGATCTCTATGTTCCTCGTCGCTTCGAGAATACACCAAAATGTCGTCGATGAACACGACTACAAACCTGTCTAAGTAAGGCTTAAAGACACGGTTCATTAAATCCATAAAAGCTGCCGGGGCATTAGTAAGCCCAAACGGCATAACAGTAAACTCATAATGTCCATACCGTGTTCGAAAAGCCGTCAGAGGTACATCCTCAGCCTTGATCTTGAGTTGGTGATATCCAGATTGTAAGTCTATCTTGGAATACACCAAAGATCCTTGCAGTTGATCGAACAAGTCGTCAATCCTCGGTAGTGGATACCTATTCTTGATCGTAACCTTATTAAGCTCACGATAATCCACGCATAGGCGAAGAGATCCGTCCTTCTTCTTCACAAATAAAACCGGTGCTCCCCAAGGTGAAACACTTGGTCTGATGAAGCCTTTATCCAACAAGTCTTGCAACTGTGCTTTCAACTCCTTCAGTTCGGCAGGTGCCATCCTATAGGGTGCCTTTGAAATCGGGGTAGTCCCGGGAACGAGATCCACCACGAATTCAATCTCCCTATCCGGTGGCATACCCGGAAGATCCGCCGGAAATACATCAACAAACTCCCGCACAACGGGTATGTCCTCAATCCGCGGGGTGTCACTATCCTTCAACACCACGCTAGCAAGATAAGCTACACAACCACTCCGAATCAAGTGTTTAGCCCGTGCAGAAGAGATAGTCATCGCAAATAGCGAACTCTTGCACGCTCGAAACACAACTTCATCCTTTCCGGGCTCCCGAAAAGTCACAATCCGATCCTTGCAATCGATTGTGGCGTAGTATTTTGTGAGCCAATCCATGCCCAATACTACGTCAAACTCGCCAAGCTTCCGCAAAACTAGCAAATCAATTGGCATAATCCAATCCCCTATTCTAACAGGGCAACTAGAGCAAAACTCCCGAATATCCAAAATGTGGTCGGGGATGACAACACGTCCCGGAAGCAAAGTAGGTGCAATCTCTATGTCATGCAACTCGGCAAACAGCCGATCAATAAAAGAATGAGATGCACCAGTGTCAAATAAAGCTCTAACTCTGGTTCCATTAATTAAAATGATACCTGCGACGACCTCCTCGGCTGCTGTCGCCTCCACGGCCTGAGCCGCATACATACGCCCGCTAGGCGCCTGTCGGGATCCCTCAATCTGCTGCTGCTGCTGCTGCTGATAGGGCGGTCGCCCCGCCGAGTAGTGAGTAGCAGGGGTCCCACGACCCTGCCCTGGTGGTGCCGGTGCTGAAGCTGATGAAGGCGCTGGGGAAGAACCCCTCCGGCACTGAGATCGAATGTGACCCTCCTGGCCACACTTAAAACACTTGCCACTACGCTGCGAACATTGCGGTGCGAAATGAGGGCCACCACAAATGACACAACGCAACGGCTTCTGGGAATCCGATGCTCCGCGCGGTGGAGCCGAGCTGCGCCCACCCGACTGGCTCCTCGGGTGCTTTGGTGGTTTCTTGGAGTAACTCTTGCTACCTCCTTCGCTCGCCGGCCTCTTTCCTCTCTGTCGGTCCCAAGCTTCGATTTCCTCCCTCGCAATCTCCGCGCCTTTTTCCACAACTAGGGCGCGATTCACCACTTCCCGGTAGGTCTGCAACCCTGCCGCCTGTACCAATCTGTAGATCGACGGTCGAAGACCCGCCTCGAAGATACGAGCCTTATCCTCGTCATTCCTCACCACGTAGGGTACGCAGTGTAGAAGACGAGAAAACTCTCGTTCATACTCCGTCACCGTCATGTCCCGCTGACGCAAGTTGCGAAGATCCCTCTCCATCTGCCTCTTGACACTTGGAGGAAAATAATTCGACAACAAAAGGTCCTTGAATCCGCTCCAAGTGATAGCCGCTAAATCGGTGTTCGGGTCATCCCGAATATCCGCCCACCAACGATAAGCCGCGCCGTCGAGATGATACGTGGCCAACCATACCTTGTACTGCTCCTCCACAAAGGTGTCATGAAAGAGCTTTTCCATGTGGAGAACCCACTTCTCCACCATCCAATGGTCCGCTTTCTCACCGTCGAAGACTTGAGGGTTACATCTTCGAAACTCATTCAGACGCTCCATCAACCTATCTCGCTCAGTCCCGACAACCATCATAGGCAAAACCGTTCTCGCCGGTGATGCCTGCGTCGGGGGTGTCATAGCCGTCTCCTCCCTCGGCTCGGTACTGGGCACCACAGGTGTCGGCCCAGGGATAGGCGCCGATGCTCCAACAGTCGCACCTCCAGCTCGCGTAGGCGGCGGAGGATCCTGCGCAGTCCTGGTAGAAGCCTGCTGAAGTAATAACTCCTCCATCCGCTTCATCCTCGCCTCCTGTCGACGTGCGGCATCGGCTTGCTGTTGAGCCGCAGTCGCCTGCTGTGCCACCAGACCTGTCAACGCAGTCAACTGGTCTCTCAACTCGCGGACCTCACCAGATCCGGAAGTTGCAGAGGTCTCCACATCCTCTATGTCGGCTGCCGCTGCCATCTCGGTCGACTGGGAACGAGTAGTCGGCATCACAAGCTACAGTAACATAGAATGCGTAAGTTAGAAAACTCACGCTCACGAAACCCCACTCAGATAATAAAATCCCCAATCATGCGAAAGTAAATGAAGTGAGTTCCTAACTAACTCCCGATGTCACGTTGTCGGCCGCCAACGTGACCTCCTAAGAGTTAGGTGTCACACACTTCGATCAAACTCCAACTACTTGGAGAATAAAGACACAACCCAATTGTGTTACTTTCGCTACAAACAATCTCGTCTCTCACGAGTCTAAGTCCTATAGTCCAACCGGCCTAAGGTTTTCTAGGTCAACAATGACTTAACCCTAGGCTCTGATACCACTATAATCTGTCACGCCCCGGGGCCCCAGCGGAAGCCCACCCGGGCGCATGCACAGACCCGCCGTGTACACAAACAACCAACATGCACACAAGGCGTCTAATAACAACATGAATGAAAGGAAATAAAGTAAAGAATCCTATCATGATACTCAGAGCATACATACAAAACAGACGAGGTCTCGAGGTAACAATATGAAATACTATAAAAGTGAGATCACCACAAGGTATAATACATCATAAACCCAAAAAGGGACATAGGGTAGTCTCTACAAAAGTGGTCAAAACAAAAACACCTCTCAAACAAAAACATAAAGAAAGGTGTGCCACCTAGTCGCTAGTATCCTCGCGATCTAGCTACTCGCAATGCCCTTGCCGCGGTCCCTAGCCTCTCCCGCAGTGGATGGCTCTGAAATAAAAACAACAACCCCAGGGGGATGAGAACTATTATTCAATAGTTCCCAGTGGGTAAGCCGCCGATAGGAGCGGAGTACACCACTAGGCCAACTGAGGCAAAGTAGGGTTAGATGATAAAAACATGATTTATAATAAAACTTCAATGCTACAATGCCTCAAGGTATAATTATATTAATATGAACTAAACTACTCATGCACATGTATAATCATGCAACCTTTTACAATAGGAATGTTCATATCTGCATATAATCATAAGCATGTAATCATAAAGAATACGATAAGGAAAGTTCACTTGTGCCGTGCCTAATGGCTCCGTGGTAGTCAACACCTCACGCTTCGGTGAGCCTTACCCACGGCGGTTCCATTTCGGCGCTCTCTCAAACACACGTGCGAAATAACTGTCGCTAGGCCATCTCCGGAGTGCCGGCTTGTGGGGAGCGACCCTCACAAGCATGTGTAAACGAGCATAGTGGCAACAAGCAACTATAGATCATACAATATCTCTCATCATGTCTAAGAACATGGAATACAACCAATAAGCATATCTAGATTGTCGTGTCATTCATGTTATTCATCTAGATGCAATGCCGCAAGTTTAACTTTACACTTGTTCTAAACACGTCATATGTCACACATACTCTACACTATTCCATGAAGTTAAGTGTCATGAGTATTACCAAGTTCAATGTCCTCTATTTTCACATATGTCTCTACTTATCTAAGTAGATGTCCCAACAATCATATGTCGTGTATGTACCACAACTAGTTCAACCTTCTATGTGTCAAGAATATTTTCTAGTTCATTGTTCACTAATGCCACCAATGTCATTACTCATTTAAGTAACCATTCATGATGTACTAGGTAAATACCAAATAAACTCCTACTACATAGGATGTCCCATTTTCTCATATACTTATGTTCTATAAGTACATGCATTGTGAAGTTTCTACTATGTCATAACTAGCATGAAGATGCACTAAATCAAGCTCTTAAGCTATAAGGAAGACATAGAGGGAATTCACCCATTTCGGTGAGGTCAAACCCACCCGAAGCCCGACGGAACTTCGCAGTACCGCGAAACAAAGTTGTCCCCTCGATTTCTAGCGCCCTAAAGGAGATCCCCAAGGGGTTAGAACATCGAACAACCAAAATCGAAAAGTGACATTCTACAAAGGGGAAAAAGGGGAAAATACCTTAGATCAAGCAATCTCTTGTCCAAAGTCCAAAATGGAGTTAGGAGGCCTCAAATCCAACCTAACACAACATTCTACACCCATCAATCCCCTTTCAAAACCCCAAAATCAAGAAACCCTAAAGGTAAACCCTAGGTTTCCCAAAATGGAATTTCTACAAGCAAAACCCTAAAAATCAACACTAAAAGAGGATCAAAGAGGGGAAAACTCACCTCTTACAAGCTCCAAGCTAGTTCCAAGAAGCTAGGGTTGGAGAATCACCTCAAACAAGCTTTCCTCTCCTTCACCTTGTTCCTCCAAACGCAAGCTAGCAAGCTTGAGAGCAAAGAGGAAGGGAAAAGAGATCAAATCTCAAGCTTCCTTCTCCAAGAAACCAAAACCTAGAGAGAGAGAGAGGAAGGAGAACTCACCTCCAAGAGTTCTAAGTCCTCAGCAATGAGGGCTGAGAGGGGAGGGTGTAGGGTTAAGTTGTATGATGCTACAATTGCCCTAACACCCCTCCAAAAGCCAACAATCACAAAACAGCACAAAACAGGATTCTGGACACTATATACCGGTATGCGTATGGGCATACCGGTATCCAGTCAGAAATCCCGCAAACCCGAGCCTCGGCCAAGCAGGCTACGCGAAGGGATTCCGGTATGCGCAATGCCAGTACCGGTATCTCTTCTCCAATACCGGTATGCGATGGTGCATACCGGTATGCCAGCCCATTCCGGTATCTCCAACGGGATTCCGCAGAACCCGAGAGCTGCCAGACTCGGTTTAACACAGCATTCCGGTATCTCCAGAGCACATACCGGTATGCAATGCCAAAACCTGCAGTTTTGCAGATTTCGACTTTCGGAGTCCGTTTTCGCACTTCTAAAGTCCCGAAAACGCTCCTAAGGGCTCGAAACAAAGCCAAAACCTCCAGATTAGTACAAAGTACTAATATCACACTAGAACCTTGCAATTTGCCAAAGTTCAGTGTACTACACAAATAAAGCTCTAACTCTAATTCCATTAATTAAAATGATACATGCGACGACCTCCTCGGCTGCTGTCGCCTCCACGGCCTGAGCCGCATACATACGCCCACTAGGCGCCTGTCGGGATCCCTCGATCTGCTGCTGCTGCTGAAAGGGCGGTCGCCCCGCCGAGTAGTGAGTAGCTGGGGTCCCACGACCCTGTCCCGGTGGTGTCGGTGCTGACGCCGATGAAGGCGCTGGGGAAAAACCCCTCCGGCACTGAGATCGAATGTGACCCTCCTGGCCACACTTAAAACACTTGCCACTACGTTACGGGCATTGCGGTGCGAAATGAGGACCACCACAAATGACGCAACGCGGCGGCTTCTGAGAATCCGGTGCTCCGCGCGGTGGAGCCGAGCCGCGCCCACCCGATTGGCTCCTCGGGTGCTTCGGTGGTTTCTTGGAGTAACTCTTGCTACCTCCTTCGCCCGCCGGCCTCTTACCCTTCTGTCGATCCCAAGCTTCGATCTCCTCTCTCGCAATCTCCGCGCCCTTTTCCACAACTAAGGCGCGATTCACCACCTCCCGGTAGGTCTGCAACCCTGTCGCTTGCACCAATCTATAGATCGACGGTCGAAGGCCCGCCTCGAAGATATGAGCCTTATCCTCGTCATTTCTCACCACGTCGGGTACGCAGTACAAAAGACGAGAAAACTCTCGTTCATACTCCGTCACCGTCATGTCCCGCTGACGCAAGCTGCGCAGATCCCTCTCCATCTGCCTCTTGACACTTGGAGGAAAGTAGTTTGACAACAAAAGGTCCTTGAACCCGCTCCAAGTGATAGCCGCCAAATCGGTGTTCGGGTCATCCCGAATGTCCGCCCACCATCGATATGCCGCGCCGTCAAGATGATACGTGGCCAACCATACCTTATACTCCTCCACAAACGTATCATGAAAAAGCTTTTCTATGTGGAGAACCCACTTCTCCACCGTCCAATGATCCGCTTTCTCGCCATCGAAGACTTGAGGGTTACATCTTCGAAACTTGTTCAAATGCTCCATCAATCTATCTCGCTCTGTCCCGACCACCATCAAAGGCAAAACCGTCCTCGCCGGCGATGCTCGCATCGGGGGTGTCATAGCCGTCTCCTCCCTCGGCTCGGCACTGGGCGCCACAGGGGTCGGCCCAGGGATAGGCGCCGATGCTCCAACAGTCGCACCCCCAACTGGCGTAGGTGGCGTAGGATCCTGAACAGTCCTGGTAGAAGCCTGCTGAAGTAATAACTCCTCCATCCTCTTCATCCTTGCCTCCTGTCGACGTGCGGCATCGGCTTGCTGTTGAGCCGCAGTCGCCTGCTGTGCCACCAGATCTGTCAACGCTGTCAACTGGTCTCTCAACTCGCGGACCTCACTGGATCCGAAAGTTGCAGAGGTCTCCATATCCTCTGTGTCGGCTGCCGCTGCCATCTCGGTCGATTGGGAACGAGTAGTCGGCATTACAAGCTACAATAACATAGAATGCGCAAGTTAGAAAACTCACGCTAACGAAACCCCACTCAGATAATAAAATGCCCAATCATGTGAAAGTAAATGAAGTGAGCTCCTAACTAACTCCCGATGTCACGTTGTCGGCCGCCAACGTGACCTCCTAAGAGTTAGGTGTCACACACTTCGATCAAACTCCAACTACTTGGAGAATAAAGACACAACCCAATTGTGTTACTTTCGCTAAAAACAATCTCGTCTCTCACGAGTCTAAGTCCTATAGTCCAACCGGCCTAAGATTTTCTAGGTCCACAATGACTTAACCCTAGGCTCTGATACCACTATAATCTGTCACGCCCCGGGGCCCCAGCGGAAGCCCACCCGGGCGCATGCACAGACCCACCGTGTACACAAACAACCAACATGCACACAAGGCGTCTAATGACAAGCATGAAAGAAAGAAATAAAAACAAGTAATCCTATCATGATAATCAGAGCATACATACTAAACAAGTAAGGTCTCAAGGTAAAAGCATGAAATACTATAAGAGTAAAGTCACTACAAGAGTTTGGTACAACATAAACCCAAAAAGTGACATAGGGTAGTCTCTACAAAAGTGGTCGATACAAAAACACCTCTCAAGTAAAACATAAAAAAAAGGTGTGCCACCTAGTCGCTAGCACCCTCGCGATCTAGCTACTCGCAATGCCCTTGCCGCGGTCCCTAGCCTCTCCCGCAGTGGATGGCTCTGAAATAAAACAACAAACCCCAGGGGGATGAGAACTATTATTCAATAGTTCCCAGTGGGTAAGCCGCCGAGAGGAGCGGAGTACACCACTAGGCCAACTGAGGCAAAGTAGGGTTAGATAATAAAAGGATATTTTATAATGAAACTTCAATGCTACAATGCCTCAAGATATAATCATATTAACATGAACTAAACTACTCATGCACATGTATAAGCATGCAACCTTTTACAATATGAATGTTCATTTTGCATATAACATTAAATATGTAGTCATAAATGGGTATATCGAAAGAATGTTCACTTGTGCCGTGCCTAATGGCTCCGTGGTAGTCAACACCTCACGCTTCGGTGAGCCTTACCCACGGCGGTTCCATTTCGGCGCTCTCTCTAACACAAGGGCGAAATAACTGTCGCTAGGCCATCTCCGGAGTGCCGGCTTGTAGGGAGCGACGCTCACAAGCATGTGTAACGAGCATAGTGGCGAACAAGTAACAATCAATCACATAGTATATATCGTCATGTCTAAAAACATGGAATGCCAACTAATGTCCAAGTCTAGATCATAATGTCATTCTAGATGTTCTTCTAGATGAAATGTCATAAGTTCAACTTCGCATTATGGTTCGACATGTCATATGTCATATCTACCCTATGACTAGTCCATGAAACTAAGTGTCATGAGTATTACCAAGTTCATTGTTCTCTATTGTCACACATGTCTCTACTTGTCTAAGTAGATGTCCCAACAAGCACATAAGTGGATTAATCTATTTCCATAGCCATTCATAATGCACTATGCATAAATCATGCAATCTTCCTACAACATAGGATATATATAATTTGCATATAATAGCACATGAATCTCATGCATTCTACAATTCTACCCTGTGATAATTAGTATGAATATGCACTAATTTAAGCTCTTAAGCTACAACGATGACATAGGGAGAATTCACCCATTTCGGTGAGGTCAAACCCACCCGAAGCCCTTCGGAACCTCGCAGTATCCGAAAACAAAGTTGTCCCCTCGATTTCTAGCGCCCTAAAGGAGATCCCTATGGGGTTAGAACATTGAACAACCAAAATCGAAAAAACGACATACAAAAAAGGGAAAAAAGGGTGAAAATACCTTAGACCAAGAATTTCTTGTCCAAAGTCCAAAATAGAGTTAGGAGGCCTCAAATCCAACCTAACACAACATTCTACACCCATCAATTCCCATTCAAAATCCCGAAATTAAGAAACCCTAAAAATAAACCCTAGGTTTCCCATAATGGGATTTCTCCAACAAAACCTCAATTAAACTACAAAAGAGGGTTCAAAAGAGGAAAACTCACCTCTTTAAAGCTCCAAACAAGATCCAAGAAAGCTAGGTTTGGAGATAAACCTCAAACAAGCTCTTCTCTTCCTCCACCACGTCCACCAAGAACAAGCTAGCAAGCTTGAGGGCAAAAGAGAAGGAAAAGGAGATCAAACCCTAGGTTTAATCACCAAAAACCCAAGAAATCTAGAGAGAGAAAGGGAGAAAGACCTTACCTCTTTTCTCCAAGTCCTCAGCAATATGGCTGAGGGGGGGCCTGTGAGGGGTTAAGTGTTATGATGTAACAATTGTCCTAACACCCCTCCAAAAGCCAACATTCGCAAAACAGCTCAAATAAAATTTTTGGTTCTGTATACCGGTATGCGTATGGGCATACCGGTACCAGGCCAGAAATTCCGCAAACCCGAGCCTCGGCCAAGCAGGCCACGCGAAGGGATTCCGGTATGCGCATTGCCAGTACCGGTATATCAACTCCAATACCGGTATGCGATAGCACATACCGGAATTCCAGCCCATTCCGGTATTTCCAGCGGGATTCCGCAGAACCCGAGAGCCGCGAAATTCGGTTTAACACAGCATTCCGGTATCCCAAAGATGAATACCGGTATGCAATGCCAAAACTTGCAGTTTTGCAGATTTCGACTCCCGGAGTCCGTTTTCGCACTTCTCAAGTCCCGAAAACGCTCCCAACGGCTCGAAACAAAACCAAAACCTCCAGATTAGTACGGAGTACTAATCTCACACTAGAACCTTGCAATTCGCTAAAGTTCAATGTACTACATCTTTGCACTTTTCTCACACCACAAAAAATAAATTCTTTAGAGGCATTTTATAATTGGACCGGCCTATTAGCAATATGTCATCATTGGACTGGACCATATCATAGCCTAAGGACGAATAATTAAGTAGCCTTCCCACGTTTTGAGCCTCTCATAAAACCAGCCCAATAACACCCGAACAGCCTAAAAAGAAAAAAGAATTTACCACCATGCCTCAGTAGTGAAACTTTCCATTTTGGGCAATTCACGGAGTTACTATTTCCGACTTTACCTAAAATGGAAAGCCCGGTAATTTTATCCAAAATGGCACAAAGAGAACCGTAGTGGGACCTGGACCGGCCTGTTGAGGCCCATTGTTTTATAGAGCATTACCATCTTAGAATTTGTGGGCTGTTATTGGACCATTTTGCCTTAATGGGCCGGCGCAGGCCCATCTCCCATCATTAACTTTCCTTTTTAGGTAAAGTCGGAAATAGTAACTCTCGTGAATTGCCCAAAATGGAAAGTTTCACTACCGAGGCATAGTCGTAAAAAAATGGCATTTTCGGTTATGCTTGTGCTCGTGATGATGATGGCTGCTGGTAGTGGTCGTGGTCGCGGCAAGCAACATGTCACCAAGAGGACACGTGTAGAGGAGGATTCCTCGAGCACCGAGTCGGAGGGCTCCGAGTATGCTCCGGAAGAGCAAATTGATCGCGGAAAGGGTAAAGCTACTGAGGGTTCTACTCGTAGGGGGAGAGCTTCTTCTCCACCTCGTCGGAGCACCGGTGGTCCGGTTATTCGCGAACCGAGTACGGGGGAACGACGTACCAAACGAGGAGCAGATACTCGCGGTGTTTCCTCTACTCGGCGAACGGCTTATGCAGGCAAGGCTTGTCATGCAGAGCGCAATGTGAACTTCAGCGAGCTGTCACGTGAAGTTCCAGACTTCGCTCAACTACTTCAACGAGCTCCGATCGAACCAGTCGGTCGCCTTCCTGTTCGTGCCCCTTTTTGCGTGGAATTAATTCGGGACTTTTATCTGCATGGGCGTGTTACTTATGAAGACCCTGAAACAGGACATTATCAGTTTGAGACTACGGTTCGAGGTGTACGCGTGGTGGTCACTCCTCACACTGTTGGAGAGATTTTTGGTTTACATGTGAGCACCACGGGTTTATCTTATACTCAAGGGCATATTCAACCGTCGTCACATTGGGAGATAATGACAGAGGCCTTATGCAAACCGGGCACTTACACAAACCATTTGTTTGTTGAATCACGGGAATTGAAGCCCGAATATCACATTCTTTCTTTAATCGTCTGCTACAACATTGTGCCGACAGTTGACACAAAACGCATCCGGTGGGACCGTTTAGTGCTTCTCTTTTTACTTGGTCATCCGGAGTATGCGGTGGGACTCAACATCAACATCCTTTTTCTGATGTGGCAGCGTATGGCTACTGTTATTCATGCTTCTGGACGTCGTGAGCTTCTACCATTTCCTATTCTGATCACACGTCTTTTAGAAGCACATGGAGTAGATACGTTTTGCAACAAGTATGACTATGGCTTAGGACCTATTGATGGAGTTACCTTGGCTAAGTCGGTCAGCACTTTGAAGACGTTTCAACACGTTAAAGGCTACTCTACTACTACTTCTAGTACCGCGCCTCGTCCTGTTGAGCGTGGTGGGTCGTCTAGCTCAGGGGGAGCAGCTACCGAGGTCTCTCTTCATCATGAATTACGATCTTTCAAGAAGAGGAGCGGGGCTTCCGAGCACTGGAGGACAGACTTAAGAATGTTGAGGACGGTGTGAGAAAAATTCTCGAGATTCTTACTTGTCGTCATGATGACGTTGCCGGTGGTGCGGGTCCTAGTACTTCACATCCACCTGCTCCTTCTTCTTTTGAGCAGCACCTTCCGGGCACTGAAGGTGAAGAAGACAACGATAGTGACGACGAAGAGTGACGTTTTCTATCGCTTATCTTGTTTTCACTTTTCCACTATTTAATGTTTGTCTTAGTTATCTGCTTGCTATTTCCTCTCTATTTTGGACTTGTTCCTCTGGACTAACTCTACTTGCTTAGTTATTGTTATTGTTATCTCTTTCTGTTTTTGATTGGCAATTTTTGACAAAAAGGGGGAGAGAATCATACTACGGGGGAGAGAACATAGTAAGGGGGAGAGAATTATATTGAGGGGGAGAGATGACTAAAAGGGGAAAAAATGATGACATAACTTTTTGCTAACAACTCACTTAACTTGCTTGTTTCTACCTATGTGTGTCTGAAGTTGTTACGGATTTTGTATTGGCATATTTCGTGAGTTGTTGAGTCAGAGTCTTGAAGGTCGAGTGCTTCGTGAACTTGTTGAAGATTCCGAGACTTCAAGCATTGACAACCAACGACTCATGTTTGAATCACGACGTGAAGGTAAGTTTTATTGTTTATATGGTGATTCATCGTTAATTATGGTATTGGAATCATGTGTGTGTGTTTAATCGGATTAAATGAGTTTTTAGGAACTTTGGATACTCGTTTATTTAATTTCCGGAGTCACATACCGGTATGCCTAATCTGATACCGGTATGCATGTGTATTCCGGAATACAATCTGGTGTTCCTCAAAATTGAAGGTGAAAAAAAACTATTTTCAGAATTGTATACCGGTATGCTTAGTCTAGTACCGGTACTGAATCATAGTATACCGGTACTGGAGTGGGAATACCGGAATGCGTATGCGTAGGAAACTGTTTCCGTCATCGCATTCCGGTATCTGCCTACGTATACCGGTATACAGTGCCAGATTTGGTATGTTTTGATTTAATCCGAGTCTATTTGATTCCAACACCTATAAATAACCTATGGGGGTTTTCTCTAACTTTTGGAACAACTCAGAATTCGTACAAGAGAAACCCTAGAGGCTAGGATTTTCGTTCTAAACCTTTTTCCTCAAAATAGCCTCCGAGATCAATACGAGATAGTTTTAATTTCTATTTCATATGTCGAATTGATCTCCGTCTTGCTTAGAACTTTTTCCTCTGGTTCTTAATGAAATTCTAAGCAAGGAATCACCAGTGTAAACCTGAGTTTCTGTTCCAATTTGCGTCGTGGATTCGGCGTGTTCGAGGCGTCGTGGATTCGGCGTATTCGAGGCGATTCGTGGATTCGGATCGTGAAGGCTTCGTGGATTCGAGGCGTGGCGTCTGTGGATTCAGACGTGTGGCGTGGACTGCCGTGGTGTGCGCGAGATCCAGAGAAGATAAAGGAGAGGTTAAGTCCGTGGAGTCGGTAATCACCTTGTAATCTTTTATTCTTAGTGGATTGTTTTTCGCGTGTTGGTCCCGTGGGTTTTTCTCCAAAGTGGAGTTTCCCACGTAAATCTCTGTGTGCTGATTTTATTTTTCGCATTATTTTACAGCATTGAGATTTGTGTTTTTGTTGTTACACCTATTCACCCCCCCTTTAGGTGATAGATATACTCTAGATAGATCCTAGGGCACCCCCCTATCTTTCAGTTTCGTCCCTGAAACTTACTCACACACCATCCGCGAACAACAGCGGATACCTCTCACGCGAAGCAGACTCCAGCTCCCAAGAAGTCTCGCGCTCCTCGCAACTCGTCCACGCAGTCTCACAAATAGAAAGCTCCGGTTCCTCAACTGCTTCACCTTGCGAGCCAAAAACCTCACAGGCACCTCCCCGCAGCTGAGATCCTCCCTCAGCTGAACCATTGTCGGGCCGATCACACGACGCTCACCCACGTCAACCAAACAGAACAGTGATCGACAACGACTTCCACACTAAGCCTCGCACGGTGCCAATCCAATGCTCGCCAGGAAGCTGTCGCAGAAGGCAAACTCCACCAAAGGAAGATATCTGAACTAACCCTCACCAAAATCCAAAACGCATGCCCGGAGCATAACCTTGAGAGTCCAGAAGACTCACTCCGACTGCCCAACACTCAAAGGGTGGTAAACTGAGCTGAAGTCGAGCCTCGTCCCCAATGCCTACTGCAAGCTCCTCCAGAACTGGGAAGCGAAGCGAGGACTCCAATCCAAAACGATCGACACTGGCACTCCAAACAGCCCGACGAACTCATCCAAGTAGCGCTGCGCCAGTCGATCCCGAGACTAAAACGAGTGTACCGGTAGGAAGTGAGCTGCATTCGTCAATCCGTCCACAAAAACCCAAATAGCAACACGACCTCGTTGAGAACGAGGCACCCCGGTGACGAAAAAAAAATCTATGGTAAACTGCTCCCACTTCCCTACAGGTACGGATAGCGGTTGAAGCTTCTCTGCTGATCGCGGATGCTCAGCTTTCACCTGCTGACAAACCAGTCACAGTGCCACAAGCTGAGCTACATCCAGAAACTCTGTCTCGAGTCGCGGTACATCTTCGTCCCTCTATGATGAACGGTGTACGGCGACCGGTGTGCCTCAGCCAAAACTCTCACCTCAAACCCTGAACACTAGGCACACACCTCCGTCCTCGAAGGAAAACCAACAGCATGCAACATGAAGTTACCATCTCTGCCCTGCTCGGCGTCTGCTCGCACTCTCTGCCAGTGCGGAACCATCAGCAGCCTACCGAAAAATCAATCCGTCAAGGTGGGTTGCACCTCCAAGGTCAACAACTACTCGGTAGCTCTAATGAGGTAAAACTCCTAACTCGAGTCGACGAAACTCCACTACCAGCCGCTGCGTACAGGCAGTGTCTCCAAAGCTTGGAAGCGAATACCACCGCTGCTAACTCGAGATCGAGCGCCAGATAGATCTTCTCATAGTCCATCAACTGGCGCGAAGCATTCACGATGACCTTCTTATGCTGAATGAGCACGTACCCCAATCCTATCCAAGATGCATCGCAGTAAACCACAAAACCTCACCAGGCTGCGACAATGCTAAGATAGGGGCGCGAGTCAAACAGTCCAACAGCTCCTAGAAGCTCATCTGACAAGCGGGAGTCTACGGAAACAACACGCCCTTCCTCGACAGCTTACTCAAAGGGGCGGCGATCTTGAGGAACCCTCAACAAATTGCCGAAAACAACTCGTCAAGCCGAGGAAGCTTCTACTCTCTGCCACAGAAGTCGAAACAGGCCAAACCACTATCGAGTTCTCCTTCCTTGGTTCCTCCACAAAACCAACCTACATCACGATGCGAACCAAGAAGGAAACTCCCCGAAAAGATCTGTATGTCGTCAAAGGAGACCACGACCAATTGATCCAAGAACTGCCGAAAACCCAGTTCATCAAAACCACCCAGCTGCCGGGACGTTCGCCAAACCAAACGGCATACCCGTGACCTCGTAAAGCCCGCAACGAGTCCGGAAGGCCGTCAGCGCAACGTCTTCGGCCCTGATCTTCGGTTGAAGATAACTTGGCTGCAGAACACACTTCGAGAAAATCGAGGCTCCCTGGAGCCGGTCGAAGAGATCGAAGATCTTCGGTAGAGGGTACTAAAACAACACCGACCAACAGGAAGCTCAACTCACAATCCAACCAACGGAAACCTTGCGAGTCCATCACTCAGGTGTACAGGGATGCCAATCGCAACAAGCGATAAAAACACCAGCGACGCCGAACATCAGACCCAAGTGGGCGGATAGGCGCTCCAAACCAGGACTACACGAGAGACGCGGCGAAAACCCAGCACGCAAACACAGGCACAGAAACCTCGGAGCCAACAGCCAGGCTCCCGTCATCCCGAAACTGAGCTAAAAGGCACCCAACTCAACCGGAGTCAAACCGACGACAGCGATGGAAAATCAACTGCTCAAAACCACTCCGGGATCAGCTCAGGCTCACAACACGATCAGGGATGACCACCACACAGCTTCCCACCAGACGACGACAAAAGAAGGCACCGACCCAATCCAGAAGGTCCCAAAAGGGATAGGGTATTTCGTCCTAACTTTTGACACTACGTTGTCTGCAGCCAACGTACTTATCAAAAGAAAGCGAAATATCCCAAGATCAAAGGCCAACAACCAGTTGGCAACACCACAACGGTACCAGGTCAACCAACTCAGAAGCTGGACCGAAACACAGACGAGTCGCCAAATTAACGGGAAACAGCAAACCGACCCACAAAAACAAAGTCTGCCCTGAGCCCACTCCCTAGGAGTCTTCGGCTTCCAACAACACACCGACGGCTACAGGCGACAAAGGGTCGTCAATCCACCCGAACCAAAACGAGGGAAGAACAAAACCAGCGTCGACTAACCAACGTCGCACGCAGTGAGACCTCCAACAACAACCTGGAAGATCTCGCGACAGCACAAAAGCCTACAAAAACCACCAGAAATCTCAGAACACACCAATTAGGGCGTTAGGATATCCGCAAACCACGTAGGCACCAACAAAAACCCGACACTAAAAAGTGTCCACTCCGTCTAGTACACGTCAGTTCGACGCAAGATCTAGCCAATGGTCAAAAGACCAACACTGTCGATTCCACCAGCAAGACGTCAGAGGGGTAGGCTTCACCGCCCTACCCAACACAACAGAGGGGAAAACACCCAACTGCGGTCGAAACCGCTCAAAGCACCATCTCCGTAGAGACGCTCGCAGAGGCCCTCGTGCTCAACACGGAAAGTGGGGACAGGGCAAGAACAGCCCAACCACAACACAGATCCACCAAGTGACGTCAACAAGCCCACAAGGGCCACCACCTGCCAACGAGTGGTTACACAAGGGGAAAACACCCTGCCACTTGGGATCTGTCAGATACTCCACCACCACTACCAGAAGGAGCATGAGCCTGCGAACCAGAGCAGATCAAAACACAGGAAATCCGCCCAACACGCTCGAATGTGGCCACCACCCCAAACACGAGGTCGGCGTCCACGCGCGCAACAGCCGACAAAGTCGTTGTTGTCGTCACGGTCGTCGCACAACGGTGTGGGTGCCACAGGAGGGTCTGCAGTCATCGGGGCACACGCCGAAGGAGTAGGAGGGGCTGGAGCGGCAGCTGCCGTAGCCTGTTGCTGCAAAAACCACCGGAACAAGCCGGAACATGCCAGAGAGGGTCGCCAACTGACCCCTCGCCTCGGCCTCAAGCACACAGGGTACGGTCCACGCCAGGCTGTCCGCCTCCTGCCAGCTCCTCACTCGAACCAGTCACAACAGCCCGAAACAGAACACCAGCAGATAGCTCCGTAGGCGCACGCCCACCACCACGACCCGGACGAGAAGGTCTAGCACGACCACAAACCAACTGCAACAAGCATAAACCAGCGCAAGAGAAAAGAGGTCGGCAACTCCCACAAAACACAAGCCGAAAACAAACCCCTCGAGCTCGCGCGCCTATACATCCTAGGTCTTCCTATGGGTCAGCCTAACCAGTGGTTCAGTTACAAGTTGATGAATGAATGAGTGTTTGTTCCCTTTACGCTCTGATACCATCTTAATCTGTCACGCCCCGGGCTAGTTCAAGATGCGGAAAAACGAACCAAATTTTTTTTTTATTTTAAAAAAAGCCTAGCCCACGCCACGTACAGACCCGCCACAAATACAGGGTCCACTGTACACACGGACAGAGCCTCCCCTGTATTTGCACGGCGTCCACGACATACAACAGGATCACAACCACCATTCATTCATCCCAACAGCACAACAACACAACGAGAGATTCATACAGCTAACAGTCCTTAAACCTATATGAATCTAAGCAAATCCTTAAGCGAAGGATGATACAATGCACAAGCAACAATCATTCTAGAAAGCTGCTCCTTACCCAGAAGCTTTAGTTTGAAACCCTAATCTCAATCATTGAAGAAGCCTTTGAAAACCGTTCCCCACACGAGAACTCTATTTTGAAAACACAAAAATCGAACAATCAGAAATCCATTTGAAAACCGTTTCCCACACGGAAACCTTTATTTCACGACGCTACCACGAGGGGTAGAAAGCCAAAACATGCGATAGATGAAACGATCGAAAGACATGGATACAACCAACTAGTCCAAGCATGCAATCATCACATAATGATAATGAATGATCAACAACACATAAGCATGCTAGAGTAAGCCCAAAGGATAACTGAACCACAAATCACATCTAATAGGCGAAGGTAGGGTGATAACCAAATCTGGGGAAGTAGCCTCACGAGTCGGAACCTCTAGAGCTACTATCTAGGCGTGCCTCGCAGCGTCCCGACACTCACCACCCTGCTCACCTGAAAACAACAACGAGGGTGGGGGGTGAGAACATGTAAACATGTCTCCTCTCCCAGTGGGTACCGCAAGCCGACAAAGGCGAGGTGTACACACCGGCACGAGGGTCAACAAAAAGCTAGATATGGTATACAGTAGCAAAAGTAAGTATGAGGCTAACATACAACTGAAACAACTATGCTACTGTAAGCAACTAGTATATGCATCAAAGGAGATAACCACAAAGTAAACCCAATCTGTAACCACCGGGACGCACCCCGGGCACTGTCACAACCTGCTCAACCACCGGCACAAACCTTCCCGACGCACTGCATCGAGGCTCACGGGTTGGGACCGCTCTCCACAACCCTTTTCAGGAAAAGAAGCCCAAACGGTGGATCAGACCGTTGGCATACGTGAGGTGCTAGGGAGCTGTGACGATCGATGCATATGCTCAATCCACAGAACGGCAACGAGCCGAGAAGCAACCAAATAAACCACAACTAGGATCGCTCGGAACAACAGGCGATCACCACCGACCAACTGGGTCGTCTCAAGAACCATGCAAGCCACAACTAGGATCGCTCGGAACAACAAGCGATCACCACCGACCAACTGGGTCGTCTCAAGAACCATGCAAACCACAACTACTCTACTATCCAAGCACGCATATAAGTAGAGTCAACGGGAGTCAAGTGAACTAATAAGTGAAATGCAAAGAAGGGATAGAAAGGTATCACCGTAGTCCACTGAACCGACTCCGGATCGAAGTACCCACCTGTCGAAAGATCAAGCCTAACACCGACGGCTCTCGGGAACCGCGACAAGACCTACGAAAGACTCACAGGGTCAAGGTCCACCAAGTCGACGCTAAACACAAAGCTCTCACATCCCGAAACCGACGAATCGCCCGGGAAACCCACCGGGACGATCCCGAAATCACACGAAGCCCCAGAGGGGTACCAAACAGCCAACAAGGTCCTCCGCTGTCCCCAAACACACCAAAACAAGGTGACTGGACAGCGAGCACAAACTCGGGGTGCCACAACCACAAACGCACCTGAAACGGCAAACCGGGTTCCCGAAAAGCGCCGAATTGGCACCGGAACCCCTCGTCACTCATCCACTGTCCTCGGAACCTCGGGACAGCGATGAGGAACAGCCAACAAGGCTAAATGACGAAGCCAAGTCGCCCGCAAAATCAGCGAGCAAGTCGCACAACAAGAAACGCGCGTTCCGCCGATTATTTCATTGAAAAACGCGTCGGAAACGAATCCGAAACTCCGCGAAGGGCGAAGGGGTTGGACAACCAGTCCATAGGGCCCTAAGAACCAAGCCCTTGCTGCCCACAGCGTCGCAACATTCCCACAAAAGCCAAAGTCCACAAACAAGCGACAAACATCAACATACAAGCAATAAACAAGGCCGCTAGAGCAAACCGTACGTCCGCACGACCTTCCGCAAGCACCAGCGGATAGGTAACGACGTCACGGAAACCGTGCTCACTGTCCCACAGCGACAGGACTAGTCGCAAGCCGGGAAAACCCACAAAAACAGTGAGCGCGCACACAAAAGCAAGCATAACTAAGGCCGTGTGAGCAAACCGTACATCCGCACGACCTTCCGCAAACACCAGCGGATAGGCAACGATGTCACGGAGGCCATGCTCACAGCCCCACTGCGACAGGAACAAGTCGCGGGCCGGGAAAAGCATAAAAACAGCTAGCACCTAGGTCCAAATGCCCCGACAAAGGCCGAACGATAAAACGGCTCAACGAAACCCAAAACTAGGGTGAGCACGGTGTTCAGCACATCGCTGCGATCGTCAGGCTCACCCTCCTGAGCTTCGGGAGCCATCGGAAGCGACAAACAAGCAAAGAAACCTAAAACAAAACACTAAAGCACCCTGGCCGGAGCAACTAGCTCCGGCCGGCTGCCGGCCGACATGCATGGCCGGCGGCGGCCAGGGGTGGATGCGGAGGAGGTAGGGAAGGTGGTGCTCACCTTGGCCGGCGACGGGAAGCGACGGCGGCGGCGCTGGGACCAAGCCCGAGCTCGGGTTAGCTAGGGCACAGCGGCTCCGGCGACCGACGGCGATGGCGGCCGGTGGTGACGCGAGCACCGGCAAGAGGGCGTCGCCGGACACCGGTTGGCCGGTGTCCGCGACGGTGAAGCTCCGGCGACGGCGGCGGCGGAGCTAGGGTGGCCAACCTTGCCCTAGGCGGCTCCCCCGAGCTGGAGAAGACTCCGGCGGCGCACCGGCGACTCTCCGGCGGCCGGGAAAGGGAGGGTCGGCGGCGGAGGACTTGGGGGTGACGATTCTCACCCCTCCGAGCTCCGGGAAGCGGCGGCGGCGGCGGCCCAAGCAGCTCGGCCAGCACCAAAAACAGCAAAGGCTGCTGTGGCTCCGGCGGCCCACGGCGGCGGCTCCCGGCGGCGGCCCTCCACTCCGGCGGTCATGCCACCTCAGGGGAAGCCCATGCATGGGTTTCCCCTGGGTGCACACCGCAGGGAAGAGAAGAGGAAGAGGAGGAAGGAGAAGAAGAAGAAAAGGGGGAGAGAGGAGAGAGGAAGCTTCTCCGGCTGCCTCGCCGGCCGGCGGCGGCCGGGGATGCTCGGGGAAGCTTCCGAGAGGCCAGAGGGAGAGGGGGCTCGGGCTGGGGTGGCTGAGGAAGAGAGAGAGAGAGAGATCCACCACTCTCTCTCACACACACACACACAACACAAAACACATGTGCACACTTGCACAATTGCACAAAACCCCTCCAAACACCACAATTCGCACCTCAGTCCCTCACAGCAGGCATAAAATGCCAAAGCACCCCTCCACAAGCAGTCCCACGCGAAATGGTGTGAGAACAGGGTCTAAATCGCGAAACCGAAAAAATGTGACATTCGACCCCTCGGCGATCAAGATGGAATAACTTTTTATCCGCTCGCCGCATGTCGACGCGGATCTCGCCATCGCGTTCAGCACTGCCGAGACATCGAACTCACCATTTTGGATCGTCAGATTCGGACTCCGGTTTACGCCGTTAAGCCGTTCACTCTCCGCGACGAAAATCCAAAAGCTATAAAATCCACTAAAACTCACTTATATACATATATATACATATATACTTGTATATATATACATATACTGAGCAAAAACACAGTATTAGGGGAGAGGAACACAGAATTCGAAATTTTCAAAATTCGAATTCTCACATTTTCTTCTTTTTTTTTCTTCTTTTTAATCAAATTGTACAAAAATAAAAGAGAGTGAACTTTTAAAATTTTGATATTATAATTTTACTCTAATGGTGCATTTAAATTTGATCTAAGTACCTTTTTGGTATAATTTAATAGCAGTTTTTTGTGCCTTTTATTAATTGGGACATTAGAAAGTAATGAAAATTTAGATGGTAAATTAAAAATTGTAAATTTCAGGTATTTATTAAAAAAATACATTCTTTAGTTCACATGTTTAATAGAATATGCCCTAAAACGAGTCCAGGGATCTCAATGTAAAGTAAAATAATCTTACATGCATCGTGAATTTAATTTTTTAAAAAAAAGGGAAAAAAGAAGTCGAGGGGTCTCAATGTAAGGTAAAATAACTAAATGGTCTACATCACAAATGGCCACTACTTGAGTGGGCCTTCATGCATTTTAGCGAGAAAAAAAACGAGTATCTGGGCTAAGGTGGGTGATTGGGCTGAGTTGTCATTGGGTTATGGTCCATCACACCTCTTCTCAGATAGAAGGGCAAATACTGTGGGGCCCAGCCCAACCATGAAAGCAGTTAAACCTAGCCCAGTAATAATAAGGCGTTGGATTTGATTAAATGGGCCTGCTCGTTGAGCCCATAAAAAATGCCCAAGCATATAACATGATTAAATGGGCGTGCACCTTAATGAATGGAAACTTTTCAACTAACAGGGTCGGTGTGCTTCATTTCTAATCATATTTCTTTCGTTCATGTTTGGATAAATAAATATTTTATAAAAAATATATAATTTTTTAATTTTCTCAAAAAATTTATACACATCATATGTGAGGAATGTTAGCAAATATCTATAAATAGATATTATATATGGCTTTTAAGGGCCTGTTTGGCCTAGCTTCTGAAAAAGTGATTTATGCAGAAGTGATTTTGGTTTGGAGAAGTGATTTTGATGAAAAGCTGTAGAGCGTTTGGCTGAGTTTAGATAAAAGTGATTTTTCTGAAGTGATTTTCAAAAGCTGTTTGGCAAAAATTTTCTGATGTTTGCATATATTAATATTTTTATTAAATTTTATTTTAAAATAATTTAAAATTTGAATTTTAATTAAAATTATAATTTTTAAATTTTAAATTTGGACAAAATAAATTTCAAATTTCAAATTTCAAATTTTAAAATTTAAAATTTAAATTTTTAAATGCTGAAATTTAAAATTAAAATTAAAATCTAAATTTTAAAATTTAAAATTTGAATTTTGTAATTTGAAAATTAAAACTTATAATTTTATATTTTATATTTTATATTTTCAAATTTTTAAATTTAAGTTTTAAAATCTAAAATGTCAAAATTTAAATTTTATCTTAAATTTAAAATTTGAAATTTTGAATTTTAAAATTTAAAGTTTGAGATTTGAAACTTAAATTTAAAATTTAAAATCTAAATTTTAAATTTTAAATTTAAAAAGTTGAAATTTAAAAATATGAATATGAATTTAAATTTAAAGTTACATTTATACTTTGAATCTAAAATGAAAATAAAAATTTGAAGTTTGAGTCCAAAAGCAGAATCAGTTTTGGAGAAGCAGCTTTTTTCTGTTTCTGATTCTGAAGCCTTCAAAATTAGTTTTCTGATTCTGAAAAGCAGAATCAGATTTTCCAGCAGTCATTGCCAAACGTTCTACTGAGCTCAGAAGTGATTTTGGACTCAAAATCACTTCTGAAAAGCTAGGCCAAACATCCCCTAAGTTCCGCAATTTTACCAAAAGCGGAAAGAACCATTACACGGTAAAATAAGGAGCATCGGAGCTGGGCCCGATCCGGCCCATTAAGGGAAAGTGTATACTAAAGCCTTCTCTAAGGCAAAATGGTCCAATAACAGCCCACGAAATCCGAGAGAATGCTGTATAAATAAAATGGGCCGGTCCCGGTCCCACTACGGTTCTCCTTACACATTGTGCTATCCTTGTGCCATTTTGGATAAAATTACCGGGCTTTCCATTTTGGTAAAGTCGAAAATAGTAACTCTCGTGAATTGCCCAAAAATGAAAAGTTTCACTACTAGTGTCGGAAATATATACTGGTCATAAATTTTTTTCCCAGATGGAATTTTTTAAATTTTTTTTTCTATTCTGGGGAATTAATTTTGAGGTAGCAATATCAAAATGGGAACCACAAGGTTTTTTTTTTCTTTTTAATCAGATTGTACATAAAAAAAAAGAGTGAACTTTTAAGATTTTGATATTATAATTTTATTCTAACGGTACATTTAAATTTGATCTAAGTACTTTTTTGGTAGAATTTAATAACATTTCTTTGTGCCTTTTATTAATTGGGACATTAGAAAGGTGTCCAGTAAAAAATTACACGCTTTAGTTCACTTGTTTAATTGAAAATGCCCTAAAACTAATTTTAGATATAATTTAGATATTCCACTTTTATAAAATATTGACATAAGCTATATTGACAAAAGCTATGTATCGAAAAAGAAAGGGGGGGGGGGGGGAGTTAGTATTTCCGACTTTACCTAAATTGGAAAGCCTCCGCGATTTTGCAAAACGAGCTGATCCGGCCCATCAAAGGAAAGTGCACTTCCGCCCCCATTTGTTACTGTGCTCAACGTGCGGGCCCATTTAGTTAACTCCGGCTCCAGACTATTTCCACTTCGGCATAAGAGGAGGAGTGATGGCCCATTAACCCAACAACAACTCGGCCCAATAACCCAGTTTAGCACACAACCTTTTTTTCTCGGTATTGGCCATTTTTTAAGTAGAACATTTAATTATTTTTCTTTTCAGTGAGACCTCTCCACTTCTTTTCTTTTTTTAAGATTAGATTCTGATACATTTAAATTTTTTGACCAAAATCACTCGACCTCGGGAGAAAGAAGTCAAAAGCTAAAAGGATCTCAGTCAAAAAACCAAAAAAAAAAAAAAGATATCAATGTTGAAGGAGTGTAGTACACTATAATATGTAAAGTATACTATACAGTATACTATAATATAATACAAAGTACAGTATAATATTTACACATATATAGGTAAATGGGCCTAGGAATGGCCCACGCATGGAGCGAGATAGCCTAGGAACGGCCCATTCATTAAGGTGCGCGCCCATTTAATCATGTTATATGCTTGGGCATTTTTTATGGGCTCAGAGTGTAGGCCCATTTAATCAAATCCAACGCCTTATTATTACTGGGCTAGGTTTAACTGCTTTCATGGTTGGGCTGGGCCCTACAGTATTTGCCCTTCTATCTAAGAGGAGGTGTGATGGCCCATAACCCAATAACAACTCAGCCCAATCACCCACCTTAGCCCAGATACTCGTTTTTTCCTCAGCAAAAATGCATGAAGGCCCACTCAAGTAGTGGCCATTTGTGACATAGGCCATTTAATTATTTTACTTTACATTGAGACCCCTCTACTTCTTTTTTTTTCCTTTTTTTAAAAAAAAATTAAATTCATGATACATGTAAATTATTTTACTTTACATTGAGACCCCTGGACTCGTTTTAGGGCATATTCTATTAAACATGTGAACTAACGCATGTAACTTTTAAATGGATACCTGAAATTAAAAATTTTTACTTTACCATCTAAATTTTCATTACTTTCTAATGTCCCAATTAATAAAAGGCACAAAGAAATGCTATTAAATTATACCAAAAAGGTACTTAGATCAAATTTAAGTACAGTAAAATTAAAATATCAAAATTTTAAAAGTCTACTCTCTTTTATTTCTGTACAATCTGATTAAAAAGAAAAAAGAAAAAGAAAAGGAACACTTGTGGTGAATCTTCCCATTTTGATATTGCTACCTCAAAATTAAGATTATCTCTCATTCATTATTCCTCCGGAATAGGGAAAAAGGAAAAAAATGAAAAATGAAAAAAAAGAAAGCAAGAAAAAGAAATTCCCATGCATTTTTATTTTTATACAAATGCCGAGGATATGATCATATCGCCACGGAATGTCCCTCGAAGAAATCCTATAATAAGAAGGCCTTACAAGCTAAAACTTGGGATGATTCTACCTCAAACGATTCGAGTTCTAATGAAGAAGAAAACAATGATGCTACTGTTTTATGTTCCCTTGTTTCTTATTCTCCCTCTGCTTTGTGTTTATCATCTGTTATTACTAACCCCTTTGCTTCTCCTTCTGTGCATGAAACGTCGAGCGAAAATGGCACTAGCGAGGGGGAGTCGGATGATGAAGATTTAGCCGATGCCTACAATCAACTTCTAATTGAATCGAAAAAGATGGCTAAGCTAAACAAGAAGCTAAGGAGACGACTACTTGAGCTTGTAGGAGAAAACAATGAATTGCAAAAGTCAACGAAAGCTCTTGCGGAGGAAAGGGGACAAATGCTAACAAGCAGTAAAAGCCTCCAAGAGAAGCTAGACCAAGCGGAGGTATCAAACAAAACGCGTCAAGAAAAGGTTGGATTTCTCGAACTACAATACAAGAAAATTTTTGCTTTCAACCAAATTTTGACTAAACAAGTCCATCAACTTAAATCCGATATTCAAAAATTCTCCTCCGGATCAAAGAAACTTGATAACATGCTTGGACTTGGTCAAACGGATAAAATTGGAGTCGGATATGTAAGAACTCATGTTAAAAGGAGTGGAATTTCAGCATCTAAAACTCCATCCAAAGTAAAAGAAATTGTATGCCATAAATGTGGGATTCAAGGACACATTAAAAGGTTTTGTCCTAAAAGAGAAAAGAAAATGGCATCTTCTACAATCCGACAACTCCCAATGACTCAAAAGAAAATTCAAAGGGTCAAAATGCAAAGATCAACCTAATGTCTAAGCCACAACAAAAGGAAAATTCTATGCGCAGACCAAGAGTTGCACAAAAGCCGAAGAAAGCGGAGCTTCATTCTAATAAATCAAGTCAACCGAGAATCCTACGAGTTTGGGTTCGGAAAGGTGATATCTTTCCTTGTCTTAAGCATTAATATATTGAAAATATTGCATTGATCCATATTTATTGCATATCTTATTAGATCATTGCTTTTCGTTACTTGTTTTTTTTTTAATGCTTTAAGATTATGTCGACTTGTGTTTTCCTTTCTACATTAATTTGTGCCTTAGATGTTTGTTGATTCACATTCATTCACTCTCTTTTTAACCTCACGTTAATTATCGATTTTACTCCATCTTTATTATTTTTGAAAATATTATATTGTGAGATTTCATAATTTTATATTCATCAAATTTGGGTAATCATGTATAATCTCTAGAAGCTTAATCTATCTCGGTTGTGAGTGTTGAATTTGATGGATAGTCATTCTCTTATAGACTCTAATTTGTCACATGTATTTTTCAATTAAGAGATTGCTAAATAAGGGGAAATATTATAATATAAATATTGCTTGTAAGATGTGGAAAGAGTTACATCCTTTAAAAGAAGTGTGAAAACTACCACCACATGGAGGAAAGAGCTACCACCCCGGTCATCCGGCTAGTGTGTGCAGCTACCACATAAATTGATTGGCAAATCCGGAAAAAAAAAAATATATGATTGCAAAAGCGTGCAATGGAAATAAGTTTACATTTATTTTGGAGTCATAAGGTGATCCTCATGCAAGTAAGATGCTCAAAGAGCCACCCCCTGTGATTAAAGTTTATCTCACAATTTGAACGTTTGTGCGACAAATAATTATCTTTTTGATGAATTTCTTAAGTCATCTTCATAAACTGGTTACATCTTGATAGAATTTAAGTCTACAGACTATTTGTGATGACTTGTTTTTTATTTGTATATGATTAATGAAATGTTTACATATATCGCGAACACCAGCGGTTGATCCCCGCAAGAGGGTGTTCTTTTCCGGAAAAGTGGTCGTGTTATAGACCCGTGAGCTCAGTTGGGCACGTATATGCAGGCAGAGTAGGAGTGGCATGAGCCTGCGGTCTGCGGACTGGCGTGGCATGAGCCTGCGGTCTGCAGACTGGCGTGGCATGTTTAGATTGGGTATATTTACTATCTTCATTTATTGATGCATGACATTTACAGTAGCACTAGTGTAGTTGTACCTTGTTTCCCTTTTCATAGCTACTGTATTGATTATACCTATCTATCTCCTGGTTATCGGTGTGTACGCTTGCCTTCGTCGGCTTGCGGTACCCACTGGGAGGAGGAGACATGTTTACATGTTCTCACTCCCCCGCTTTGTTGATTTTTCAGGTGGTCCAGCTAGTTCGAGTCGGGGCGAGACGTGAGGCACGTCATTTGCGATCCTAGAATTCCCGACCCGGTCATTGGTTTAGTTTTTCTTTACTTGCATTCTGAATAAATAACTTAGAATTATGGTTCAATTTTTATTTACTCTTTCGATATGTGGTTTATCAATGTTGAAGAAAGTATCTGTGTTAACTTTTGTGAAACCTGTCTCCTACCCTTCGTGGTAGCTTTTCTTTAAAACGAAATGATTTTCTATTGGTGTTACGTTCAAATGAATTATTGATGTGGATGAAATGAATGTGTTGTATATGTACGTGTGCGACGCCGTGCAGATACAGGGGAGGTGCTGTCCGAGTGAACAGTGGACTCCCTGTATTTGTGGCGGGTCTGTCGTCTCTGGGGTCAAGGTTTTAATGTGATAACAAAAAAAAAAAAAAAAAAAAAATTATCCTGTATTTTTCCGCTGATCTTTTATAAACTCTAAATGGACCCCCGGGGCGTGACAGCATTAATGTGGGTTGATCGGCAGGTTTCACAACAAAATTTATTGTACAAGCAATTATTTCCAGGGATGTAGTCCAAGAAAATTATTGTTAGGCGTTGTTTGTTGCTCTGTGTCCAGTTTCCACTAGACCTATCTTTCTATGTATGTTGTTTAGTTGGAACAATATTGTCTGTATGCATGTTCTGTCTAGGGATGTAGTCGAAGGTCGTAATGTTAGGCGCTGTTTGTTGCTCTGAGTCTTGTTTCCATTAGACCTATCTTTGTATGTATGTTGTTTAGTTGGAACAATATTATCTGTTTAGGTTTGTTTATTTCAGATATGTTTCTAATTGGCTAATCTTTGCGTAGGCTTGCTTTTCAGAACAATGTCATAGTGATGCTCTATGTTTGTTAATCTCTTTTTACGGCAATGAGTTCAAGTATTTGTCCTTGATGACTTTTGTCTTGCTAAAGGCAGTGATGGACGCTTCAGATTATCGGTTGCTATTTTCATCCGCAACCGTAAGGAATATTATGACACTTTTAGATGAAGATGATGAATCTTGGGAGCAAGTGTTTCTAATGCTACTTGAACAAGGATTCTTGCCACCCAAAAATACATTGAACAAGCAACCATGTCGAACTCGGCCTTTTACTGGACATCATATGCTATGTGATATTTTTAGTGGTCATCCAGAACGCTGCTATCATCACTTCCGTATGAGTACTTCTACATTTATTGCACTCCGCGATAAGTTAGTCGGGAGGGGGTTGATAAGTAGCACAAGAAATATGACTGCTGAAGAACAGTTAGTAATTTTTTTATTTTGTGTCGGACATGATGTGGCGAATAGGATTCTCGCAGAAACATTCCAACATTCCGGAGAAACGATTAGTAGACATTTTAACAACGTTCTGCAAGGTATTGTGATGTTGAAAGATGACTACATAATATTGCCGAAAAATAATGCTCCCGTGCATCCAAGGATTAGGGATAATCCAAATTTTCACCCTTTCAAGGTAAGCTATCATGCAGATAGGTAAATTAATTTAGCCAATTACATGATTGATACTAATTTTTGTAAAAATTGATTTTCGTGCGTTGTAGAATGCTGTTGGTGCGGTCGACGGGACACATATTCCAGTAGTTGTTCGAAGAAGCAAGCAAGCCCGTTTTCGTTGTCGCAAAGGGTTTACATCCCAGATGGCTACCGTCTCATTTGATCATAATTTCGTATTTGTGTGCACAGGTTGGGAAGGATCTGCTGCAGATATGAGAGTACTTCGATGGGCGTGTGAGAGTGGTGGCTTCGTTGTTCCCGAAGGTAAAATATTTATTTTTCTTCCCTACAGTAAATGTTGGTAGTTTTGACGTTGCATACTGAGTTATATAACAACTTGTAATGCACAATTATCACAGGTAAATATTACTTAGTAGATTCGGGATACGCAAATACAGATAGCTTTCTTGCCCCCTATAGAGGAGAACGTTACCATATTAGTCAATTTGATGGTAACACACGGGCCCGCATACATCGAAATCCACGAGATCTGTATAACTACCGGCATGCTCAGTTACGAAATGTGGTGGAGAAGACATTTGGCATTTTGAAAAAGCGTTTCAAAATACTCAATGTAGCAACACCATTTCCATATAAAGTGCAGTGCTTGATTGCTATGGCATGTTGCGTGATACATAACTTTATTCGCCGTCACCAAGCCAATGATAGTCTATTTTCCGACGAGCCAGATGCACAGGACGCAGAAGATGAAGATGAAGAATCGACTTCTTTGGGAGGAAATGATGATTCCCGACGTGGCGAGAATCTCCGTGCTAATATTACAAACCAATTGTGGAGTTGTAGAACTTAGTTTGGTATAAACTTGAATTGTATTGATATTTGGTAAAACTAAGTACAATGCTTGTATTGGATTTGGACAAAACTAAGATGATCATGTGTGAGATGCATGTGGTTTGTAATGCTTGCTTATTTATTTCTTTGCATTTTAGGAACATGTAATGTTCATATAAAGTTATGTGGCATTCGTGTTTGCGTAATTTTATGAGCATAATGTTGGTAGATCATGTTGGTAGTTGTAGATATTATACGAATCTTTTATAGTTGTTATCTTACAAACTGTTTTGGTTGTATATGTAAGTTTGTTTGATTAAATGTGTTGTTATCTTTGTAACTGTTGGTTGATTTGACAAATATTTGGAGATATATAAATGTTGGTGTACTTAGTTATATTGGTTAAAAAATGTTAATAGTTTTTTCGGTCTTGTATTATGTGAGTGTTGAATTAATTTAGTTTTACAGTGAAACGAACTTGTACTTTGAATCGTACTATTATTTTCAAACAAAATTCACGATAGGCAAGAATTCATGATAGGCAAAAAATAAAATTTAAATAGATTTTTGGAACATTTTGATAATTTGAAGGTCAAAAAAGAATAGTGAAAGATTATATTGGTAACAAATTATGCTAAAATTAATTTAAATTTGAACCCCCCAAGTAATAGCAATCATCTAAATTTAATTGAAGAAAATAAAAGCTCTTATTTACATACATATACTGTGAGGGGTATTTTCGTCATTTTATCTCTATAACCACCCACTATCTTTCTTATTCCACTTACTCCAACCAAACACTATTTTGCTTATACCTGACTAAACCCAATTCTCAACCAAACACTATTTTGCTTATACCTGGACTAAACTCAATTCTTAACCAAACACAAAATTACTCTATACCCACTTTAACATACCTATCCCTGGATTAACTAATTCTTATTTAACCCCGAACCAAACGAAGCCTTTGACTTTTAGCTCAAGTTTATTACTTATAACTCTTCCTTTTCAATTCAGTTTTATATGAGTATATGCATCCACTAGGTGCAGTGAGTAGCATTCATCTTTTATTCGACTGTGAATTAGAAGTTTCATTAGGGCAGTGAAAATTTGAAATCATAAAAATTGACTATCTGATAGTTTCAGTAAGTGATGAGTTTGTTTCCTTCCTTAGGAAAACATCAGAAGCTTGCTCTCAATATTGGGAAACTTAGATCCTCTTTAAAGAAAACATGAATTTGACCTTATAAAGATTTTCTTTGTATCACTCATTCTAATTTTTCGCATTGTGCGGATCACCATAAATAATGAAATTTCACCGAAACAAGTTTCTAGTGTTTTGTTCCATGAGATGGGAGTATTTTTTAAGTTTCTAGCTTTCCGGAAGTGGAATTTGATTTAAAATCTTCTCTAGATAGTTGATTGTTTGTCAATTACTTAAAGCAATTGAGCAGACCTCTTTTGTTTCTTTTTTCCTTTTGGATCTGTTTGGTATTCATTAGAGTTTGATAAGTGCTAATCATCCTTGAGTTTGATAAGTGCTAATCATCCTTCTGTTTGATAACTTCTTCATTTCTTTTTACAAGTTTCAGTTCTTTTCATATCCTGGCATCCTTTCAGAAGGTCTAATTTCGCGTGTTTAAAACACTGTTTGTCCTAGTATATTTGTTCTGCTGCTTAATTTACCATGTTGTTTAGCAAATTAGTCTTTGTTCACAACCAATACCGTAACAACCCGACTTGCTAGTAATTTTAACTCATTGGTCCCACACCATTGATCCAAAGTTGATAGCTTAATTATTATTACTAGTGTCTCAAATAGTTAAGCCTATTAATTTTTACTAGTGTATATGGCCTCTTATATTCCCAAACTACTGTCCCAAAATACTTATGCCTAATTATTATTATTAGTGTACCTCTAATATTCCCAATTAGAACTCATTTTCCATTCGATGTTGGACTATTGAGATGTTACAAATGTTTTCTAATTGATATTGTGTTTCTCACTGACTTGTTTTTTTACCAAGTTTCTCATTGGCTTATGTCTTTCCTACCAAGTATTGTCTTTTGAGTTGTTTATTGATGTTGCCAGCTTTAAAAAAGGCAATAGAGCAAATTTTGAAAGCAAACAACGAATTTCTTGATCAGCTTGAAGCAAATGATGGAATTGGGACTTCTTGTGGGTTCACAAATATTGAGGATGATGATGATGAACTTAATTTGGCAAGAAATGGTGCAGAAGGGATTACTATAGATGGCACCGAGTTAGACATTAGTATGTTCATCGACAATGATATGAAATGATGCTACTAATAAGAGATATGCTTGTCATCAAGGTTGGTTTCTTCGTCATTTGTTGTTGTAATCGATCTCTTTATGAAAGTTAGTTTAGTATTTTCATATGATAGCTTAGTATTTTTGTAAGATAATTTTGTCTTTCATTTCTAATTTAAAGTATGTTACTTGTTGATATTTAACATATCTATTATGGTTGGAGTAATACATTGCATTTTAATTTTTTTAAGGTGATGGCGAGAGCTTCGACATTATGTAGTACGGTGGGGTCAAGTGCCTCTTCGTCATGGGCAACGACTACACCAAGTCATGTCGGGCCATCTTCAATTGGGTCTGATTTACCTTCATCGCCTCCTGATACAGTAGGTAAGATAATTATATTTTTGCACGATTTATTATTTTATTTTGTTTGTTAACTATGGAAAAACACCAGTGACAAACTATTTTAGGTCTAGACTTTGATGTCCTCAGGTACTAGTGCATCACATTATTATATATATATATATATATATATATATATATATATATATATATACATACATACATATATATATATATGTATGTATATATATATATATATATATATATATATATATATATATATATATATATGTATGTATATATATATATATATATATATATATATATATATATATATATATATATATATATATGTATGTATATATATATATATATATATATATAGAATTAGGCTGGAATACTATTAATAGCACCAAGCTATTGGTGCTATTAGTTTTTTAGCCTTTGGATTGAAAAATGTGCGGTTAGGATGATGTGGGCCCCCTAGGGTTGAGTGGGTGATTGGTTGAATAGTATAATCTAACGGGTAAAAATAATCAAAGGGTTAAATCTAACGGTGGAAAACTCAATAGCACCAAGCTCTTGGTGCTATCGATAGTATCCCAGCCGGACTCTATATATATATATATATATATATATGTATGTATATAAGTGGTTTTCTTTGGATTTTAGGGTTTTTGAGTTTTTGTCGCGGAGAGAGAACGGCTTAACGGCACGATCCGGAGTCCGATCCTGACGATCCAAGATGGTAGATTCGATGTCTCGGCAGTGCTGAACGCGATGGCGTGAACCGTTTTGACATGCGACAGACGGTTTGAGAGATCTTCCATCTTCTTCGCCGAGGGGTCGAATGGTACTTTTTTTGGTTTCGCAATCTGGACCCTGTTTCTCGCACTGTTTTGTGTGAGATTGCTTGTGGAGGGGTGTCTGGGCATATTGTTCCTGCTATGAGGGACTGAGGAGCAATTTGTGAGGTTTGGAGGGCTAAAATGCAATTGTGCATTAGTGTTTTAGTGTGTTTGTGTGTGTGTGAGAGTGTTTGTTGGATCACTCTCTCTCTCTCCCCCCCTCAGCCTCCCCAGAGGTGAGCACCAGCTCCCCCTGCCCCTCAACCTTCTCTCCGAGCTCGGCCGGCCGCCGCCGGCCACCCCCTGGCCGGAGCAACCCCGGCAACTCCTCTCTCCCTTTTTCTTCTTCTTCTTCTCCTTCTTCTTCTTCTTCCTTTTCTCCCTGCGGTGTGCACCCAGGGGAAACCCATGCATGGGCTTCCCCTGAGGTGGCACGACCGCCGGAGTGGTGCGCCGCCGTGGGCCGCCGGAGCTGCTGCAGCTCCTGCTTGGACTGCTGCGGGCCGAGCTTGGTGGGCCTGCTCCGCCGCCGCCTCCCGACGCCTGCGAGGGTGAGCATCGTCACCCCCGTGACCTCCGGCGCTGCCCCTTGCCTCCCCAGCCGTCGCCGTGCCGCCGAAGAGCCGCCGCCGCCGCAGCTAGTTGCTGCTGGGGAGTGCAGGCAGTGGCTTGAGATCCGAACCGCCGCCGCCTCCCGCCGCCTCGGCGACCTCCCGCCGGCATCTGGAGCACCGCCGCGGCCATCGCCTCCTTCCCCGGCTGCCCCCGTGCCGCCGATGCACCGCCGCGCCGCCTACGGCCCTTGCCTGCCGCTTACAGGCAGGGGCAGTTGGTGGCCGAGCCGCTGCCGCCTCAGAGGGTGCGCGCCGCCACCCTCGGGACCGCCGCCGCCGGTCCATCCCTCCCTGGCCGTCGTCGTGCCGCCGGAGCGCCGCCGCTGCCGCCGCGGGCTCGGCTAGGGCAGCTTGGGCAGCCGCGGCTGAAGGTTTCTCCGCCGCCGCTGCCGCCGGCCCTTTTAGTCGCGGTCACCGGCAGACCGACGTCGTGCAGGCCCATCTTCCCGGTGCTCGCGTCGCCACCGGTCGCCGCCGCCGTCCGTTGCCGCGCCGCCGTGCCCTAGCCAACCCGAGAGTGGGCTTCCTCCCCGCGCCGCCGCCGCCGCTTCCCGCCGCCGTCTGAGGTGAGCCCCCTCTTCCTCACCTCCCCCTCACCCATCCTTGGCCGCTGCCGGCCATGCATGTCGGCCGGCAGCCGGCCGGAGCTTGTTGCTCCGGCCGGGGTCCCCTTTTGGGTTGTTTTGGCCGTTTTGGGGTGTTTGTGCTTCCCGTTGCCTCCCGAAGTCCGGGAAGGTGAGCACGATGATCGCGGCGACGCGCTGATCATCATGCTCACCTTAGATTTTGGTTTGGGTGAGCCGTTTCGCCTTTCGGCCTTTGTCGAGCTTTTTTACCTTATGTTTTCTCTATTTTTATGGGTTGTTTGGGCCAGCGACTATTCCTGACGCAGTGAGACTGTGAGCACGGCCTCCGTTACGTCGTTGCCTATCCGCTGGTGCTTGCGGAAGGTCGTGCGGACGAACAGAGCGCTCGAACGACCTTTATTTATGCTTGCTTATCGCATGCGCATGCTATTTTTATGGGTTTTCCCAGCTTGCGACTGGTCTTGTCGCAGTGGGGCTATGAGCACGGTCTCCGTGACATCGTTACCTATCCGCTGGTGCTTGCGGAAGGTCGTGCGGATGTACGGATTGCTCGAACGGCTTTGTTTAGTGCTTGTCTGTTTATAATTGTCGCTTGTTTGTGGACTTTAGCGTTTGTGGCAGCGTTGCGACGCTGTGGGCAACAAGGGTATGGTCCTTGGGGCCCTGTGGACTGGTTGTCCAACCCTCTTGCCCTTCGCGGAGTTTCGGATTCGTTTCCGACGCGTTTTTCGATGAAATAGTCGGTGAAACGCGTGTTTCTAGTTGTGCGACTCACTCGCTGTTCTCGCAAGTGACTTGGCTTCGTCGTTTAGCCTTGTTGGCTGTTCCTCATCGATGTCCCGAAGATCCGAGGACAGCGGATGAGTGACGAGGGGTTCCGGTGCCAATTCGGCATTTTTTGGGAACCCGGGAAGCCTTTTCGGGTGCGTTTGTAGTCGTGGCACCCCGAGCTTGTGCTCACTATCCCGCCACCTCATTTTGTGTGTTCGGGGACAGCGAGGGACTTGGTTGGCTGTTTGGTACCCCTCTAGGGCTTAGTGTGGTTTCGGGATCGTCCCGGTGGGTTTCCGGGCGATCCGTTGGTTTCGGGAATGTGAGAGCTTTGTGTTTAGCGTCGACTTGGTGGACCTTGACCCTGTGAGTCTTTCGTAGGTCCTGTCATGGTTCCCGAGAGCCGTCAGTGTTAGACTTGATCTTACCTACAGGTGAGTACTTCGATCCGTAGTTGGTTCAGTGGACTACGGTGATACCTTTCTATCCCTTCTCTTGCATTTCAGTTATTAGTTCACTTGACTCTCGTTGACTCTACTTATATGCGTGCTTGGATAGTAGAGTAGTTATGGTTTGCATGGTTCTTGAGACGACCCAGTTGGTCGGTGGTGATCGTTTGTTGTTCCGAGCGATCCTCGTTGTGGTTTATCGGTTGCTTCTCGGCTCGTTGCCGTTCTGTGGATTGAGCATTTGCATCGATCGTCACAGCTCCCTAGCACCTCACGTATGCCAACGGTCTGATCCACCGTTTGGGCTTCTTTTCCGGAAAAAGGTCGTTGAGTTTGATTCCGACCCGTGAGCCTTGCTGCGTTGCGTGCAGAAGGTTTGTGCCGTTGGTTGAGCAGGTTGTGAGAGTGCCCGGGGTGCGTCCCGGTGGTTATAGATTGGGTTTACTTTGTGGTTATCTCCTTTGATGCATATACCAGTTGCTTATAGTAGTATAGTTGTTTCAGTTGTATGTCAGCCTCATACTTACTTGTGCTACTGTATACCTTATCTAGCTTTTGTTGAGCCTCGTGCCGGTGTGTACACCTCGCCTTCGTCGGCTTGCGGTACCCACTGGGAGGGGAGACATGTTTACATGTTCTCACCCCCCGCCCTCGTTGTTGTTTTCAGGTGAGCAGGGTGGTGAGTGTCGGGACGCTGCGAGGTACGCCTTGATAGTAGCTCTAGAGGTTCCGACTTGTGAGGCTACTCCCCCAGATTTGGTTTCACCCTACCCTTATCTGTTAGATGTGATTGTGGTTCAGTTACCTTTTGGGATATTATCTAGCATGCTTATGTTTTGTGGAATTATCTAGCATTCTTATGTGATTGTCTTGCATGCTTAGATCTTGTGATTTTGGTGTAGTTTCCATATGAGGATGTCGATGCTTTGATTCTATCATTGTGGCTTTTATCGCATGTCTTGGTTTTCTACCCCTCGTGGTAGCGCTTCCAAATAAAGGTTTTCGTGTGGAAAACTATTTTCAAATGGATTTCCGATCGTTCGGCTTTTGTGATTTAAAAAGAAAGTTCTCGTGTGGAGAACAGTTTTCAAATGATTCTTCAATGTTTGAGATTAGGATTTCAAAATAAAGCTTCTGGATAAGGAGCAATTTTCTAGAATGATCTGTTGTTTGTGCATTGCATCATCCTTTGCCTGAGGACTTGCTTAGATTCATACAGGTTTAAGGACTGTTAGCTGTATGAATCCCTTGAGTTGTTGTGTTGTTGTTGTGATAAATGAATGGTGGTTGTGATCCTGTTGTATGTTGTGGACGCCGTGCAAATATAGGGGAGGTTCTGTCCGTGTGTACAGTGGACCCTGTATTTGTGGCGGGTCTGTACGTGGCGCGGGCTAGGCTTTCAAAAAAAAAAATAGCACGTTTTTCCGTATCTAGAACTAGCCCGGGGCATGACAGATTAAGATGGTATCAGAGACAGGTTGCCCTTTTAGCTCGGTTTCGGGATGACGGGAACCTGGTTGTTGGCTCCGAGGTCTCTGTGCTTGTGTGTGCGTACAGGGTTTTTCGCCGCGACTTTCGTGTAGTCTTGGTTTGGAGCGCGTGTCCGACCTTTTGGATCTGATGTTCAGCATCACTGATGTTTTTATCGCTTGTTGCGATTGGCAGCCCTGTGCACCAGAGTGATGGACTCGCGAGGTTTTCGTTGGTTGGATTGTGAGTTCGAGCTTTTCGAGTTGACGGTGTTGCTTTAGTACCCTCTACCGCAGATCTTCGATCTCTTCGACCGGCTCCAGGGAGCCTCGGCTTTCTCTCGAAGTGTGTTCTGCAGCCAGGTTATCTTTAGCTGAAGATCAAGGCCGAGGACGTTGCGTTAACGGCCCTCCGGACTCGTTTTGGGCTTTACGAGGTCACGGTCATGCCGTTCGGTTTGACGAACGTCCCGGCAGCTTTTTGGATTTGGTGAACTGGGTTCCAGCAGTTCCTGGATCAATTTGTCATGGTCTCCTTTGATGACATACTGATCTTTTCGAGAAGTATCCTTCTTGGGTCGCATCGTGACGCAACCTGGTATTGTGGTGAAACTAAGGGAGATAGACTCTGTAGTGGATTGGCCTGTTCTGACTTCTGTGGCTGAGATTAGGAGCTTCCTCGGCTTGGCGAGTTATTATCGGCGATTTGTTGAGGGTTTCTCAAGATCGCCGCCCCTTTGAGCAAGCTGTCGAGGAAGGGCGTGAAGTTTCTGTAGACTCCCGCTTGTCTGATGAGCTTCTAGGAGCGGATGGACTGTTTGACTCGTGCCCCTATCTTAGTATTGTCGCAGCCTGTTGAGGATTTTGTGGTCTACTGCGATGCATCTTGGATAGGATTGGGGTGCGTGCTCTTGCAACAAGAGAAGGTCATCGCTTATGCTTCGCGCCAGTTGATGGACTATGAGAAGATCTATCTGGCGCTCGATCTTGAGTTAGCAGCAGTGGTGTTCGCTCTCAAGCTTTAGAGACACTACCTGTACGGAGCGTTTGGTGGTGGAGTTTCGTCGACTGGAGTTGGAGTTTTACCTCATGGAGCTACCGAGTAGTTATTGACCTTGGAGGTGCAGCCCACCTTATCGGTTTGGATTTTCGGTGGGCAGCTGTTGGACCCGCACTTGCAGAGAGTGCGAGCAGAGGCCGAGCAGGGCTGAGATGGTGACTTCATGTTACATACTGATGGTTTCCTTCGAGGACGGAGGTGGGTGCCCAGTGATCGGGATTTGAGGCGAGAGTTTTTGACTGAGGCACACCGGTCGCCGTACACCGTTCATCCTGGAGGGACGAAGATGTACCGCGACTTGAGGCAGAGTTTCTGGTGGCCTGATTTTGACGATGGTTGTAGTTTAGCATGTGGTACTGTGACTGGTTTGTCAGCATGTGAAGGCTGAGCATCAGCGACCAGCAGGGAAGCCTCAACCGTTGCGTGTACCTGTAGGGAAGTGGGAGCAGATCACCATGGTTTCCGTCACCAGGTTGCCTCGTTCTCTGCAAGGTCATGTTGCGATCTGGGTTTTTGTGGACTGATTGACGAAAGCAGTTCACTTCCTACCGGAACACTCGATTTAGTCTCGGGATCGACTGGCGCAGCTCTACTTGGTTGAGATCGTTAGGCTGCTTGGAGTGCCAGTGTCGATCGTTTTGGATTGGGGTCCTCGCTTCGTTCTCCCAGTTCTGGAAGAGCTTGCAGCAGGCACTGGGGACGAAGCTCGACTTCGGCTCAGTTACCACCCTCAGAGTATTGGCCAGTCGGAGCGAGTCTTCTAGACTCTCGAGGATATGCTCCGAGCGTGCGTTTTGGATCTTGGTGAGGGTTGGTTCAGTACCTTTCCTTGGTGGAGTTCGCCTTCTGCGACAGCCTTCATGCGAGCGTTGGATTGGCACCGTGCGAGGCGTAGTGTGGAAGTCGTTGTCGATCATTGATCTGTTTGGTTGACGTGTAAGAGCGTCGTGTGATTGGCCCGACAACGGTACAGCTGAGGGAGGATCTCAGCTGCGGTGAGGTGCCTTCGAGGTTTTTGGCTCGCAAGGTGTAGCAGTTGAGGAACCGGAGTTTTCTGTTTGTGTGACTGCAGTGGACGAGTCGCGAGGAGCGCGAGACTTCTTGGGAGTTGGAGTCTGCCTTGCGTGAGAGGTATCCGCTGTTGTTCGCGGATGGTGTGTGGGTAAGTTTCGGGGACAAAACTTCTTGTTAGGTGATAGTGATGTGAGAATTCAAATTTTAAAAATTTGAAATTCTGTGTTCCTTGTAAGATAGGGGGTGCCCTAAGATCTATCTAGAGTATATCTATCACCTAGAGGGGGGTGAATAGGTGTAACAACAAAAATACAAATCTCAATGCTGTAAAATAATGCGGAAAAAATAAACTCAGCACACAGAGATTTACGTGGGAAACTCCACTTTGGAGAAAAACCCACGGGACCAACACGCGAAAAATAATCCACTAAGAATAAAAGATTACAAGGTGATCAGAATAGGAAATGGTAGAAGCTCACGACGTCCAGAAGCATGAATAACAGTAGCCATACGCTGCCACATCAAAAAAGGGATGTTGATGTTGAGTCCCACCGCATATTCCGGATGACCAAGTAAAAAGAGAAGCACTAAACGGTCCCACCGGATGCGTTTTGTGCCAACTGTCGGCACAATGTTGTAGCAGACGATTAAAGAAAGAATATGATATTCGGGCTTCAATTCTCTTGATTCAACATACAAACGGTTTGTGTAAGTGCCCGGTTTGCATAAGGCCTCTGTCATTATCTCCCAATGTGACGATGGTTGAATATGCCCTTGAGTATAAGATAAACCCGTGGTGCTCACATGTAAACCAAAAATCTCTCCAACAGTGTGAGGAGTGACCACCACGCGTATACCTCGAACCGTAGTCTCAAACTGATAATGTCCTGTTTCAGGGTCTTCATAAGTAACACGCCCGTGCAGATAAAATTCCCGAATTAATTCCACGCAAAAGGGGGCACGAACAGGAAGGCGACCGACTGGTTCGATCGGAGCTCGTTGAAGTAGTTGAGCGAAGTCTGGAACTTCACGTGACAGCTCGCTGAAGTTCACATTGCGCTCTGCATGACAAGCCTTGCCTGCATAAGCCGTTCGCCGAGTAGAGGAAACACCGCGAGTATCTGCTCCCCGTTTGGTACGTCGTTCTGCCGTACTCGGTTCGCGAATAACCGGACCACCGGTGCTCCGACGAGGTGGAGAAGAAGCTCTCCCCCTACGAGTAGAACCCTCAGTAGCTTTACCCTTTCCGCGATCAATTTGCTCTTCCGGAGCATACTCGGAGCCCTCCGACTCGGTGCTCGAGGAGTCCTCCCCGACACGTGTCCTCTTGGTGACATGTTGCTTGCCGCGACCACGACCATACCAGCAGCCATCATCATCACGAGCACAAGCATAACCGAAAATGCCATTTTTCCTATGCAACAAAGCACACAAAAAATGAAGCTCAAGATCAAATGGTTATGTAACATCTAATGAGCTTTCCAATCATTAAAACATGCATCAAGAACATCATAATCGAGTTTCATGAGGTTTCATTCATCAACAAAGATTTTCTAGCAAAAACCCCAAAAATACCTCAAAATATGCCATAGAACATAGAACAAAGATAAATAGCATGTTATTCTCGGATCTAAGTGTATTAGAACAAAGCTTGCATGTATCTAAACTCATTTCAAGCATAAACCCTCAAGAAATTTCAGTAAAAACAGAGATCGATCGTCAACCCAGCAAAAACATGTAAAAATAGTTAAAAACTAGGGTTTCGGAAAAGAAAGTAGATCCATGAAAATAAACTTACAAATCCAAAGTGAAAACCACAGATCTGGAGGAGATTCACGTCAGGGAGCTCTTAGAAAGAGAAAGAGAGAGTTTAGAAACCGTTTCAATGTGTTTTGAAAAAACAAAATACCGGAATATAAACAGATTCCGCAGGCGCATACCGGTATGCGATATTGTATACCGGTATGCAATGTAAATTTTCCGAAAAACCGGTCTCGGTTTGAAAAACAGGAAAACATGGTATACCGGTATTCCTTTTAAATATACCGGTATGCAGAGAGAAAAATACAGTGTATGCCCTTTTTTATGAAAAATTCACATTTAGAATTTTCATTCCTTGATAATTTCACGAAAATTAAATATTTTAATCCAAAATTATCATAATGCAAACACAATAGTGTAAACATTTCATTAATCATATACAAATAAAAAACAAGTCATCACAAATAGTCTGTAGACTTAAATTCTATCAAGATGTAACCAGTTTATGAAGATGACTTAAGAAATTCATCAAAAAGATAATTATTTGTCACACAAACGTTCAAATTGTGAGATAAACTTTAATCACAGGGGGTGGCTCTTTGAGCATCTTACTTGCATGAGGATCACCTTATGACTCCAAAATAAATGTAAACTTATTTCCATTGCACGCTTTTGCAATCATATATTTTTTTTTTCCGGATTTGCCAATCAATTCATGTGGTAGCTGCACACACTAGCCGGATGACCGGGGTGGTAGCTCTTTCCTCCATGTGGTGGTAGTTTTCACACTTCTTTTAAAGGATGTAACTCTTTCCACATCTTACAAGCAATATTTATATTATAATATTTTCCCTTATTTAGCAATCTCTTAATTGAAAAATACATGTGACAAATTAGAGTCTATAAGAGAATGACTATCCATCAAATTCAACACTCACAACCGAGATAGATTAAGCTTCTAGAGATTATACATGATTACCCAAATTTGATGAATATAAAATTATGAAATCTCACAATATAATATTTTCAAAAATAATAAAGATGGAGTAAAATCGATAATTAACGTGAGGTTAAAAAGAGAGTGAATGAATGTGAATCAACAAACATCTAAGGCACAAATTAATGTAGAAAGGAAAACACAAGTCGACATAATCTTAAAGCATTAAAAAAAAAACAAGTAACGAAAAGCAATGATCTAATAAGATATGCAATAAATATGGATCAATGCAATATTTTCAATATATTAATGCTTAAGACAAGGAAAGATATCACCTTTCCGAACCCAAACTCGTAGGATTCTCGGTTGACTTGATTTATTAGAATGAAGCTCCGCTTTCTTCGGCTTTTGTGCAACCCTTGGTCTGCGCATAGAATTTTTCTTTTGTTGTGGCTTAGACATTAGGTTGATCTTTGCATTTTGACCCTTTGAATTTTCTTTTGAGTCATTGGGAGTTGTCGGATTGTAGAAGATGCCATTTTCTTTTCTCTTTTAGGACAAAACCTTTTAATGTGTCCTTGAATCCCACATTTATGGCATACAATTTCTTTTACTTTGGATGGAGTTTTAGATGCTGAAATTCCACTCCTTTTAACATGAGTTCTTACATATCCGACTCCAATTTTATCCGTTTGACCAAGTCCAAGCATGTTATCAAGTTTCTTTGATCCGGAGGAGAATTTTTGAATATCGGATTTAAGTTGATGGACTTGTTTAGTCAAAATTTGGTTGAAAGCAAAAATTTCCTTGTATTGTAGTTCGAGAAATCCAACCTTTTCTTGACGCGTTTTGTTTGATACCTCCGCTTGGTCTAGCTTCTCTTGGAGGCTTTTATTGCTTGTTAGCATTTGTTCCCTTTCCTCCGCAAGAGCTTTCGTAGACTTTTGCAATTCATTGTTTTCTCCTACAAGCTCAAGTAGTCGTCTCCTTAGCTTCTTGTTTAGCTTAGCCATCTTTTTCGATTCAATTAGAAGTTGATTGTAGGCATCGGCTAAATCTTCATCATCCGACTCCCCCTCGCTAGTGCCATTTTCGCTCGACGTTTCATGCACAGAAGGAGAAGCAAAGGGGTTAGTAATAACAGATGATAAACACAAAGCAGAGGGAGAATAAGAAACAAGGGAACATAAAACAGTAGCATCATTGTTTTCTTCTTCATTAGAACTCGAATCGTTTGAGGTAGAATCATCCCAAGTTTTAGCTTGTAAGGCCTTCTTATTATAGGATTTCTTCGAGGGACATTCCGTGGCGATATGATCATATCCTCGGCATTTGTATATTGGGTTATGGGCCATCACACCTCCTCTTAGATAGAAGGGCAAATACTGTAGGGCCCAGCCCAACCATGAAAGCAGTTAAACCTAGCTCAGTAATAATAAGGCGTTGGATTTGATTAAATGGGCCTACACTCTGAGCCCATAAAAAATGGCCAAGCATATAACATGATTAAATGGGCGCGCACCTTAATGAATGGGCCGTTCCTAGGCCATCTCGCTCCATGCGTGGGCCGTTCCTAGGCCCATTTACCTATATATGTGTAAATATTATACTGTACTTTGTATTATATTATAGTATACTTTACATATTATAGTGTACTACACTCCTTCAACATTGATATCTTCTTCTTTTTTTTGGTTTTTTGACTGAGATCCTTTTAGCTTTTGACTTCTTTCTCCCGAGGTCGAGTGATTTTGGTCAAAAAATTTAAATGTATCAGAATCTAATCTTAAAAAAAGAAAAGAAGTGGAGAGGTCTCACTGAAAAGAAAAATAATTAAATGTTCTACTTAAAAAATGGCCAATACCGAGAAAAAAAGGTTGTGTGCTAAACTGGGTTATTGGGCCGAGTTGTTGTTGGGTTAATGGGCCATCACTCCTCCTCTTATGCCGAAGTGGAAATAGTCTGGAGCCGGAGTTAACTAAATGGGCCCGCACGTTGAGCACAGTAACAAATGGGGGCGGAAGTGCACTTTCCTTTGATGGGCCGGATCAGCTCGTTTTGCAAAATCGCGGAGGCTTTCCAATTTAGGTAAAGTCGGAAATACTAACTCCCCCCCCCCCCCCCTTTTCTTTTTCGATACATAGCTTTTGTCAATATAGCTTATGTCAATATTTTATAAAAGTGGAATATCTAAAATTAGTTTTAGGGCATTTTCAATTAAACAGGTGAACTAAAGCGTGTAATTTTTTACTGGATACCTTTCTAATGTCCCAATTAATAAAAGGCACAAAGAAATGTTATTAAATTCTACCAAAAAAGTACTTAGATCAAATTTAAATGTACCGTTAGAATAAAATTATAATATCAAAATCTTAAAAGTTCACTCTTTTTTTTTTTATGTACAATCTGATTAAAAAGAAAAAAAAAACCTTGTGGTGAATCTTCCCATTTTGATATTGCTGCCTCAAAATTAATTCCCCAGAATAGAAAAAAAAAATTAAAAAAATTCCATCTGGGAAAAAAATTTATGACCAGTATATATTTCCGACACCAGTAGTGAAACTTTTCATTTTTGGGCAATTCACGAGAGTTACTATTTTCGACTTTACCAAATGGAAAGTCCGGTAATTTTATCCAAAATGGCACAAGGATAGCACAATGTGTAAGGAGAACCGTAGTGGGACCGGGACCGGCCCATTTTATTTATACAGCATTCTCTCGGATTTCGTGGGCCGTTATTGGACCATTTTGCCTTAGAGAAGGCTTTAGTATACACTTTCCCTTAATGGGCCGGATCGGGCCCAGCTCCGATGCTCCTTATTTTACCGTGTAATGGTTCTTTCCGCTTTTGGTAAAATTGCGGAACTTAGGGGATGTTTGGCCTAGCTTTTCAGAAGTGATTCTGAGTCCAAAATCACTTCTGAGCTCAGTAGAGCGTTTGGCAATGACTGCTGGAAAATCTGATTCTGTTTTTCAGAATCAGAAAACTAATTTTGAAGGCTTCAGAATCAGAAACAGAAAAAAGCTGCTTCTCCAAAACTGATTCTGCTTTTGGACTCAAACTTCAAATTTTTATTTTCATTTTAGATTCAAAGTATAAATGTAACTTTAAATTTAAATTCATATTCATATTTTTAAATTTCAACTTTTTAAATTTAAAATTTAAAATTTAGATTTTAAATTTTAAATTTAAGTTTCAAATCTCAAACTTTAAATTTTAAAATTCAAAATTTCAAATTTTAAATTTAAGATAAAATTTAAATTTTGACATTTTAGATTTTAAAACTTAAATTTAAAAATTTGAAAATATAAAATATAAAATATAAAATTACAAGTTTTAATTTTCAAATTACAAAATTCAAATTTTAAATTTTAAAATTTAGATTTTAATTTTAATTTTAAATTTCAGCATTTAAAAATTTAAATTTTAAATTTTAAAATTTAAAATTTGAAATTTATTTTGTCCAAATTTATAATTTAAAAATTATAATTTTAATTAAAATTCAAATTTTAAATTATTTTAAAATAAAATTTAATAAAAATATTAATATATGCAAACATCAGAAAATTTTTGTCAAACAGTTTTTGAAAATCACTTCAGAAAAATCACTTTTATCTAAACTCAGCCAAACGCTCTACAGCTTTTCATCAAAATCACTTCTCCAAACCAAAATCACTTCTGCATAAATCACTTTTCCAGAAGCTAGGCCAAACAGGCCCTTAAAAGCCATATATAATATCTATTTATAGATATTTGCTAACATTCCTCACATATGATGTGTATAAATTTCTTGAGAAAATTAAAAAATTATATATTTTTTATAAAATATTTATTTATCCAAACATGAACGAAAGAAATATGATTAGAAATGAAGCACACCGACCCTGTTAGTTGAAAAGTTTCCATTCATTAAGGTGCACGCCCATTTAATCATGTTATATGCTTGGGCATTTTTTATGGGCTCAACGAGCAGGCCCATTTAATCAAATCCAACGCCTTATTATTACTGGGCTAGGTTTAACTGCTTTCATGGTTGGGCTGGGCCCCACAGTATTTGCCCTTCTATCTGAGAAGAGGTGTGATGGACCATAACCCAATGACAACTCAGCCCAATCACCCACCTTAGCCCAGATACTCGTTTTTTTTCTCGCTAAAATGCATGAAGGCCCACTCAAGTAGTGGCCATTTGTGATGTAGACCATTTAGTTATTTTACCTTACATTGAGACCCCTCGACTTCTTTTTTTCCTTTTTCTTAAAAAATTAAATTCACGATGCATGTAAGATTATTTTACTTTACATTGAGATCCCTGGACTCGTTTTAGGGCATATTCTATTAAACATGTGAACTAAAGAATGTAATTTTTTAATAAATACCTGAAATTTACAATTTTTAATTTACCATCTAAATTTTCATTACTTTCTAATGTCCCAATTAATAAAAGGCACAAAAAACTGCTATTAAATTATACCAAAAAGGTACTTAGATCAAATTTAAGTACAGTAAAATTAAAATATCAAAATTTTAAAAGTCTACTCTCTTTTATTTCTGTACAATCTGATTAAAAAGAAAAAAGAAAAAGAAAAGGAACACTTGTGGTGAATCTTCCCATTTTGATATTGCTACCTCAAAATTAAGATTATCTCTCATTCATTATTCCTCCGGAATAGGAAAAAAGGAAAAAAATGAAAAATGAAAAAAAAGAAAGCAAGAAAAAGAAATTCTCATGCATTTTTATTTTTATAAGAAAAAAGGGGAAAAAAATTATGACCAATATATATTTCTGGCCTCCGTAGTGAAACTTTTCATTTTGGGCAATTCACGAGAGTTACTATTTTCGACTTTACCTAAAACGGAAAGCCCGGTAATTTTATCCAAGATGGCACAAAGAGAACCGAAGTGGAACCTCGCCGGCCCGTGAAGGCCCATTTTGTTTATACAGCATTACCATCTTAGATTTCGTGGGCTGTTATTGGACCATTTTGCTTTAATGGCCGGAGCAGGCCCATCTCTGATCATTAACCTTCCGTTATCGGTAAAATTGCGGAACTTTCCTTTTTAGGTAAAGTCAAAAATAGTAACTCTCGTGAATAGCCCAAAATGGAAAGTTTCACTTGCTAGGCGCAATTTGCCTTTTACTATTTTTTTTGTGTTAAGGCAAGGGGCATATATATTTTTGTTTTCATCTTGAGCAATCCAAAATAGTTAAATTTGGAGCAAACTCAGTTCATCAAATCCCTAAAAGCTGCCAGGGCTTTCGTCAAACCGAACGGCATAACCGTGACCTCGTAAAGCCCGTAACGAGTCCGGAAGACCGTCATGCCACGCTCTCGGCCTAGATCTCCAGCTAAAGATAACCTGGCTACAAAACAAGCTTCGAGAATATCGAGGCTCCCTGGAGCCGGTCGAAGAGATCGAAGATCCGCGGTAGAGGTTACTAAAACAACACCGTCATCTCCTTAAGCTCGAACTCATAATCAAACCAACGTAAAACCTTGCGAGTCCAACTCTCTGGTGCACAGGGTTGCCAATCGCAACAAGCGATAAAATCACCAGGGATGCCAAACACCTGTTTTCAAGTGATCGGACACGCGCTCCAAACCAAGACTACACGAAAGTCGCGGCGAAAACCTTGTACGCAAACACACGCACAAAGACCTCGGAGCTAACAACTAGGCTCCCGACATCAGGTCACCAAAACACCTGGCAAAAACCGAGATCACCTCGCAAAACAAACCTTTCAACCGTGAAGGCACAACTACCGAGCAAAAAGGCAACCAAACTCAACCGAAGTCAAACCATCCGCAGTGATGGCAAATCAACTGCGCAAAACCACTCCAGGATTAGCTCAAGGCTCACTACGTAATCAGGGATGACCACTACATAGCTTTCTCACAAGACGACGTAGAGATTGTCTCGCAAGGGATAGGGTATTCCGTCCTAACTTTTGACACTACGTTGTCTGCAGCCAACGTACTTATCAAAAGAAAGCGAAATATCCAAAGATCAAATGCCGACAACCAGTTGGCAACACCACAAGGGTACCAGGTCAACCAACTCTAAAGCTGGACCAAAATCACGAACGAACCACCGAATTAACGGGAAACAGCAAACCGACGGCTACACGCGACATAGGGTCGCCAACCACACGAACCAAAGCGAAGGAAAACAAAACCAGCGTCGACTAACCAAGTCAAACGCGGTGAGACCTCCAACAACAACCTGGAAGATCTCGCGACAATACGAAAGCCTACAAATACCACCAGGAATCCCAAAATACACCAATTTAGCCGTTAGGATAGTCGCAAACCAAGTAGGCACCAACAAAAACCTAACACCAAACAGTGTCCGCTCAGTCTAGTACACGTCAGTTTGACGCAAGAACTAGCTAAAGGTCGAAAGACCAACACTGACGATTCCACCGGCAATACGACAGTGGGGTAGGCTTCACCGCCCTATCCAGAAAAACGGAGAAGGTAATACTAAAGTTGCGGTCGAAACCGCTCAAAGCACCGTCTCCGTAGAGACGCTCACAGTGGCCCTCGTGCTCAACACGGAAAGTGGGGCTAGGGCAAAAACAGCCCAAACAACAACACAGATCCACCAAGTGACGTCACCTAGCCCGATAGGGCCGCCACCTGCCAACGAGTGGTTACGCAAGGGGAAAACACCCTGCTACTTGGTATCAGTCTGGTACTCCACCACCACTTCAGAAGAAGCATGAGTCTGCGAACAAGGGCAGATCGAACCTCAGGAAAATTCGCCAAACGCGCTCGGATGTGGCCACCACCCCCAATCACGGAGTCGGCATCCACACGCAAAACAACCGACGTAGTCGCTGTCGTCGTCGCGTTCGTGGCCACAACGGCGTGGGTGCCACAGGAGGGTCTGCAATCATCGAGGCACTCGGCAGAGGAGGAGGAGAGGCTGGAGCGGCAGTCGCCGTAGCCTGCTACTGCAAAAACTGTCGGAACATACCGAAACATGCCGAAACATGCCGGAGAGGGTCGTCAGCTAACCCCTCGCATCGGCCTCAAGCACAGGGTACGGTCTACATCAGGATGTTCGTCTCCTGCCAGCTCCTCACTCGAACCAGCCGCAATAGCTCGAGTCTGAACACCAGCAGACGACTCCGCAGGCGCACGCCTACCACCACGACCCGGACAGGGGTCTACCACGATCACAAGCCATCTGCAAAACACAAAAACCTGCGCAAGAGAAAGGGGTCGGCAACTCCCATAAAACATAAGCCGAAAATAAACCCCCTCGAACTCGCGCACCTATACATCTTAGGTCTTCCTATGAGTCAGCCTAACCAATGGTTAAGTTACAAGTTTATGAATGAATGAGTGTTTGTACCCTTTACGCTCTGATACCATCTTAATCTGTCACGCCCCAGCCTAGTTTTAGAAGCGGAAATACATGGTATTTTTTTTTGAAAGCCTAGCCCGCGCCATGTACAGATCCGCCACAAATACAAGGTCCACTGTACACACGGACAGAGCCTCTCCTGTATTTGCACGGCGTACACAATATACAATAGGATCACAACCACCATTTATTCATCACAACAACCACAACAACACAAGAAGATTCATACAGCTAACAATCATTAAACCTGTATGAATCTAAGCAAGTCTTTAGGCGAAGGATGATGCGATGCACAAACAACAGATCATTCTAGAAAACTGCTCCTTACCCAGAAGCTTTATTTTGAAACCCTAACCTCAAGCATTTAAAGATCCTTTGAAAATCGTTCTCCACACGAGAACTCTCTTTTGAAATCCCAAAAGTCGATCGATCGGAAATCCCTTTGAAAACTATTTTTCACACGGAAATCTTTATTTGAAAATGCTACCACGAGGGATAGAAATTCAAGAAATGCGATATAAAGCCCCAACGAAAGATGTAAGAGCATCGACATCCAAAAGTCTAAGCATGCTGTAGTACACTGAAATTCAGTGCAACGTACCGAACTTCTACAAATTGTAGAGTTCCGGTGAGAAAATGGCATGAGAGGCCATATGTGAGGCTTTGGCCAAGTTCGGGACTGTGCGAAGTGTTTTCGGCGCAATTGAGGCGCGAAAATGGACTTCGAGAAGTTAAAAACTGCGAACTTGGGAAGTCTGCACTGAATTCCGGTATGTGAACTCTAATACTCGAATTGGAGCTTGGTGTACCGGTATGTGAAATAGGATATCGGAATGCCATGTCGAAATCGAAAACCCAACTCTCGGGTTTTACAGGATTTTCGGGGTATACCGGTATGTGAGATGGTATACCGGAATGCTGCGTTGAGACCGAAAACCCAGCTCTCGGGTTTTGCGGAGTTTTTCGGGGTATACCGGTATGAGAAAATAAGATACCGGTATACAATGTGCAAAACAGTGAACCTAGCTCTCGGGTTCTGCGGAATTCCTGAGGTATACCGGAACCAACACCCGTATACCGGTATGCAAATGCACATACCGGTATACAGTGTCCAGTTTTGGCTGGTTGAAAGAGTTAAGTGTGGAGAAGGGCATTTTGGTCTTTTCACATTCGTGGGGCTATTAGAAAGGCAGGGAACACCCCTCTCTCTCAGCCACCTTCTTCTCCACTACTCCTCTCCCTCTCCTCTCACTTTCTCTCTCTAGAGATCTCTCCAAAAGCTTGGAGAAGTGGTGGATTGATCTTGGAAAAGACTTCCAAAGGAGGAAAGAAGCTTCTTGGTGCAAGAAGGAGCTTGGGAATTTCGTGATTAAGGTTAGTACCTCACGTTTTGGGTTCAAACCTTGGATTTAATCCTTTGAAATGAGATTTTTGGGAACCCTTGGCAATCTAAACCTCAAATGGAGGGAGATTGGCCACGAAATCTAGGGTTTGGCTTGCATGCATGCAAACCTTAGGTAGAATGAGGGCTTTTGCAATGTGAGGTTCTAAAAATATTTGGACCTTCGATAATTGCAATTGAGGCATAGGAAATCATGTTGGAACACTTGATTTCACATATTGAGTTGATTTTAGGGTTCGTAACGAGTAACGAACCATTTTCTTGTAGAAGCTTGGGTTGAAGCAAGAACTCAAGGCTTGGACACTTAGGAGCTTGAAGAATACAAGAATTTGAAAGCTCTTGAGGTGGGTTTGTGTTTACTGAAGTGATTAGGTCACTTTCATGTCTAGGGTAATTATCCATTTAAGAACAAAATGGTGTATGTATGTGAACCCTAGAATTTTGCATGTTGGCAAAGGTAGAAATCATGATAGGTAGAACAATGAACTCCTATTGCATGATATGGACATCCAAGTATAATTCAATTATCTATACTTGTTGCATGGTTGCATGTGAGAATTTAACCTAGTGTTGTTGAACATAGGTTGGAACATGTATGATTAAACCTAGTGTCATTGAACATAGGTTGGAACATGTGAGGATTGAACCTAGTGTTATTGAACATAGGTTGGAACATGTGAGAATTGAACCTAG
>JABWPP010000050.1:50958135-50970635 GCA_016920855.1 Puya raimondii | reverse complement strand
AAAGAAATGTTCACCAAAAAATCTGCAGGCATCTCTGGTAAACAATAAACCAATAATCCCCCAAAAACCTACTCATCAAAACCTCCTAAGCCAGTGTAACCCCATAATCTACTGAGAAAATCTACCCAAGAAAATTAGAGAAGAGCCAAAGAATCTGTAAACATAGAGCAATTATAATCTCTAGTGAGAAGAGAGAAAAGAACTAGGAAGCTACTAAACAGATCCAAAAATCTCTACTAAACAGATCCAAAAATCTACTAGCAAAATTTTGTTTCTATTCTATTTCAAAAGTTTTTATTTCAGGCAATACATGTTTCACAATAAAAATTGTGTGTAAGAAATAACAATTTTGCTTTCATGCACAAATAAACAATCAAGCCTCAACTATGAAATTTCAAATTTTTATGGAGGCAGAATGGATATTACTTAAAAGGGCTAATAACATTTAGTTAATTCTTTAGCGGCATACACTCAATCAAGTAATAAAACAATGTTACATGCAAATCTTTTTAATTAAGAGATTGCCACTTCCACATATCTAATTCAGAATCTGCAGGTTTTGCTTAAAGCCCTAAACCCTAAAAAAACCCTGAACGCAACCCCTAAAACCACGAACCTATCCAGCTGCTCCCTCAACTGTTGCTATTGTTGTTGCCACCTCTTCCAGTCCCTATCCCTAGATCATAAAACCTTGTGCTACTTCTGTTGCAAATTCGGCTTTCCTACTCTAGTCCCTGGACATTAAACCACATAACCAAGTTGCAGAATTATATAAATCGTAAACCCATCTATGACCTCCATTTGGGAGGAACAGGGACAAGAATTAATTAGCTACAGTGCCCACAAAATCTCTTTGCAAATTATGTTTCTGTTTTCTCAAGTAACTACGATACCCACAAAATCTCTTTGCAAATTAGGGAGGAGAGGGACAAGAATTTATTAGCTACAATACCCACAAAATCTCTTTGCAAATTATGTTTCTGTTATATTTTCTCAATGTTCAGATTTTGTTTTGGAACTGAACCAAAGCCAAAAACCTAAACCTTAACAGAGAGAACTAGAAATGAGGGAGAACTTAAAACCTAGACCAACCCTCTATTTGAGAGAAGAGAAGAGGAAAGAGAATTAGGAACGATAAAGAAGATACACAAATTTTCTTTCAAAATTTTACTTCTATTGTGTTTACCAATATTCAAATTATGATAACAAGCAATGAAAATGTCACAATCAACTTGTATTGTTCAAGTTAATAGAATTTTATTTTAATCAAATTATATTGCAAATTCAATATAGCTTAGGTTTCAATGACAAACAGACAATAATGTAATCATAATATGCAACACTATTAATCAATGAATTAAGATTTGTTAATTTCTTTCGTAAACAGATACTCTTAGATTGTTCAAGTAATCACACAAAGAAATAAACCAAAAACTCCTAAACCTTAAGACCCTAAAGCCCAAACCCCTACAACTCCTAAGCCCAAGCCCAAACTCCTAAATCCTAACCCCTAGACCCTAAACACTAAAAACCCTAAATCCTAAAACCCAAAACACTCAGCCCTAGAAAACCCTAAACTCTTAAAATCTAGTAGAAACATTGTTTGATATACTTCTATCCTAAAATAGCATAGAAGTCTAGTACTATATGTTAAATGGTGCTACCTTTATGTAGCCTGTGCCAACTTGGGATTAAGAGATGGTTCGGTGGTGTTGTTTTGCGGGAAAACAAATGCAGACATAATGGCCACAGCTTCTTCAGGTTCCAGGTCATCTAGTTGATTCTCAGACAAACACTCTGTGCATGTCAACTCCTCGCCATGAGTTCATCTCGCAGGCCACCCGATCTTTGAGTTGAACAACAAGATCAGAATCAATACATTGGATCTCTTTCGACACATCAATCTGCAATATGACAGAGAAGGGATGATTCACTGAAAGATTCCCATCTTGACATGCAACAACTATAAATTTGAGAATGGAAACTATCTAATTATATTCAATATATATTTATATCCTGAAAGTAGAAGACAGTTGATCCTCGCATAATCCAGAGCAACTTACTGAGTCTTGCATTTAAAATAACCCAAAGAAAACGGGCTACACCAGCCACTTCAAAGCTAAATTACATAATTAAAAACAGATCTGGTCTCGCACAAAAGGCTATAGTTCTACAAAGCATTCCATCATCCATTTGTTATACAATGATGTTATAGTGAAAAACTTGCGACACAGATGGATCCATTCAGGACCTGCAACAAGCAGGACAAACTTTTGTCCAAATTGTCTAATCTCCAAACAGATACAGCAGCACACAAAAAGAGTTCAAGGAAATCCAGATAACCCGGCCTTGAAATTATGGCATTTGTTGAAGCGCCTCATCTGACATTTGATATTTTAAAGCTTGAACTATTTATACACCCATGGCACTTGTTCTCAGACATTCTTTGCAATAGCTTATTATATGCATGGTATTTCTCTACAAGTAACATATCTTTCATCTTGAGATCTGAATTTGCATCAAAAAACTTCCTCTTTATGCTGCTTTTTTACACCCATGGCACTTGTTCTCAGACATTCTTTGCAATAGCTTATTATATGCATGGTATTTCTCTACAAGTAACATATCTTTCATCTTGAGATCTGAATTTGCATCAAAAAACTTCCTCTTTATGCTGCTTTTTTACACCCATGGCACTTGTTCTCAGACATTCTTTGCAATAGCTTATTATATGCATGGTATTTCTCTACAAATAACATATCTTTCATCTTAACATTTGAATTTGCATCAAAAAAAATTTAAACAAAGTAATAAATCAATCTAAGCAAGTAAATAAATTTAACTATATGCTCGAATGATTAATCCACATTGACATGCCTTATTATGAGATAAATAATGGACACTATCAAGCTAAAAGAAGCCCATCCCTTTTACAGCATCTAAAGCAGTAGGAAATTTGCTTCCATCTTGGTTTCTGCTCTGAAAGCTGCTGAACAGTTTTGTGCGGCAGCTTTATATTAACAGCACCAGATCCTTTGCTTGAACTGATGGATGAGAAGTACTCATCATTCATCCCACGTTTTCCTTTTGGGCCAACAAAATAGCCTGGCTGGAAGTCGCCACTTTCCTTTTCTTGCATGGAGGAAAGGGATGGAGATTGCATAGATGAATTGCTCTCGGTCATCAATACTAATAGGAAGCTAATTAAGCACGAGGGACATTATAGACAACAATGCTTACAGCCCTAGGAATATTCTATAAAGCCATCACCACTAACAAAAAGAGGCTGAAAAGAAAAGAAAAAAAAAAAGTCAGTATATTAAAACTCTTGTATGGCTAAAACTGAAGAACTGAAACAAGGCACTATTATCAAGGATAGTTCATTTTATATTTGACCTGCTATTTTAGGCAAAGATGATCAAAGTTCTGCATTTTCTCTCACGAACATCTTATCACTAAAAATCAAAATAGAAATTACCCGTTCTATAAATCTGTCACTAAGAGTTCTCATTAATTCATACATCTGTGTTCATGAATCTGATGTGTTATCATCTGAGACAACCCTAAATTAAATCTAGTTATATGCAAAACTTAGCAATATTTCAGTTTGCTTTAATCCTTAAAGTTATATGAAGGCATTTTGCACCAGACACGAACACTTGGATAGCAAATTATGCATTTATAGAAAACTAAAACCAATCTCCAGTTAGGAGCTTCGTATCTATCCCCTGGTGACCTCAAAAGGTACCCTTGGTAGATTTCAAATTGACAAGACATGACTAAATTTCAAAGATCAATGTATTCTTGACATTTTAGAAACTTCAAAAACTTGAAAGTAGCAGGCTACTCTATGTTGAACCATAGACCACGGACAACAACCATAGAACATAAAACCGTTGCAACTTAAACTATTCTAGTCTCTAGACCCTAAACCACATAAACTTGTTGGGAGAATTAGAGAAGGGAGTTGAGAATCAAACAAATCTGTGACTTTTTAGCTGAAACGACGAGAAGGGCGAGAAGTAATAAGTTACAAAATTAACTTGAATTTTTGTTTTCGCATGCTATGATTAAATAATTGAGCCAAAACCACAAACCAAAACCTTAGTTGGGAGACTTAGAAAATAGGGAGAACCAGAAAATCTAGACCAACCTATACATCTAGTTGAGAGAAGAGAAGAGAGGAACAAAGAAAGAGATCCACGAAGTCTCTTTCAAATTTCTATTTCTATTGCGATTATCAATATTCAAATTATGGTAAAAGTGTCACAAATCAACTTGTATTGTTTAAGTTATTGTATTGTGTAAGTTATTCCAATTTTGTTTAATAGTGGCGACTACATTCAACCAAGATTAGAATATGATGGAGAACAAACTTGCCTGTTCTCAATAAAAGAAGTATAAAAATCTATATTATCGTACCAAAATTTCGTACCAAAAAAAATATATATATAAAAAAGATTCAAAGATGCAGAATGTTAATCAACTTTGACAGGTTTTTCTTGGATGTAGCAGCAATGGACTAAACGAAGCTTATAGCACATATGCTTGTATTTATTATACGATAAAAGAGGAAAAAAATTTATAATGCTAACTAATCTAATTTGGATACATGTTGTAAACTAAAAAAACAACGTATAGCAACTTCCTCAGAGAAGCACAACAATGAAGGTAAAAATAACTAGCAAACCAACCTGCCCTTTTTTTCTATTTTAAATGTTCTTTGTAAACTTTAGAATATTCCAGGACTACAATCACTTCAATTCTCATATATACATATAAAACATCTCTAACATACAACTTACCTCAAAAGTATGCATTTCTTTGACCAAGGCTTATACAAGAATTCATTAGCAAAATTTAGGGAAAATTTGGGTATGTTTAGCGGCAATTACAGTAGCGTGCAAGGTGGTAAGTTTAGGTTATGACAATCCCTAACCCACAAAGCACTGGTGCTAAACACACGAAGAACTTTCTTGCAGGTGAAGAAGGAATTGCATCAATTCAGTTGTAGTAGTAGTATATGTAAGTAGTATTACTATATATAGGTACTAGTTGTAGCCGCAGCAGCAGCAGCAGCATACTGAGTGCTTCACGCAGGTGGTGGTAGTGGTGGTGGTGGTAGTGTAGTGCTTCATGTAGCAGCAGCATTGTAGTGCTTCATGTAGGTAATAGTGTTAGTAGCAGCAGCATAATGTAGTGCTCGAGTATTTTATAGAAATAAAAGTAAAAATTCTCCTTATCACTGTAAATCGAGAAACGGAAGAGAGAAATATTTTGAAAATATTTTGCTTTATTCACAAAAGGCGAAGCGAGTTACATTCTCGGATTTTCCGCAATGGAAAAAAAAAATCGAGTTGAAAAAAACAAAAACATGAGGAGAGGAAGACAAACAAATGGGTGATATAATATATAAAAAAACACAACAAATTAGTAAAAAAAAATAGTGAGGTAGATCGGAGAGCTTACCAAGTTTGGTGTGTCCATGGATCGAAGTCATCAGCTGAGAAAAGCGTTTTGTAAATGCATAGGGACCTGAAAATAAAAACAATGATTCATTCCAATGGATCTAATCAGATCAGTAAAAAAAAATAGTGAGGTAGATCCATAGGGACCTGAAAATCAAAAAAATAATTCATTCCAATGGATCTAATCAGATCAGTATGTGTCAAATCTAGGACAAGAAAAAGAAAGAAAATATAATCGTTCGATGCATTAGATTGTGTTTACGTATTCGTATTTGTATAAAATCAATAAAAGCAACGACAGCCACGATGGGAAAAAAAATCGAGTACAAAAAAATATACAAAAACATGAAGAAAGGAAGAGAAAAAATGGATCTAAGACCGTGAGAAATCAAAGGTGAGGTGATATAATACCAAAAAAACATAACAAATTAGTGAAAAAGAAATAATGAAGTAGATTGGAGAGCTTACCGAGTTTGGTGTGTCCATGAATCGAAATCATAAGCTGAGAAAAGCATTGAATCCGCATGAAACCTCTTCAAATTGGCTACATTCTCGGATTTCAAATGGGTCCCTGAAAAATCAAAGGCGAGATGATATAATACCAAAAAAAACATAACCAGTAAAAGTAGTGAAGTAGATCGGAGAGCTCACCGATTATCAGCTGATAAAAGCGTTGAATCGGCATGAAAACTCTTCAAATCAGCTAAGGAAACACCTCCGATCGCTCTGATCGCCTGAAAAAGCCGTCGATCAAAGGGAAAATCGTGGAATCTCATTGTGACTTGGAGAAATTAGTAAAAGTAGTGAAGTAGATCGGAGAGCTCACCGATTATCAGCTGATAAAAGCGTTGAATCATCAGCTAAGGAAACACCTCCGATCGCTCCGATCCCGTGAAAAGCCGTCGATCGAAGGGAAAATCATGGAATCTCATCGCGACTTGGAGAGGCTCGGATAGATCGCCGATTTATTCGGAGTTCGGCGAAAAGGTGGCCGAGAAAGAAAGAGAGAAAGAGGAGGGAGAGAGAGAGGAGGGAGAGAGAGTGTTGTGTGGAGGAAGAGAAGGGGCTGTGAGATTCTCTCTCTCCCTAACGTTTACAATTAACTTTTTCTCAAAAAAAAAAAAAAAAAAAAAAAACGTTTACAATTAACGCACGTGAAACTCAAAATTGGGGGAAATTTTAACTTTACCGCGCGGTGGAAAATGAAATCCACTCCAAGTTCGAAAATTCAACACCTGGACTGCTGGCCCAATTACAACAAAACATCAAATTGTCCCATCCACAAAAAAACCGGGCCGAAGACAGGCCTTATGCATGCAAATGGTCCGAATTACGCCTACTCAAGGAGCCCACAGACTAATGGACGCAGCAATCCATTTTTGGAGTATCGTCCGCTCAAGTTGGGATGGGACACCTAACAGCCCACACATGATCAGTTTTGAGATAGGCTTTAATTCGGTTTTACTTCACGGAGCCCACAGAAAAATGGACGCAGCAAAGTCTATTTTTGGAGTATCTTCTGCTCAAGGTGGGATCGGACAGTTAACAGCCCACACATGATAAGTTCCGGTTTACTGGGAAATATAAACTCTCGCAATTATTTACTTTGTTAATTGATCTTACAATCATTTTTTGGGTTAAATCAGAGGAAGTATTTTCTTCGAAGGCCTGCTATACAATTGTGCGCAATATATGCAAAAGATCTAAAAGAGCACTGGGGCAAATGGACCTGCGAACGGCCCAAGCAAAGAATGGAATGGGCTTTGACAAGTCTATTTTCATAGTATTTAATTTTTATCATAAAATTAAAAGGTTTTAATTTATAATCCAACTTGCATGAGAACACCGTAGACAAAAACTATATGTGACCAGCCACAAAACCACAAACTTTAATTGGAGAACATGCATTCTTTCTGTTTTTACCAATTTTTATTCTGAGAAGGAAAATTTCAGATTTATCTACTAATGGGCCAGCCCAATCACGGCCTAATATTAGGCTGGCCCTAGTTCAATATGGCCCACATCTATGCAAATTATCCAATATATGTTAATAATCCTGCTCGGTACACCATACAAGTGATCTTAGGATGGCCCCGGTATGGAAGGTGATAGTTATACGAATGGGCCACGCTAGTACCCTCTCTTCGATCTTTACGAACCAGTGAAGAGAGATTGTAAGGGGAAATTCAAATCTCTATCAAACATTAATTTATTATTGTTATCGTATTTGAAACTAAATATATTAACAATAATAAATCATCAAACTATAATTAAACAATAATTATAACTTGTAACCAAATTATACTTTGGGCCGGCCTGAATTAGTGTTCAGCTTATTCGGTTGGGTTTCGCAAACTTGTTTTCATATTGGGCCTAGCAGGGCCAATCCATCAAGTTATATGAGCGAAAACTAAACTAACACACCTCTAACCCTAAATCCTAAACCACGAATATCTATCCCGATTCCCCTAAACCCCTAAGCCACAATCGGTTGAGTGTTAAATTTACATGGAAAAAATCAGTTTTAAAATTTCCGTTTTACTATGTCTTTTCGCTAAAAGGGCAAGGTCGTGCCCATTCTATGCACCGTAGGCCAATGCTACCGAAAATCCAACTAAACTATTTAATGGGATTGATTTTGCTTTCGTGATATGGGAATTTCTATTTGGAAAATTCACACTCATCTCAGGAAAAGTAAACTAGGACAAACAGCAACCGCATCACATGGAGAATTTCTCGGCAACTCCAGCTACTAGAGTTACGCTTAGCCCACTAATAAAAAACTATCGGGTGTGTAAAAGGTCCAATATAGCCTACTAGGCCTGCTTGGTGAGCGCAGGAAAACGGGCCTAACATGGCCCAATAATAGTTTTTCCTTTTTGGAGTGGTTCATTTTTAACCTATATTGACTTTGGCAGCTTTGAAATAGGCTTAATGGATAAGGTGGAAAGCAGAGCGGGCCTAGTGAGCCTGCTCAGGCCTAGCGTTCATCCACAGTACGGTCCGGTTCTTCAAACAAGCTACAGCATCATTATCCAGCCCACTTTTATAAAACATCAAAAACTCACCATTTTGTGCTTAAAGCTACACACTCGGTCTTGGTTTAGGTAGGCCCGAACAGTCCCAAAACTATCACACCCAAAATATTGAAAATCGGTCCTTGCAAGAAGACCTACTTTAACTACAGCAGCTTGGTCGGCCTTTTTTAGGCCTGGGCCCAATTGCACCCATAGATTGCTCAATCCAATCAACAAATTTTTCTCAGTATAGCTTAAATCCAACCATAATAGATTTGGACACGTTAGTCCTTTTATTAACCAGCCATCCTAGTGAAGTTAGACGGAGTATAATTCAATCGTATAGGGATAATCCCATGGAATGGGTCTAATCCAATTAATTTATTGTTTTGGTGTAAGTAAAGCTTGTTGTGTTTCATTCCATAGATACAACTCCTATTGGTTAGATCAACTAACTTTAATAACATTACTCTGTAAAATTTTACAAAATATAAATCTTACATAATCCAATTAAATTGGTCTCAACTTAAACTATGGTAATTTACCCGAAAAAGGTCAAAGGACAAATGGCTATTCTCTAAGCCTATGGTAATAAAAGGTCAAAGCACAAAACTCACATTCCTACCCTCTTGCTTCCTGAACCCACTAAATCCTAGATCCCTAAATCCTTCCACCCTTATTTTATTTTTGTAATTTCATTGTTTGTCGCAATCATATTTAAACAACGATGTATCTTATTTAATTGTACAATATGTCATGAACGAGTTTAAGAGACTAGTACAATAATGCTAGTACCAGATTCATCCCAAATTAAGTGAAAAAGATAAAACTACAAAATAATACATATTTTTCTTCCGAATAAAATTTTTCTAAATCGATTTTCCTTTTTATAGTATAATAGTGATACAAAACAAATAGTGAGATATCACTTTTTAGTCCTATTCTACGATGGATAGATTAATAGAAAGACAACTTGATCAATTACAAGCATTTGAATTGCTTTTGAATGAATCGATTGATTGACACAGAGATTGAGCTATGACACGAGAGTGAAGACAATTTTGATTTTTTCTCAAATTAGGCGCAAATGGGGCCGAAGTCAGCCCATGTGAACTTAAATTTTGGGTCGAGCTTTAGCATGACCACGATCCTTTGAGAACCATTTTGATTTTACAAAATTTGGTCGAAATCAGGTTGACCAGGCTTCGTGTTTTTTTGATGGAAGGCCTATAGAACTGTATAGTTGCTGCGCAATTTCCCAATCAAACCTGAGTCCAATTGAGAAAATCCTTTTAATTTTGCCCAAGGGTAAGTTGACCTGGTGGTTCTTTTTCGATCGTGGGCTGCAAGTTCTAGCCTAATTTTGGTCCAAATATGAACTTATATGTTTGGGTTGAGCTGCAGCATGACCTTCCCGGATTACTTTGATCGGGCTCAAGTCATATCGGTGGTCAGGGCCTTTTCAGAAATTAGGTCCATATTAGATGATTGCGTTTGGAATTTTTTTGGTAAAAGGCCCTTAGCCTGTAAAACGATACATCCATTAGGTATGAGCCTCAGCTTGGTCTAAATGTTATATTGGATGGATCGACCGTTGTTACTAAGCTTAATGATGACCCAGCCCATACGCTGCATGGAGAGGCCCATAAGCCTGTCAAATAGTTGCTATACTGGCCACGTAACAAGGTTCAGTCCAAATATGAGTTTAGATTTTGGATTTTGCTTGATCAAGGTCGTGAGAATCTTACAGTTTGACAGGCCATGGAAAATTGTGACCAAGGGCCCATAAGCCTATTAAATGCAGATATATACTCCTCAAGCCCAAAAATAATCCAAACATGGTGTCATACTTTGGGTTGAGATGTAGCATAACTAAAAAAATCCTTTGATTTTTCCATAGTAGGCCTGAAGATTTAGTCCACAAGTCTGAAGCCCAGTTTAAATATGAGCTTCTATTTTATGTTGAGGTGTAGCATTATTTTGAAGGTCATTATCCTCTCTCCCTCTCTCTACTTTTAGAGCATGCTTTATTCATTAGGAAAATAAATTTAGCAGCATATGGCTAGCAACCAATCAAGTCTCACAAAAGAGAGATGTAAAAGGACTAATCAAGTAATACAATTAATACATTCTGGCACGATAAATTTCTTATGCATTAAAAATTATGGATTAAATAGTATTTTCCTTGCTTACCGCTTTATCTCAATTTTTCTTGAAAAGTTGAAGATAATCCTTGTGAGAATTGGTAATACTACTATTCGTAATATATCTGAATTGGTTCCTAAAAATAGAAAATCTGAGATGAAAATAATCACAATCTATAAATTTGAAGTATCTCATAATCGATTTCTTTTTTTTAGTATTAGACCAAATCTTAAAATATCAGAGAATATAAAATAAAATAAAATAAGAAAAGAAAATGGTGAACAATATTTTTCAATTCAAAAAATCACAAGTGTAGTCCAGACAAAAAGTTTACCACACAATGCAACAAATTCCTTGATGGCCAGCTTCATGGGCTATGCTGCGTCAGATATGAACCGATTTTGGCCTAAAGGCCTAATCAAGGGGAAAAAAAAGAGTCTACTTTGAACTTCCTACTGACTTCAACGCGTGTACATACAAAATAAGACCATTATATTTTACTGCTTTTTATCCCAATGATAGGCTAGGCCTAGCGGTGGATAAATAGCAATTATCATTCCACAGCTTATATAAGATATGGGCCGATTTATGCGCAATGTCTAATGGATTAGGAATGGTCCAAGTATAGAATGAGATGGGCTGTAATAGGGCTTTTTGCTTCTGTCCTAAAATGGAAAATTTTCAATTTGCGTTCCAACTTGTTTGTGCCCCCGTGGCGTTACATTATGGAAGATACAAAGATTACATGTGGATATTGAATTTTCCATCCAAACTGAAAGCATATAAACTTGTCTGTGATGAGGCTGGGCTCGGTTGCCCCACTTCAAAACATTAGATTTAGGTCCCTAAGAAAATATTGGACCAAGGTACATTCAGTGTCAAATATTGTCGGGCTTTGATCCAATGTTAGAGTTAATGGACCTAAGCAATGAACCATCACCAGAACCAGTCCAAGGCCTGTCCAACTATAACCTGAGATTCAAAATTAGGCCCAAACGTGGTGACCGGGCTTGTAAATTCAACACAGGCCCGTAGGCTTTATAACAGCCCAAGATACAAACATGATCTGAGATTTTGTTGACCTTTCAGGCTTCGGTGACCACGAATAGCCGAATAGGCATGCCAAATGAGTATGGATATCCGACTTTTATTCAAAACCGAGCCCTTATAGTATAGTCTTAATTCAATCTAAATGAAGATAGTTATAATCACAGAGAAAGAAAATCAAAGCCCAATAATCATGGATATGGCTATAGACTTTATAATTTTCTGAACACGTTAGAACTCAAAACTGAATCGATGGGTGAGCTCTATTAAATTCAGTAGACTCAGCTCTTTTATCTTAAGCAGCCTAACCTAATTTTGTTAATCTAAATCCAGTCTTCACTCTAAGTTCAAGCTAATGCTGGGCCTCATGTGTTGTAATTAGGTCACATTCTTTGTTAGGTCTAGTCGATGAGATAATAAACAATAACCCAGCCCACATTGTTTATAAAGAATGCTGCAATAGATGTCTTACAATATCATTGATGAGTTCAATATATTATTATTAAATCCTAAAAACTATAATTAAATTCTATATATCATTAAATCGTAACATCGTGATTAAACACTAAACCCTAAATCTTAAACTTTGAGGATTTATCATTCATAAACGTATACGTGATCTCTTAGCTGAGGAAGGACTCCGTATAAGTCATTTTTATACTATATTGCCTTTGTTGCTTGGTTGCTTGCTTACACCCTCTCCTGCAATGGCATTTTAATAGTATTTACCAAAAATAAGAATTTAAGGTTTCTTTAGTAGTGAGAAGCAATAATTAAACTAAAAAACTAACTAGAAAATAAAATTTGAAGCTTATAGACACAA
>JABWPP010000050.1:50917464-50958101 GCA_016920855.1 Puya raimondii | reverse complement strand
TAATTATAATCCAATCCATGTCTTTTGGTGTGTCCCGGGATCATCGCGTTAGTGTGGGCATTCGGTAAAGCGAATCGGGTGTGTACATGACGATAGCATCGAACCCGATTGCTAGTATGTATGTCTAATTAGGAAGGATTAATCTTGCTTTTAAATTAGAAAAGCTAATTAGGGATGAAGGACATCTAGTCAAATTAGGATAACGTAATATAAACCGATTTTGCCTTATCTGTTTTTGCCCATGTAAAATTTTGGAATTCCTTATAAATAACGGGCTATCTCTCATATGATGAGGATACAACGAGACCAGAAAAATAGAGAGAAATCACAACCACTATGAACCTATTGTTCTATGAGGTATTGTTCTAGAGGGTCTTGAACGGTGGATTAGAATCGTGCTCTTTGTAGTTCGAAGGGATGCTGGGGGGGGGGTGGGGGGGGGGGCGAGGAGGGTGGTAGGTGGGGGTGGGAGGGCGGCGAGTGAGTTTGAGGAGGATGTTGCGGAGAATGATCTAAAATACACATGAATCAACCTCGCGATCCGGGCTCATCGCGCTCTACTGCGAGGTATCACTGTCCAAAAAAGTACGAACAACCAAAGAACATACTTCCGCTGCTTCTACAGTGTTATCAAGCCAGAGAGGGGAGGGTGGAGGGTTGATCCGTGTCCTAGGTGAAAAATTCTTTAAAGGGGGACGGGGTGAGACAGGATGGTTATGCGTAAAATGAAATCGAGGGCTACCATCGTTTTGATTTAATTCTGTGCGAAGCTTGTGGGAGTTAATTGGCGATTTTTCTAGGGTGGGATAAATTACATAATTTTTACACAACGCAGAATCACATAGCTGTGATTAAATCAACAAATTGATTTGATATATTTGGAATCTATGATAAAAAATGAAGGCCGCCGGTGCGAATCGAAACTTTACGGGCGAGGGGGGGGGGTGGACTTATATGATGTGTAAGCGCAGCCAGGGCAGCCGCCCCGCCCCGGGGGCCCCCAAGCAGCCCACAGCGGAGTGGGGCGTGTGGGGGGGCCCGCAGCTTTTTGCCATTGCTTTGTCTCCATGTTTTTTCTTCAAAATTGAATGCCTGTAAGCTTGCTCAGTTGCTCACGAAAAGATGCACGGCTCTGTGATGTGGTGGTTGACGACGCTGGTCAGAAAAATTTCACTTTTCGGTATCCATCCAGTCCCAAATTTCTTGAGAAATTTCATCTTTTTTCACAATCGTTCAATCCGAATTTTTCACAATCGTTCAATCCGAATTTTTCAGGGTATAATTCGGCAAAACCGATTTATTCGCGAATACTCTAATCAAGAAAAAAAAAACTCGCATTTTTTTCAGTGGTTTGGAAAAAATACGAAAACAGAGCGTTTTATACGGTTTTTCATTATTCGGAAATAATTCGCGTACTATACGACGAATTAACTAACTATGACTTTCAAATAGGTCCTTCCCGTAAGATTTTTCATTAATTAAAATTAATGACAAAAACTGAGATGATGACGCTAGGCAGGAGTAAAATTAATGTACAAAACGCCCCCATCTAAATTTTCAATTAAAATTAAAATTAAAATTTGAATTTGAATTAAATTAATATTTCAATTTTGAATCTACGAGATTTAAAATTAAATTCAAATTTGTAGAATTTAGAAAACAAAATTTAAAATTACATTTAAAATTTGAATCCAAGATCCAAATTTGAACTTAAAGCTAGATCTAAATTTAAATTTAAATTTTAAATTCAAAAAATTAATTGAAATTTAAATTTTAAAATTTTCATCTGTATTTTAAATTAAAATTTGATTTTGTATATAAAATCTAGATTTGAAATTTAAATTGAAAATCATTTTAATTTTTGAATTCAAAATCTATATTTTAAATCTAAATTTGAGTTAAAGTCCTTATCAAAGATTACAATTTAAGCTTAAAATTTGGACCGAAAATTATTTATGAGTTTAATTATAAAAAAGCTCCTGCACTTTTCCTAGTGTTTCAGGAACCTTTTGTCCAGCTGGCTGCTGATGTGACTATTTGCGGCGCGCCACGTTAGATTCAGCTGTTAGTTTTAAAATGGATCTAATTGTAGATCTTAAGATGTGGGATCTTAGGCTCGCGTAATAATATATCCACATCCTCAAAAAAAGAAAGGTCTTCCAATAAGGATTCGGATTGAATGAATAATTATAATCCAATCCTATGTTTGGTGTGTCGGGGATCATAGTTAGTATTGCCATTCGGTTAAATCGAATCGGGTGCGCCCATGATCGACTTGATTCGATGGTTATATGTTGTCTAATTAGGTTAAGATTAATCTTGTTTTTAAATTAGAAATCTAATTAGAGATAAATCCTAGTCAAATTAGAATAACGTAATATAAACCGATTTGGCTTTATCTTTACTTGCCCATTAGAATTTTGAAATTCCTTATAAATATACAGGCTAACTCTCATATGATAGGATACACGAGACAAGAAAAATAGAGAGAAATCACATCCTCCATTAACCTATTGTTATAGAGGGTCTTCAACGGTGGATTATAGATCGTGCTCGTTTGTAGTTCGATTCACCGCGAGTTTGAAGCGATTGAAGATTTTCGAGGACGATCTAAGGACACGTGAATCAACCTCTTCGATCCGGGCTTATCGCGTTCTAGCGCGAATCACTTCCGCAAAAAGGTAAGAACGAACCGAATCATACTTCCGCTGCGTTCTACATTGGTATCAGAGCCTTATTAGGTTGATTATGTGCCCTAGATTAATTCTTTAACGAGATTGTATGCGTAAAATTAAAATTACCATCGTTTGATTTGTTTCTTGCATGCTTGTGGGTGTTAATGGCGAATTTTTCTAGGGTGGATATAATTACATAATTTTTTCACATCTTGTAGCACCTATGCTGTAGATTAAATCTACAAAGTTTGATTTGATTTGGTTTTGTATTCTATGATAAAAACGAAATCCTAAATCGAAACTTTACGGATGACTTATTTGATGTGTAGTGCATATCCCATTACGAAACTTGCATGTTTTGATAGAGCTCTTCACAAGCTTTCTATTGATATATTACATGTATAATTTGGACTTGTGGATTTTTTTTTTTTTTTTTTAGGTTTATCTATCTATTTTTTTTTTTTTTAAAAAAAAAAGGGTTTTCCAGGATCCTCATGCGGTTCCAAGCCTCGTGGGTGCGCGTGCACGTGCATTGGGCACGAAGGCCCACGTTGGGCCGGCCCCATGCAGGCCCGTATATTGCAGCAAAAAAAAAATCAAAAAACCCAAAAAAATAGGAATGCTGGCCCGTAGGCCTGCAACCCGCGCAGGCCCGCAGCCAGCGCGAGCCCGCAGGCCAGCAGGCCGCGCGGGCCCACAGGCCTGCAGGCCCGCAGGCCGCGCGGGCTTGCAGGCCTGCATGCCCGCAGGCCTGCAGGCTGCATGGGCCCGCTGGCTGCGCGGGCTGCAGGATGGCTGCACTTGAGGCTTCTTTTGCACGATTTTTTTTTAAAAATAAATAAATAAATAGAATAAAATAAAATAATTTTTTAATCATATTAGATTATCAAGTATTTCTTTTTTGTGACATATGATGCATGCATTTAAAATATTATATTTTCTATGCCTTAATGATATATGTTGATGCTTATGGTATAGTACATTTTTTATGCATGCTACGTCAAGTGGGAGTTTTATTTTTGGTAGATTCATTCATATTTCAATATATAATATTAGATTCATATTTTGAATTCTAATTTAAAATCAGGAATAAAATTCAGATTGTGCTATCCAAATTGAATTTCTTGAAGGCGTAGAAAATATGTGATGACTTGAAATTTGATCTGCGAAATTTTGGTGAGCCTCTATGGGAACTTTTGTCCTTCAATGCAGATATATAAACAAGACATTTCACAATAATTATTTTTTATTTTTTGTAGAAACATATAGAACTAATCTGAAATATGGACCACTTTGATTTGGTTATCTGACATTTTAAAACCTTAATTCTACTGTCCAATCTTTCATTTTTTTTCTATTTGAATCAGTCAACAGTGACTTCAAAATTTGAATTCATTGTTTATTTTAACTTACAGATGTAGTATATTTCATGTAATTCTCACAATGATAAATTTATTAAAATAAATAGTTATTTTAAATTATAAGTTCAAATCTTCAGCGCAAGCACTTATATTAATTCTCCGTTGATTTTATCTTCTTCTGTTATTTCATCCTGAATTTTTCTAATACTACTGAAAAACCTCTTTTTTTTCCGGTGAATTTTAATTAATCCTTTCCTAGTCCCAATATGACTAGCTTAGCTTCCCTATATAGGTGCAGCAGGGTATTCTCTGGCGCAAGAAGGCCGCTCATCAGAAACATGGAGGAGAATAAGATCGTCCGCGAGAGGAGGAAGAGGAGGCGCTTCGATCGGTTTTGTTTCCCACCCAGTGACGGTGAGGAGAATAAAATCGTGCGCAAGAGGAAGAGGAGGGGCTTCGATTGGTATTATCTGCCACCTGGAGACGACCACAAGGAAATAATAGGAATAGGAAGTGCAGAAGCAGAAGCAGAAGAAGACGAAGAAGAAGAGGGGAAGAAGAAGAAGAAGGAGGAAAGCTGTCGTCGCCGTTGGTCGGAGCTGCCCGACGGCATCCTCGACCAGGAACTAGCCCGCCTGGCTTGGCCGCTCGACCTCGTCTGTTTCGGCCAGGTCTGCCGCCCGTGGCGTTCCGTCCGAGAAGGCTTCACGCCCGCTCCCCGGTCTTCCTGTCCGTGGCTCGTCTACCGCGGCGGCGACGGCACTATCAGAGGCCGCGGCGGCTTTTTAACGTTGACGCGAGCTCGGAGAAGTTCGTCTTCTACAGCCTGGCCGGCCGCGATGGCTGCTGGGGGGTGCGAGGAGGCCAGGTCGTCGTCGAGCTGCCGGGCACTCGAGGGGCGTACATCCGGGGCTGCTCTCACGGCTGGCTCTTTTTCGCGTACTCGGAGGCCGCCGCCCCCAGCTTCCTTCTGAACCCCGCGACCAACGCTCGCATCATGCTCCCGTTGTGGAACGGCCGCGGCGGCGCCGGTCGTCGCCGCTCGGCCGCCTCTCCCGCCGTCGTCTCGTCCTCCCCTGTCGACGGCCCGAGCTGCGTGGTCGCGTTCATCGCCGACGGCCTTCTTGTCTTCTGCAGGATCGGGGACCGCAACTGGTCCGCCGTCAGCACCGGCGTGCCGTACCGGGCCATGTACGAAAGAGATAGCAGCAGCATTGTGGCGCACGATGGAAAGATTTATTTTCTAACGCAGGAGGAGGGCGTGCTAGGCGTCTTCGACCTCAATGCCGACGACCCGAAGATGTCTCTCACCTGGCTGATCGACAGGCCACAGTATCGCGGGTCGAGCAACTACCTCGTGGAGTCCTGCGGCCAAGTCCTGCTGGTGATCCTATCCTGGATAGAGACTATGCGCGTTCTCAAGCTGGACATGAGAAATAGGGTCTGGGTGGACATAACTGAAGAAGGATTGAGCAATCGAATGACGTTCATCGCGCACGCACGGCTCTTCTTTATCCGTCTGCGCTAGCAGTTTAGATGGTTCGGAGTGTGTGCCAGGTTATGTCTACCTCTCCTCGCCGTTTGTTCGATCCGAATATTTTGAGAAGACGGAAATGGGAGGCAAACAAATTTACCGGGCTCCTAGTTCCAAGATACTGGGTCTTCCTTTCACCAAAGCGTCCCACTGGTTTGTACCCAGCTTCTGAACGATTAAAATTATGTTCCCGATCAGCTTACTTCTTGCTAGAGTGGTTTCTCAGTTAAAGAAGCAAATTCTATGCATTGGAATCTCAAATTTGCAAAACTAACTATTCAAGCACTATATTATATGATGCAATAAGTATTCTCCATCAGTTAATTTATCGGCCTGCTTTTTCTTGTGTGAAATTGTGTTCTCTATCAGTTTAGTTCCATCAATTTATAGGCCTGCATTTTCCTTGCGTGAAATTATGTTCTCCATCAGTTTAGCTCGTTGTTAGATTAGCTTTCTAAACAGGGACGCATATTCTGTGAATATCAGTATTAAAAAAGTAATGCTACAGCTACACTCTATCACGGGTGTAGAATTTACACCACATCCATCTAATAAATCGGGTGAAAGCACTAGTCCCTTGATATGACTAGTGGACATCACCGCATCCATTGAATACAAGTAGCATTTTCCGCATTAAAATTTTTTCCCTCTTATAATGTACCACGTCTTTTGACTCATAGTGCAATGTTGTTTATTTCAATTAACATCATTATTATCCGACAACAAGTTTCAAAAACAAGAAAAATACATAAAAACACAAATGAATAAGCTATGGCTGGAAAACTAACTCATATGAACATTCCTTGAAAACCAATAAGAATTATCAAAGTAGCATCCGACCATATCTTTGTATCTAGACTGACTGCGATGATCAACATTCAGAAAACTGATGGAACTAAACCTACCAAGGTGCTGTTTCGACGAATCTACCCAACAATTTAGACTCTATTCAAGGGCAATGTTTTACTCTAGGTTTTAATTCTTTTTCAGATTTTGGTATTAAAAAAAATTCAATAAATTTTGGATGGAGATAAAATTAGCTCGTGGCAACGGCTAAATTTTATCCTTACTCAACACGTTTTACCCCCGCACCACCTGGAACTGCGTAGAGATTAATCTGGCTTCTGGAAATGTTTCGGGCAATTTTGGGTCAAAACTAGTAAGTGATATGGTTTGGTCGAGACAAGTGAATTAAGGTGCAGCTCTGTTTTTAATTTTTTTTTTTCTTTGGGGTGTTTTCATGTGAGTTTGGTTCAGAGTTTTCCAATTTAAATTGTATTGGACTTACATTGACTATGAATTGTTTTGATAAATTTGATTTGAAATAAAATAGTATGTGACTTACATTAGCTACCAAACCTTTCAACATTTTAATTTTACTATATAATTTTTAAATTTGTTTATTTTGAGTCACTAAGTAATATTTTAACTTCAAATTTGAATATTTTGTTTATTTTTACAAATTTAGTTAGCATATTTCATAATTCATATAATTGCCGAAATTATTAATTTGTTAAAATAAGACTCAGTTCAGATGCATAATAAAATAAAATTTTATGCAGTTTATATTTTATCGCTTTGGCCAAAGAATCTTGTAAATATAAAAAATTCACAGCTTTATTTCTAAACAATTTGAATATACAACGTACATTTCTACCGGATCTCAAGCAATTACAATTTTAAAATTTAAAATTTAAAATTTAAACATTCAAATTTAAAATTTTAAATAAAATTAAAATTAAAATTTATAATTTGAAAATTTTAATTTGAAATTTAAAATTTAAAATTTATAACTTCAAAATTCAAAACATAAAGTTTAGAATTTAAGATCTACCATTTTTCTTTTTTAAAAAAATAAAGCAGCTTGTATTTTCTTGTGATTTTTTAAATGAAAAAAGCTTCCTACATGCATCCAAGGAAGGCATAACAAGCTAACAAAGGTGCTTCTTTACTTGCTTGAAAGGATAAATTAAAGAATTTGATGCATGCAATAAATAAGATAGGGATGCAAATAGATTTAATTTAGATTTTGGCATATGGTAATTTTTTAGATTGAAAATAACTTTCAGTTGAAACAAACTTTACTTTAAATTTTTTTTGCCATAGTTATTTATTTGATAGAAAGTCAATGACTTTAAAATTGCAATTATCTCACTTTTCTATTTGTTTTTGTTATGACAAAAGCGCAAAAGATCTAATTCATCGGGTGCGAAAATACCAAAAGAGATTCGAAAAAAAAAGAAGAAAAAAAAAGAAGAAAAATAAAACACACAATATTTATGTGGTTCAGCCACCGGTCTATATCCACAGACAAAGACGGAGCCGAGACTTTCATTATAATTAAAATGGGGTACAAAATATGTTGCTCTCACAAAAGCTAGTCCCAAAAAATACACTCATACTTCCTTTCGTCTGTTGCATTCAAATCAATGGAATAATAGGTATATTTATTATAATGGCTAATGTTGAATATAAAAATATATAAACGTCGTTCTCTAACAGCTTAAATTTTTAGTATACAACGATTGTTTCACATGGTATTAGAAAAAGAGGTTCAGAGTTTGAATAACGTCAGACTCCTAGCATTGTTAATTTTCTTCTATTTTAATTCAAGTCCACGTCATGGGTCTACGAAAAAGTCTCGAGCCCAGACGTAAAAAGAGAGTGTTGAATATAAATATATATATATATATTAAACACCATTCCCCAACAGCTTAAAACTGTTAGAGTACAACGATTGTTTCACAGCTAAATTCTAATACGATTAGAAATACAAACCCACTACAACTGAAAATATTTTAATTATATTAGGCACAATCTAAATTTAATTGAACGAGATAATCAAAATAGAATAGGACTAGAAAATCTTCTTATTCCATACTTGGAGATATATCTAACAATTTTACTAAAAATTTTCACACTAGTGTATATGAGAGCGAAAACAAATTTATAGCATTTGACTTTTTTTATGGATATAACAATTTTTCTACATGGTTTTCGTTTTAGATCTGTACATGCCGTAGTTAATAGGCTTTCAGAACTACTAACTAACTAATTCTTCATAAAGAGACCATAGATGCAACTAGGAACATACATTTCGCACGATAAGAATTGTCCATAGTTGTAATAAACTACATAGTGTTGCCTCAGCCAACGAAGGGATGAGAAACATCATTCTCGATTAACAAAATCGATGCATGTTAATTTATGATTGCTTGAAGCAGGATCGAGAAGATACCTGTGTATGAGCATCTATGGCCATTTGATAGTCTTTACTTTTGAAGGCATCATCACCCCTTGACTCTGCTTCCAAAGCTCTACTTTCTACCTCAAGTGACACCTGCACGATTAAATGAATGAATTTCCATTGCAACTGTTTAAAGACAATCACGGCGCATCCTGTATATTGTTCTAGGATTCTAGCACCGAAGTTAGAAGTCCAACTAGACAGCCATGATGAAATCAAGTGTTCATAGTATGTAAGAAAAAGAAAAATAAATATTGCAGATTGAAACTGCAAAACACCTCAACACTTTTTGGCTTCTGTAGATTAGTATCCTCGGACATACAACTTTCCTTCATGTTACCCTACAGTATAAAACCACGAATTGTTAGCAGAGGACATAAAACTTCTGAGAAGCTCACTTGAAGCATGTATTCAATTAGAGGGGGGAGGAGGAAGAAAGAATTCACCTGCTCGTTGCTGGTCTCAGACATCATGTATCCAATTACTCCATCAACACTCCAGTTTAATATACTTGGAACAGGAGATGTTAAGGGAAGAAGAACTTCAACTGCATCACGATTACCTCTCAATGCAGAAACCTGTATAGGCTTCAATCCATCCTGGGACAAACCCAAAAAGGAATCACACTATGATAAATTCCCATAAGGAGATATCTCTTCTTTAGACATGAAGAAGAAGATATCTCAAAGGAAACAAGAAAATCCTAAGAATTAAATTATAGAGCCCCTATTATGAATAAGATTTCAAGGACAGAAATGAAGTTTATAAAGAAGGGATATCCCAAACAATACTTGTCAATTTAGTTGCCCTTGGTTTATAATACCATTTACCAATACTTGTCAATTTAGTTGCCCTTGGTTTATCATACCATTTACAACAGTAATATTTTGTTTTGATTTTTTGTTCTCCCTTTGTATCTCCAGAAGCACCGACATTTTCATCTTCTCTTGTTAGCACCCTTGTCGGTAAGACTTTACTAAAAGTTAGAGAAGATATCAGCTAGAAAGTTATTTTGCATTTCATCCTCATTTTTTTATTTATATGATTATCTTTTTACACAGCCAACCCATATACTTCTATCTCTTTTGCAATAGGATGTTCACAATTCTGACATCGGAGCTATATCAACTGAATCAACTTAATTATCAAGCTTGAAACAGAAACATGATTATTGTCCCTATTCATGCTCACCTATAATACTTCATTTGCACCGACTGTCCCTAGCGCAAGTGGCAAAGGGCTTGGTGTTTGGTACCTGAGGTCCCGAGTTCGAATCCTAATTGGTTTACAATACTTCATTTGCTCACACAGGACATGCAAGTATAGGACAGCATATCTCATCATCTTCATAATAGTTAACTGACACCAAATGCTGTGACCTAAAAGAATGTAATGAAGAAAACAAATACACCTCAACACAACTATTAGCATCTCTTCCAGCTTTCAATAAGCATTTGATAATTTATATGCTTCCGTTATCAGCAGCTACATGCAACGGAGTTGCTCCGCCAGCAGTGATATTCGGATTAGCACCTGCCTATGCAAAAGAGGTTTAAGAAGTTAGTGAAGATAACCAAAAAAAAAGCTATTTAGGATCTGAAGCATGAGCAATGCAAACGGTTATTGCTAATCCAATGTGAAAATTTAAAATCCGACGGTCCACCAGGTGTGGCGGAAGAAGAGAAAAGCCAAATGGCCTATTACCATCTTGACTTTTGATACGAAACCAAAGCCATACTAAAATCACTGCATAAACATTCCCGCATATAACTTCCAGTTATCTATTAATAAAGGCTAAATTACATAAAACCTCCCTGTCAATACCGGTTTTTTCACTTCACTTCCCCCCTGTCATTCAAAAACCTACATTTTGCCTCCTTAAAAAATGAAAAATGTTCACAGGGGATATAGTGTGACAAAATAACCAAAATGCCCTCATCTTCTTCATCTCCTCCTCCCCAATCTTGCTCATCCCGTATCCCGCACTCTCGCCCACGCCTCTCTTGACCCCAACTCCGATTTCGTGCGAGGGCGAGGCGGCCGAGGGCGAGGCGGCGGCCTAGGGCATATGTGTGGGTATGATGAGAGTTTCAGGGGTATTTTGGGTATAAAAAATAAGATATAAACCGAACCCTAACGTAACACTGACGGCGAGGGACGAAGTGAACATTTTTTATTTTTTAAGGGGACAAAGTGTAGGTTTTTGAATGACAGGGGGGAAAGTGAAAAAGCGGGTATTAACAGGAGGATTTTCTGTAATTTAGCCATTAATAAAAGCACAAATTGTACATGCAATTACATTCCCCATGTACAAAAGTGTCCAGCAAAGCTTATAGGGCCACAACCACCAGACCATTTCTAATGAAGAATATTAATATGCAACTGGTAATTATTGGATTGGTACAGAACCAGCAGAGAAAATTGGATTAAGGCGGCAATCATGATGTTACTTTGTCAACTGAATGAAATAGGTAACATACAAACATGCGAAATCAAACAAGAGAAAGCAGGTGGGATAAGCAATAGTGTTTTTTTTTTTTTTTTCCCAGAGTAGAAATATCAAACATCTGTAGTTCTGTACCTGGATTAAAAGTTCCAGGCATTGAAGTGATCCAGCTGCCACAGCTGACAACAATGGACTAATGCGATCATCTGTTTCAGCATTTGGCTGCAACATAAAAGGCGTCAGCTCATGGATAAATTGATTAGAAATGCATAAAGCAACCATAACTCCATTCATATTTGAGTTTATTGGCCAACAATGGAATAATGTAAACAGAATGAAGCTGGCTTACATTTGCATGGCGATCTAGCAAAAGCTTCGCAGCATCTTGCTGTCCATGACCAGCAGCCCATATAAGGGGAGTCCCAGCATCACTTTGCGATTCCACATCAGCTCCCTTGGATAATAAAAGGTTCATCAGATCTATGTTTCCCGCATCAAACCAATAAGTTCATTGGTCACTAGATCTAGAATTTGCACAGCGAAAAAGTACGAGAACAAGAAAAACTGAGGTTTTAAGGACAGAAAAGAAGCAGACCTATTCCAGCAGCATGGTGTAGAGGTGTGGCACCCAAAGAACTCGAAGCAGAAGGATCAGCTCCTTGCTCAAGAAGATATTTTGCAGTGTCGAAATGCCCTTGTCGAGCAGCATGAATGAGAGGAGTCTCCCCTGAAAAGCAGTAACAAGCATTACTTCACCCACCCATAATAGTCATCATTATACAGTACAATTCAGATGCCGCAGTAAATGCAAACATATCACAGCAAGTCTTGCTAGTAGAATAGTCGAGCTGAACAAAACAAAAATCAATAGTAGCAGCATGAAACTTGTAAGTAATTTGTTGCTATTCAATTTCGTCCTCCAAGATTCTACTTTGATACACGAAAGCCTCGTGATGGTGCCTACATTCCCCACAAAGGCTCAATTTTTTCCACGCAATTAGTGAACTAAATTGCTACCATTAAAAACTATTGAGCACGAAATCAAATCCAGATCAAACTTAAGTGACGAAATTTAGAAATAATCCTGACGAACTAAAGCTTTATATTTGTTGCATCGTAATCATACCATCATCGTCCTTAGGATCGACATCAAGCTTCAGCTCCTCGAGCAAGTACTTGCACACCTCCGTCCTCCCCTCCCGCGCTGCGAAGTGCAGCGCCGTCCTCTTGTTCGCGTCCTTCACGTCGGCCACCGTCCTCGCCAACCCCTTCCCTCCCTCATCCAACTGCGTCGCCAACTCTACAAACATACCCAGTAGATCCAAAATTACCTCTAGCGAAACTCGAAATTTCACCAATAAAAAAAAAAAGCATCTTTTTGTTAAGTTGGCGAGAGAATCCAAACGCTCACTCTGGAACAGGTCTAGGTTTCCGGTTCGAGCGGCTTCTAGAAACTTCTGGACCTTCCCCCGAACTGACGAAACCAGAGCGTGAAGAATTAGGGTTAGTAGGGGAAATCGAAGAAGAAGAAGAAGAGGAATCGCGGGAAAAGGTAGTAATACCTGAGAGAGCGGTTGAAGCATCGGACGCCATTGAAGAGCTTCGCGAGAGGTCGAGTACTCTCTCGAGAGGAGGAAGGTGGAAGGGCTAAATACTTAAGCTGCGGCAGTAAGAGGGTTTTGGGTGATTAAATCTCAACCGTGGATGAGTTGCGACTGGCGAGAACGACGGCCGATGGGCGATTTTGAATCCAGGGCCTTGTTCGATCAACGGTCGCTTTAACACCAGCCCCAACCCCTTCCACCCGACCCCGCGGAAAAAAGAGAGAAAACAAAAACGGAACCGGAAATCAATCTATCTATTCTTTCAGCGTAGGGGTGTGTTCGGCTCGTTTAATAAGTAAGTGGAACACCAACCGGCTCGTTAAAATATTAAGTCAAAAAATTCAGTTTATATTGGGTTCATTTATTAACGAGCTGGCTCACGAACTGATTCATTAAATAATAAATTAAATTAGATATATATATATATATAAATTAAATTTATAAAATTTTGACTATTAAATTTTGCTCTAATTATTGAAACTTTACATATAAATATTTTTTTTATAATTAAAGTAAACTTTATATTTTAATTGTGCTAAAAGTTAAATAATAAAAATATATATTATATACATCAATATTCATATATATATATATATAAATATAAAATACATAAATAATATAAATATAAAATATATGTATTCGAGCTGTTATTGAGCCGAATACCAGCGGGCTGACCCCAGCTCGTGTTCGGCTTGTTTATTAAACGAGTTGAAAAACTCAGCTCGTATTCGGCTAGCTTACTAAACGAGCGAGCCGATCTCGAGCTCATTTCGAGCCGAAAACGAACTGGCTCGCAAACGACGAGCTGGATTGCCACCCCTATTCTTTCTATTATATTTTATTAGCCCGGCTATGGTATTTGTAAATATACTAAGCACTCGATATTTATAACTATTTCGCTGTTAGATTCATTTTCTTGATCAATTTAATCTGTTAGATTATACTATTTAATCAACCTCAATCCTAAGAGGCCCATATCATCCTAACAGCATATTTCTTAATCAAGAACTAAAAATCTATAAGCATCAATTTCTTGATGCTTTTAAAAGTATAGAAGCTTAATCGATATTCTATATCATATATTATTATTATTATTTTTTTACTACATTAAAGGAAGGTTTTGGGGGCGTCACCTTCACATGTCTCCCCCCCAAACCCTCCCCTACTCTTCCTCTTCCTATATATGGTTTTAAAAATTTTATAATATAAAATTTTAAAGTTTAAAGTCTCGAATTTGAAATTTTATCTATTTCTATTCTTTTATCCTACTACATTAAAGAAGGATTTGGGGCTTTACATTAACACATGTTCTTCCAAACCCTGCCCTACTCTCTTCCTCTCTCTCTCTCTCTCTCTCTCTCTCTCTCTCTCTCTCTCTCTCTCTCTCTCTATATATATATATATATATATATGTATGTATATATATATATATATATGTAGGGTAGGGCTACTATACTCTTATGAGTATATGACCCTTCGTACTCATAAGTCGTTTTCGATGATGGAGCTTCCGAATCGACGATCCACACCGTTAAATATGATCTAGAGTATTTAAAACTTTTATAAAATAAATTTCGTAATTTTTTGAAATCGTTATAAAGTCCATCAAGTGGGCATAAAATGAACGGTCAAAATTGAACGACGTCCTAAAAATGGATGATCGGATTCTTCAATTTAAGATCCGAGTTATTGATCTTTATTTACATAGTAAATAGAATTTTCTATCAAAAATTCAACAGATTCCGATTCTTTTACACCGTTGAACGAGCAAGTATCCCATACCGGCCGTTAAAAATTGTCTACTTTGAGATCTTTTGATCATAGGGCAAATGATGTCAAAAAATTCTGAAATTTAATTTCTAAAAGTTTTAAATGCTCTAGATCATATTTAACGGTGTGGATCGTCGATTCGGAAGCTCTATCATCGAAAACGACTTATGAGTACGAAGGGTCCTATACTCATAAGAGTATAGTAGCCCTACCCTATATATGTATATATATATATGTATATGTATATATATATATGTATATGTATATATATATATGTATATGTATATATATATATGTATATGTATATATATATATGTATATATATATATATGTATATGTATATGTATGTATATGTATATGTATGTATATGTATATGTATGTATATGTATATGTATATGTATATGTATGTATATGTATATGTATGTATATGTATATATATGTATATGTATATATATGTATATATATGTATATACATATGTATATGTATATGTATAGTTTTAAAATTTTACAATATAAAATTTCAAATTTTGAGTATTGAAGTTTTAAATTTTGATAATTTTAAATTTTATATTTAAAATTTTAAGTTTTAAATTTTAATTTTTTTTTAGAAGTGTGAAATATATATCTCATCTATTCAAGCACGAGGTGCAATGTACTAATCACATCGACGTGATCTGACTAGTGGACTACATCTACTCTGGATAGATGAAAATTTCTAAAATGCAACTCGTGTATTGGTGACGTGGTGTTCCAAATTAATCAAATATTTCCTTTTAAGTATATATGTCTCATCATGATTATAAAAAAATATTTTTATTAATTTTTTTTGAAAAAAAGAAATGTAATTGACTTGTTATTGATGACGTGGTGCAAGCGTGACAGTGTAGACTTCCTCCTGAATAGATAGAGTGTATTTTGATCTTCTATATTCCGATTACAACAAGTGTTTTATTTTATTACGTCTAAAATATTAATATAATATGGGCTTAGTTCTAAATTTCTTTTCTACTTTATTTTATATCTTCAATTGCCATCCTACATAAAAAAATTTCAACAATGCCCTTCATGCACTTTTTTCCATTCGAGAGCGAAAGATGTATATTGAGAAAAATATATGTAAAATGTGGATGAATGGAATGTTGTAATAGTTAGTTTACATTCATGCTCTTGTGATATGCCCTCGTGCAAAACTGTGCTATGTTGTATTTCCTGGATGAAATTCAATGTATTGGTTTTGTTTACGCCTTGGGCGGACAGGGGAAACTCTGTCCGTTCGGCGGTCTGTGCGCGTGCCCGAACTGACCAAAGTGGCGGTGTCAGGGCGTGACAAGAGATCTCTCCAAAGCTTGGAGAAGTGGTGGATTGGAGCTTGGAAAAGAACTTCCAAGGTGCAAAGGAGCTTCTTGGTGCAAGAAGAAGCTAGGGAGCTTGGGAGTTGAGGTGAGTCCTTGTGATTTTGGGTTTAAACCTTGGATTTAATCCTTTGATATGAGGTTTTTGAAAACCCTAGGCAATCTAAACCACAAATGGAGGGAGATTGGCCATGAAATCTAGGGTTTGGCTTGCATGGATGCAAACCCTAGGTAGATTTGGGGCTTTTGCCATGGGAGGTTCTAAAAATATTTGGACCTTCGGGAATTGCAATTGAAGCATGGGAAATCATGTTGGAACCATTGATTTCTAGTATCGAGTTGAATTATGGGTTCGTAATTAGTAACGAACCATTTTTCTTGTAGAAGCTTGGGTTGAAGCAAGAACTCAAGGCTTGGTGACCTAGGAGCTCAAAGAACACAAGGATTTGGAAGCTCTTGAGGTGGGTTTGTGTTGCACCGAAGTGATTAGGTCACTTCCATGTCTAGGGTAAATAACCATTAAGAATTTAAAATGGTGCATGTGTATGAAACCCTAGAATGAAATTGTGCATGTTGGTTAAAGTGCTTTGTTAAGTGAAATGAGCAATGAGCTCACCTCGCATGTGAGTAGAATCATATGTAACATGTTAAATACCATGAAGGAACAATTGCATGTATGTATAACTCGTGTTTCTAAGTGATAGAATGGTTATAGACATGTGCATGCGTGAAATGTGAGTAATAGTGCAATTTTGACATGAACCTAGTGTTGTTGAACATAGGTTGGCACATGAACCTAATGTTGTTGAACATAGGTGGCTTTTGACATGAACCTAGTGTTGTTGAACATAGGTGGCTTTTGACATGAACCTAGTGTTGTTGAACATAGGTGGCTTTTGACATGAACCTAGTGTTGTTGAACATAGGTTGGCAAGTAAACCTAGTGTCATTGGACATAGGTTAGAAACATTAAAGATAAACAAATGGGTTGGTGAAGTGGCGATTCCGAAACCAATGCCAAAACAAACAAATGGGTTGGTGAAGTGGCGATTCCGAAACCAATGCCAAAACAAACAAATGGGTTGGTGAAGTGGCGATTCCGAAACCAATGCCAAAGTAAACAATGATGGGTTGGCGGTGTGGCGGTGCCAACCCCAACGCCATCGCATGGCGGTAAGTCCGCACAAAAGATAAACTGGGTTGGTGGGACGGCAATTCCGACACCAATGCCTATGAAAAATTACAAATGTAAATGTATTACATACTACGGGATGGAACTAGGAAAAATGATAGATGTCATTTATTAGGTTGCATCTGTTTATGTTTATTTACCAGTTTGTAGACTTTTTATGCATGGTTATTTATATTTACTAACCGATGCTTGAGTTGTTTCTTTGGACCTGGTGGGTCGAGCTTCTCTCTTGGGTGGCCTTACCCACTGGGAACTATGTTTATAGTTCTCACCCCACCATTTTCAGGTCCTTCCGTGAGGCGGCGGAGCGAGGCAAGGGTTTGGCTTAATTAGATAGCGGCCTTCCCTTTTGGTCTCATGTATAGATGTACCCCAACTTTTGGACAATACAGTATAGGGGTTATGTAAAGCATGATTCAATGTACATTCCATGTTTTGGAATTTATTGTATGGAATGTTGGTAAAGAAAAGAAAAAGTTGGCATGTAAATGAGATTATGTGATGTAATAGAAGTAGAATCTTCTTTCACCGATGCTTTCCTTGCGCAACTTTGTACTTTGTTCCAGTTTGGAACGTCTTTTGATTGCATGTGTTGTGACGCCTTGGGCTGATAGGAAAGATCATGTCCGTTCGGCGGGTCTGGTGCACGCGCTCGTGCGGGTAGTCCTCCCACCTAGTTGGTGATAAGGCACGGCGGGGCGTGATAGCAACACTGCCACAATCGCCAAAGTCCACAAACAAGCAACAATTACATACATAACAAGCATAATCAAGGCCGTTTGAGCATTCCGTACGTCCGCACGACCTTCCGCAAGAACCAGCGGATAGGTAACGACGTAACGGAGGCCGTGCTCACAGCCCACTGCGACAGGACCAGTCGCAAGCCCAGAAAACCCATAAAAACAGTGAAGGCATGCGATAACAAAGCTCGACAACGGCCGAACAACAAAACGGCTCAACCAAACCGAAATCTAAGGTGAGCATGATGATCAGCGCATCGCCGCGATCATCGTGCTCACCTTCCCGGGCTTCGGGAGGCAACAGGGAGCTCAAACACAAGCGTGCGGCCAAAATAAGGCAAAACGAGACCCCGGCCGGAGCAACAAGCTCCGGCCGGCTGCCGGCCGACATGCACGGCCAGCGGTGGCCAGGAATGGATGCGGGGGAGGTGAGGAAGAGGGGGCTCACCTCAGCCGGTGGCAGGAAGCGGCGGCGGCGGCGCGGGAAGAAGCAGAGGTCTCGGTTTGGCTAGGGCACGGCGGCGCGGCAACGGACGGCATCGGCGACCGGCGGCGACGCGAGCACCGGCAAGAAGAGGTCGCCGGACGTCGGCCTGCCGGTGACCACGACAAAAAAGACCGGCGGTGGCGGCGGCGGAGAGAGCTCGGCCGCGGCTGCCCTAGTAACCCAGGCCGAGCCCGCGGCGGCTGCAACGGCGCTCCGGCGGCACGGCGACGGCCGGAGAGGTAAGGGGCGGCACCGGAGGTCCCGAGGGTGGCGGCGCTCACCCTCCAAGGCGGCGGGAGGCGCGGCGGCGGCTCGGGTCCAGCAACCTCGGCCTGCTGCTGCCCTAGCTAGCATGCAGCTGGCAGCAGCTCGGCGGCGGCTCCCGGCGGCAGGGCTCGACTCCGGCAATCGTGCCACCTCAGGGGGGGCTCAGGCGTGGGTTCCCTCTGGGTGCACACCGCAGGGAAGGAGAAGAAGAAGAAGAAGAAGGAAAAGGAGAAGAAAAAGGGAGAGGAAGGTGGCCGGGGTTGCGCCGGCCAGGGAGTGGTCGGCGGCGGCCGGCGGCGCACGGGGAGCTGGCAGGGGAGCTGGGGAAGAGAGGGCTCACTGCTGGGGAGGCTGAGGGAGAGAGGGGAAGTGAGGTTTGTAAGATAGGGGGTGCCCAAGGATCTATCTAGAGTATATCTATCACCTAGAGGGGGGTGAATAGGTGTAACAACTAAAAACACAAATCTCAGTGCAATAAAAATAATGCGGAAAATAAAATCAGCACACTGAGATTTACGTAGGGTCCGGACTCTGAAACGTTTCAGCTTTTCATTGTCCGGACCGCAGCCATCAGGGTCTGGACCCGCTCTGCGAAACAGCCTGGGGTACGGACCTCAGCCCTCAGGGTCCGGACCTCCGCCCTCAGGGTCTGGACCTCATCCCTCAGGGTCCCGACCCTCCCTGCGTGACAGCTAGGGAGGCGTACGGGTTCCGGACCTCACCTCAGGGTCCGGATCCTGGAAGTTGAAAATCTCATTTTTTTATATTTTAAATCAATTTTTATCTACTCTAATGTCATCCAAACACTTATAAATGATCATAAATCATCATCAAGGTTATTTAAACTTACCAAGCATCTGAATTCATACGTTGAGTCTTCGAGTCTTCAATCTTCGTCTTTTCTTCTTTGAACGTTCAAGACTCCGACTCACTTCACGAAATATGCCAATATAAAATCCGTAACACAACCATCTCATACAGCTAACCATCCTTAACACCTGCATGAAATCTGAGCACTCCTTAGGCGAAGGATGATGCAATGCACAGTACACCAAAACATTCTATTAAAAGAGCTCCCCACCCGGAAGCTTTGTTTTGAAACCCTAACTTCAATCATTTCAAATATCCTTTTAAAACTGTTCCCACACGTGAACTCTCTTTTGAAAACCAAAAGCCTATAGATCGAAAGCCATTTGAAATCTGTTTCCCACTCGAAAACCTTATTTGAAAACCAGCTACCACGAGGGGTAGAAATCCACGATAGACAGATAACTCGGAATAAACCATAAGTCCACATGAGATAGCGATAGGTCAAAAGTCACAATATCCAAACAAATAGATAAATAAGCAAACCACACTATGTAACTGAACCATAAGCATGTCTACTAAATAAACGAGAGGGTCAGGAGCAAAACCAATCTGACGGATATACTGGTCGGGACCTCTAATGCGCACGTCTCCCCTCCCAGTGGGTACCGCAAGCCGACGAAGGCGAGGTGTACACACCGGCAAGCGGGTCAACAGATAGATGGATAGGTAAAACAGTAGCGTAAGTAAGCATGAGTATGACAATAAATGAACGACTACGCTACTGTAAATAAACAGCATATGCATCAACTGTAGATAAATAATGAAACCCAATCACCACCAGGCCACAGGGACGGATCCCTGGCACTGTCACAAAATGCTCACTCACCAGCACATAACCTCCACAAATGCACATGACAAGAGGCTCACGGGTCGGAAACGCATGACTCTTTTTCGAAAAAGAACACCCTAAGCGGTAGATCAGACCGCGGGTGTACGTGAAGTGCTAGAAGAGCTGTGACGATCGATGCAATATGCTCAATCCACAGAATGGCAACAAGCCGAGTATAGCAACTGATATACGAATATCGAAGATCGCTCGGAACAACAGGCGATCACCACCGACCAACCAGGTCGTCTCAATAAACCATGCAATCACACTACTCTACTAATGGCAAGCTCACACAAGTAGAGATAAGAGGAGTCACGTGAACTATATCCAAACATGCAAGAGTTAAGGGGATAGAAGGGTATCACCGCTAGTCCACTGTACCGACTCCGGATCGAAATACCCACCTGAAGGAACGGAAGAGCCTAACACCGACGGCTAACATGGATGTCGACAGGACCTACGAAATACTCACAGGGTCAAGGTCCACCGAGTCGACACCAAAGACACAAGCTCACATATCCGAAACCGTCGGATCATCCGAAAAACCCGCCGGGACAATCCCGAACCCAAACCAAGCCCCAGAGGGGTACTAACAAACAAACCATGCCGCCCACTATCCCCAAACACACCAAATAGGGTGGTCAGACAGCGGACACAAGTCCGGGGTGCCACGAGCATCAACGTGCCCGAAAATGACTTTCTGGGTTCCCGAAAGATGCCGATTTTGGCACCGGAACCCTCCGTCGCTCATCCGCTGCCCTCGAAACTTCGGGACAGCGAAGGAGAATAGCCAACAAGGCTATGTGACAAAGCCAGGTCGCCCACGAAACCAACAAGTGGGTCCCACGACCAAAATGTGCATTCCGCCGACTAATTCGTCGGAAAATGCACCAGGAATCAAACCGAATTTCTGCGAAGGCGTTACGAGATTGGACAACCAGTCCACTGGGCCTCAAGGGTCAAACCCTTGCTGCCCGCAGCGTCTCCACGCTACGACAAAGCACACAAGCCATAAACATGCAACTATAATACAATAATAAACATTAAATAAGCCATTGGAGCATTCTGCTCATCCGCACAACCCTCCGCGAACACCTGCGGAAAGGTTTCGACATAGCGGAGACCATGCTCGCAGCTCAGAGTGACGAAAATAGTCGCGGGGCTCAAACGACCCAAGAAGACGGCAATCACAAGAAATAATAGGGCTCGACTTTGCCGAAACCACGCAACGGGGCACTCCCGACGCAAACGGAGGTGAGCACGATGACCAGAGAGCCTTTGCGGTCATCATGCTCCCCTCCTCGATGATCAGGAGGCAACCGGAGGCCAGGAACAACAAGGGCTGCCCCTGCCAAGCCTAAACCGAGCCTGGCCGGAGCAAGTTAGCTCCGGCCGGTAGCCGGCGGCCATGCGGTGTAGGCGGCGGCCCAAGTCCGATGCGGGGGACGAGGGGGGTGAGGGTGCTCACCTCAACCGGCGTCGGGCGGCGGCGGCGGCGCCGCGGGAAGGAGAGGCGCTCCCGGGAAGACAAGAGACGGCTAGGGCACGCCCGTACGGCCACGGACCGCGGCGGCGGCGGTCGGGGAGGCGAGCACCAGCAAGAGGAGGTCGCCGGACGCCGGAAGGGGGGCGACCGCTGTGAGACCCCAGATTAGTCCTATATATGAGATATAATAGGGCTAAACTCTCAACCCGGCTTAAGCATTTTCGGCGGTGGCAAGGCCGAAGAGGTTGAGAGAGTTAAGCGTGCTAGGACGGGAGTAGTCCTAGGATGGGTGACCCCCTGGGAAGTTGGGGCGTCACAGTTGGTATCAGAGCCAATTACCAGCCGGAAGTGTGAGATGGGTCTCGGCTGAGCCGGGTCTGAATGACAGGCTAGCGAGACGTCTCACATCGCCTGGTACTTGTGAGTCTGAGCCTGACGAGGACGTCAGGGCTTAAAGGGGGGGAGATTGTGAGACCCCAGATTAGTCCTATATATGAGATATAATAGGGCTAAACTCTCAACCCGGCTTAAGCATTTTCGGCGGTGGCAAGGCCGAAGAGGTTGAGAGAGTTAAGCGTGCTAGGACGGGAGTAGTCCTAGGATGGGTGACCCCCTGGGAAGTTGGGGCGTCACAACTGCGACAGAAAAGGGCGGCGGCGGTGGCGGCGGCTCGAAGCCCTCGGCAGCGGCTGCAGAACCTGCCCTAGCGGCGGCTGCGGCGGCGCACCGGCGGCACGGGAGCGGCCAGGGAGGCTGGCAGCGGCGGCGGTGGCGGTCCCCCGGAGGCCGGCAAAAGACCACCCCGATGGCGGGAGGCGGCGACGACACCGAGCAAGAAGGTGCTGCCCGCACCCTTCCCGTAGCAGCACAGGGAGATCTGCGGCGGCGCAGGCGGCGTGCGGCGACGGCGGCAGTGGCCGGGGAGGTCGTCGGACATCGAGGCGCAGCCGTAGAGAAGACCCTAGGGCACGAGGTCTCCTAGTGTGGTCCTCGGCCAGGAAGGAAGAAGAAGAAGGAGAGAAAAGAAGAAGAAAAGGGAGAGGGAGAGGCTCCGGTCGGCCAGGGACAGGCCGGCGACGGCGGCGGTGCACGGAGAGGAGCTGGAGGAAGAGGAGGAGGAGGAGGACTCGGCTGGGGGGGCTAGGGCACAACAAAACTAGGGTTAGGGTTAGGTTAGCTCACGTGCACTTTATACACAAGTGCACAATTGCACCTAAGTCCACAACAAACAGGAATTTTAACCCAAGTCCCCAACAGCGCGTGTAAAATGCGACAACACCCCTCCACAACCGGTTTCACGCAATTCGGCACATAAAATATGGGCATTTTTGCGAAAAGATCGAAAATGCAATTTCGACCCCTCAGCGATGATCTCGCGATATCCCGCGATCCGACGATCGGATTCACGAAAAAATTGCGCCATCGCGATCAGCACTGCCGAGACATCGAACCTACGATTTTGGATCTCCAGAAACGATCGCCGATTTGCGACACAAGCCCTCCCCTTCGCCTCCACACAAAAACACAACAATTACACACACACACACACACACACACACACACACACACACATATATATATACTTATATATATATATTTATACATATATCTATATGTAGAGAGAGAGAGAGAACAACTCAAATTCAAATTCAAAATTCAAAAATGAAACTTTCGAAATCCACGATCTTACACCACTTTTATGGTATCAACACACCCAAAAAAATAATATAAATTTTACACTCTATCATTCAATATCTCAATGTTTTCTAATATTAAAACTTTAATAAAATTTATAAATTGTTAGATAAATGAGGTAAGATTTACACTCTCTTTTTAGTGTACATCTAACAGTTTCTTAAAAATTTAGTGGTATGATGAGAAAGATAAAGATTATGATCATGATATTACTATTTAATTTATAGCCTATTGGATGATAAAAAAATGCTATGTGTACGCCTATACGTTGGTATAAATTTTATGCATACACCATCTTAGGATTCATGACAATTCAACTGAATTTTTAGTAAAAATAAAAAATAAATTGATAAGACTAGTAGAAAATGAGATCTATATCTATTCTCGGGGTGTATAGATAGTATTGCTCATATGAAAGAAGTGTAGATTTATAACTATATATAAGTGTACAAATAGTACTTTTTTAAAAAAATAATTGATAGGCAGAAGGAGATGTGAAAAGACATAAAAAGGGAATGTGAAAAGACACAAGATATAAGCAATATATCCCTTGTGCATTGGGTAACAAAAGCTGTTAGTGTTCACCCATTCCATCATGATGTTTAGAAATATATATTTATTTTACTTTTATCTCAAGCGGAGAAATGTGATTGCCTGCGATATAAATGATATGATGTAACTTTTACATAAAAGACTTCCTCATACATTTAATATATTTTTTTAATATGTTTAAAAAAATTAATATATTTAAAAATTATAACATTTGGTAGATGTATAGTAAGATCAAAAGTATAAATAGGAGTACTATTTTCCTCTTTAAAATTATTTTTTAAAATAAAATAAATTATATACCCTGCAGATGAAATATAATATTTTGTCAAATTATAAGTGTCGAGAATTTTGGGAAAAGCTAAAATCAAGCTTATACTTTGCAAACACAGAAGAAAATGGCCAATTTGCACAAAAAGTCTACCGATTTTGTATTATTACAAGAATAGGTCACTTTTTTTAGATTTTACAGATTAAGTCCGAGTTTTGAGTAAACTGACCAAAATACCCGTATTCATCTATTTCTCTCTCTCTCTCCCCCCCCCCCCCCCCCACCCCCCCCCCCCCCCCCCCCCCCCCCCCCCCCCCCCATTTCTCTTTCGTTCGTTTTACTCCTCTCTTTTTGTCTCTCTATTTCTTGTCGTCCCTTTCTTTCTTTCTTCTCCTTCTTTCTCTCTCCTCCTCCTCCTCCTTTTCCTGCACATAGACGCCACGCTTCTCTTACCTACCTCCCTCACACCCCCGCTGACTTCGGCAGCGATGATGCGAGCTCAAATATAACATAGATTGTAATGTACGAACTTTAGCTAATTTGGCAAAGTGTGGACTAAAATCATGTTAGACATAATCAAAATGGATTTGGAGAAGGTTAAGCTGAGTTTGGATCCAATTGAAATCAATTCTGATCAAAACTGAGTTTCGAAAGAAGTTGGAACCTGAGTTTCAGACTTTTCAGATACCCGGAACAGAACCTTGGCTGCCTAAAACTATTTCGTATGGCTTTTGACCGAGCGCCCGGAACAAGCTAATGCTTTACCTAAGAGTTGGACTCGCGGGAGGGTCGATTTTCGGGCGTCCGAATAGACCTGCGGGCGTCCGAAACCCTTCTGGATAGTTCGAGCGGGCACCCAAACCCCTTTCGGACGTCTACTTGAGAGCTCAGGTGCGAGAAAGAGTAAACATTCTGACGTCCGAATGTCCCTGCGGGCGTCTGGAATACCTTCTGGATGGCTTTTGTGGGCTTCCGAATACCTTACGGATGCTCAACCAGAGAGGGCTGGTCGGGCGACACGTTAAGTAATCGAACGCAAGGTCTCCCCTGCGGGCGCCTGAAATATAGTTCGTGGGGACTGGGCAAGTGTCCGAATCACTAATTGGACATTGTTATGTAGCTTTCGGGTGCCCAAAAGTTTAGGCGGGCATCCAAAACCTGGCGTAGGGACAACAGCATTTAATCGCAAATACAAATGAATCGGGAATTTAAGTGCAATTGTAGCACTTATACCTTCTTACAATCACAACCCCTCTCCTCTCTTATTTCTCTTTTACTCTCTCTCTTCTTTCTCTCTCTAAAAGAGAAAAAATTCTAGTTTTTCTTTCTTTAGAGAGATCTTGGAGATCTATCTCTTTGGAGGTTTGTAGAAGGTCTAGAGCATCAAAGAGAAGTTTTAGGAGGGAAAAGACAACTATCTCAACCCATTTTTCTCTTGTTAGGAGGAAGAGAGGTGAGTTGATATATATTTTTTTGCGGTTTATTTTTGGGGGTTTGCCCAAATGAGAGATTTTAGAGTTTTAACTTGGTTAGAACTCTATTTTAGAATTTTTTTGAGATTCTAAAGAGATCAAGAACCATCTACAAGAAAGATTTAAGAATAGGATGGGAATATGTCACGCCCCGGGCCCTAGTGGGAGCCTACCAGGCACATGCACAGACCCGACGTATACACCAAAATAACACACAATGTACACAAGGCGTCTATGACAACAACAATCAAGTAGAAGAAGGAATACATCCTAAACAAGGTGATCAGAGCAAGTATAAAAATCTGCTACTAGAACAAGTTCAATACAACTATAATCTCAAGATATACAATAAAATTTGCTTAATGTACATCTTAACAACACTAGGAGCTCACTCTCTAGAAACAACTATACACCTTTCGCTCAAAATACAAGAAAGGTGTCAAGGTCCATCTGTAATATCATCGTTGAGGCTCTAGCTAGCTGTTAACCCCTCACCTCGATCCCAAGCCTCTCTTGCTGCGGAAGGCTCTGAAACAAAAACTCAACAATCATGGGGGTGAGAACTATTAAATAATAGTTCCCAGTGGGTAAGCGGCCGAGAGTGGCGAAATACACCGCTAGGTCAACTGAGGCAAAGATAGTATAAGTTGAAACATAAGGCATAAAGCAATAAATACTAAGCAAGTAATTCTACTACCATCATGCCTCCAAATGATTATATCATTTCAACAAAATATGATTTCTACCACTACATGCATAGGTAGGTCCATTACCACAAATTTACATGTACTTGATTCCTTACAATCATATGCACAATTATGTCTTCCACCATAACCTACATGCATGTCCATTTATGCTATAAACATTAGTTAAGGAAAACCTCTTTTTCATTAACATCATACATTCATGCCACTATACTAAACCAATGTGAGTATAGGCCTAATGCAACTATGGATGCCAATGTATGTAGTAACCAACTAATATGTCCAACTACAATGAATGCATCCCAATGGTGTCAAGCTAAGTATTGCCACAATATGCGACACACTACTATGTCCACACACTACATGTATATGCATCAAACAACCGTGATGTACTATGTCCGGTTTACTTAGCTTTTACCCAATCCACGAGGGGACTTACACAAGGTAACATCCCGGCTTGTGCCATGCCTAATGGTCCCGTGGTAGTCAACACTGCTCCGCAAATAATGAGACACTCCCCCACGGCGATCCACTTCGGCGCCCAATCCTGCACGGGCGATCAAACGTCGCGAAGGCTAACTCCGGAGTGCCGGCTTGTAGGGAGCGACCCTCACAAGCATGTGCGAATGAGCACAAGGACAAACAAGCGCTGATCATAAGCATCGTATCCAAGGCCAACACATCTCAATCATCATGTCTAAAATATGGAATCACAACATCGACTCGAGGGTCGGAATCATGACACATAAGTCACACTTGTTCTTAATTCACATGTGGGTATATTTCTACCAATATGTAACATGTCTCTAACATGCAAATGGTTACATCTCACTCAACCAATAGGAATGAACCTACGTCTCATTCTTGACCCCAACGGGTTACTATCATATGCTATAACCAAAGCCATACTCAATGCATCGTACTAATGCTATTTTCGATGCATTCTACAAATGCCATAATCCATGCATTATTCTAATGCCACAATTTATGCATTCTACAAATGCCATAATCCATGCATTATTCTAATGCCACAATTCATGCATTCTACAAATGCCATAATCCATGCATTATTCTAATGCCACAATTCATGCATTCTACAATGCTATAACAATGCATTCTACGATGCCAACAAGACCATAATCCATGACATGCATGAGCTACGTAAACCTCTACTACATAGAGTATAAAAGTCATCATGCAAGTATTCATTTCTCATTTAACCAAGTAAACACATGCTTAGCCAATCACAATTATCAAATACAAAGAGAACCCCTTCCCTCATGTTTTAAACATGGAATCGCTCAACGACCAAAAGGTCGAGCTCAAAGTCAACAATGCCCGTCATAGTTGCTCACCTAGATGAGGTGCAACATACTTGTTTTGCATTTCGTCATATCCTTTCATTTCTCTATAGCAAGCATACTTTAGTATGAATAAGTAAATTCACTAATCCATCAACCAAGTAGTGTATCATAGGACACTCCTCACTAGCATGCATATCTTAAATAGCATTTCATGAATGCGTCATCACAATACTAGTGTAAGTACTCTAGCATGCTTATCATTCTCATAATACTCTACTATATGGAGTATGCCACATTTCACATGCAACACGTATATATCATGTGTTTATAATTTCTACCATGTCATAATTAGCACAATTATGCATCTAATCAATCCTATAATAAAATAGGAGACATAGGGGTAGTTCACCCATTTCGGTGTGGTCAGACCCACCGGATAACCATCGAAATCTCGCAGTACTTCAAAACTAAGTTTTTCCCCGAGCTTCACATACCCTAAGATAATTTTCCAAGGGATTAGGGGCTTCGAATAAGCTCACCACGAAATTCACTAAAATTCATGAAGAAAATAGGTGAATAATACCTTAATCCAAGAAAAGCTTGTACAAACTCCAAATCAACACATTGGAGCCTCAAATCCAACCTACAAGAGTGTTCAACACTCATCAATTCTCATCCAAGAGCTTAAAATCAAGAAACCCTAAATCAAACCCTAGTTTTTACCAAACTAGATTTACATCCAAAATTTCATGCAATACTCATGGAAAGAGGTTGCTAAAGAGCCACTCACCATCTCAAGAGCTCCAATCCAAGCTAGCAACGGCTAGGGTTGAAGCTAAGCCCACCAACAAGCTCCTCTCATCCATCCCGAGCTCCCCTCAAAGCCAAGAAGCAGCTCCATGCAGAAAATGGAGAGAAAAGAGAGATTAAAACCTCAAATCAAGTGTTTGGGAGCGAAAAAAATAAGAGAGAAAGGAAGAGAACTCACCTCCTTCTTCTCTCAAGCCTCAGCAACACTGGGCAACAAGAGAGGGTTGAGGGGATATATTACATGATGTAACAATATCCCCTAAGGCCCCTCAAAACTCAAAAATTATAAAACTGCACGAAATCTGATTCTGCAGCACTGCGTACCGGTACACGAATTGGCGTACCGGTACTAATTAAATCAGTACCCGTATGCCAAAATCAGTACCCGAATGCAGTACAAATTCTGCACCTTTTGCAAAATTTTGATCTCCGGAGTCCGTTTTCGCCCTTTTTAAGCCACGAAAATACCTCAAAGCTCACCAAACTCAACCCAAAACTTCAGAATAGTATAAGGCACTATTCTCTCACTAGAACTCCGCAATTTGCTAAAGTTCAGTGTGCTACAGAATATCACCGAAATGGATTTAATCTCTCATTTGTTTAAAGTTTTTTTGGTTCAAATGCATGTATTTTCACAAAATATAGACTAAATTATGATTCATATATATGTAATGAGATTTGAGCGGTCTTGTGGGCTTAAGAGCACTTGACCTAGAAAATAGAATTTTCAACCCATTTGCCATGTTAAAATTAGAGCACATGCTATATGTAAATAGAGTATTATATGAATCTTGAAATATAGATGCATGACATCATAGTGGCATTAAACGTAGGATGGAACCTACGGTGTGGAACATAGATACGCATGGACATCTAGACAAAACTTGGACTAGATAACAAGGGAACTTGTGAGTAAACTTAGTGAATTATCTTAGAAGCCGTGAGAACTTAGGGTATAACTATGATGCAAGTCGCGATCTTACGGAAGAGTCAAACGATAAGATGTAGGTTATGGGGGAGCCCTAGGATCTATCTAGAGTATATCAATCATCTTGGGGGGGTGAATATGTGTATAAATCAAAAACACAAATCTCAATGCAATAAAGTAAATGCGGAATAAAAATCAGCACACCGAGATTTACGTGGGAAAACTCCAATTTGGAGAAAAACCCACAGGACCAACACGCGAAAAATAATCCACTAAGAATAAAAAATTACAAGGTGATTACCGACTCCACGGACTCAACCTCTCATTTATCTCCTGCGGATCATGCGCATGCCGCCGGGCAGTTGTAGTACCCCTGGGGCCTAACTGACGGAATGACTGCAGTATCCTAGACTGTTCGACACTTCTGGAGAAGGTCGAGACAAGTCGGAGTCGTTTCGGCGCCAAATAGACGCGAAAACGGACTCGGAGCACCGAAGCAAGCCAAAACTGAAGTTTTGGGCTTTTGGACTTTAGGGCACCCGGAAGTATTGTTTTGGGCGCCCAGATGTTGAGTGCTCGTTTTCTGAAAATTGCTAAGTCATTTCGGATCCAGTATCGGGCGCCCGGAAAGTGGGTCCGGAAATCTTACCTCGTGAGTATCGATCCGTTTGACACATGTTGGTTGGTAGGTGAGTTCCGCCGGACCAGGTTAGGGCGCACCGGACCGCGGGCGGAGAGTCCGATGTTCTGGACTTGTGCAGGCTGAAGAACCGGGCGCCCACTACTTGGGTTTCGGGCGCCCGATTGTGAGGATTTCCTGCTGAGAAACAGGTTAGGGCATTTCTGTTCTTGAGGCTTATTGCACCGAAATCCTTTGTCTATAAAAGAAGTGGACGACCTCCCCTGAGGCTTTTTCTCCCCTCTTCATGGTGAACCCAGGATTTTGCAAGGAAGCCCTCCAATCCCTACCAAATTCCACCTTTCTCCATTGAAGACCTTGGTTTCCTGCTGAAACTGCAACGTCGACCGGTGGTGTTCTTGCTCGTGTGCAGTGTGAGAGTATCCAAATCCAACGAAACTTGGTTTGTTGGATAGAGGACTCGTAGAGGAAGACGTGGAACCCTTTCAATTGCAATTTGGACAGGTATGTAAGCTACAGTTGATGTTTCACTGGACACCTTGTGTTCTTGAGCTGAAACTTGGGTTTTCCTTTGATCTTATGGATCCAAATCTTTTGGGAGCTGGAATTTCGAAGTGAAGATTGATCCTTCCACTTTCCTTGCTGGTTTGGAGGTTCTTCCCACCTGAATTGAGGATTCAAAGGTGAGTGCTAGCTCAGGTTTTGAGTATATTGCTTAAGTGCTGAATTTTGGGTCATTTGATGGATTTCTTGGATTTTTGAATCCAGATCTTTGTGAGAATCTTTGGAGAGGTTTTGGATTGCTCCATCACTGTATTTGTGAGATTTGTGACCCTTTTCCATGGGCTAGATTCGTTGGAATTCCAGAATTCTTGCTTAATGTGATTTTTGCTTAATTGCTGAAACTTCTGGATCCATGTGCAGGAGGGTCCAGTAGTGAATCCGAATCTGTGTGGGGACCTTTTGGACATCGAGTCGAACTCCGTTTTGGCTGAAATTTGGAGGGTGTGTTCTTGAGCCCCTACTGGTGAGTTGAGCCAAATTTTACTGCATTTGGACTTAGAATTTGGATTTTATCGCATGTTGAATCCATGTTGGTCATGCTGCCAGGCTGCAGTTCTGGGCTGATGTTCTGGGCGCCCAGAACATTGAGCAGGTGGGTCCGAATCTCGAGGTTTCAGATTTGAGCTCGATTTCACCCGGTGTTGTTTGGAGGCCTTCCACTCGACTCCTAGCCGTTGTTGGATAGCTTTTGAGGTGGGTTAATGTTACCAAAATCGCCGGATTTCCTCCTAAGTTGTAGAGAGTGCAGCATGCTGTTTTATCATCTGTTAAATCATATTAGTAGCTCGAATTCATGAATTTGCATGTATTATTATGAAATCTGAATTTGGAGTATAAATTGATAATTTATAGACATGACTTCACATGCTGAACTGGGAATTGACTTAGGAGAAAACTCGCGAACATACAACCGTCACTTTTTGAACTATTATCAGATTTAGCTCTAGGAGCCGTTTCTGTTCTTGTATCACCGCTGTTAGTGCGAGATGGATACTTAGTTCGTTGTAGGACAAGTTTACGCTTGTGCTGGGATGCCGAGCTTGTATTTACAGCAGGGTTAGGCTGTTTTGTATTTTCGGGTGCCGTCGGGGTTGACGGTGGACCCAGACTCTTGTTTTAGCTTCTGTTTGTGCTGAGGGCACGTGAGCTTGGAGTCTTGACCCATTTTGACCCCTTTCCATTTGATTATAGCCTGCCGGAGCCTGTTTGTGCTCGACAGAGATACGCTTTTAACTCGGTTGGGTAGCTCCCCCGAGTGCCGCTCCGGAGTGAGGCCTCTTTTGCGTTGATGTCGCTACAGATTAGTTAGATCTGGTATTTGGACCGGCTACCCCTTTTGGTAGTGTGCGGTGTGGCTAGGCAGTTGGCTGGACGAGCCCGTTTGGGCGGTTCCGTTAGATTGGGTCAGGGGTGACCTTTCACTTTGGTGATGCTTACTTGAGAGTTTGACTTGGATAGTGGTAGGGTAGTGGCATTACAGCTGTAGAGTTTATTCCATCTTACTTTGTTGTTGTTTACCTACCAGCTATACTGTTAGTCTCGTAGACTTAGTGGGTGGACCGTTGAGGTCGGTATTGGTACCCACTGAGGACTACTTCTTTTGATAGTAGTTCTCACACCCATTGTTGCCACTTTTTCTTGCAGAGCCTTCTTCTGTTGCGGCTGCTGCGCCTGTTTCTGCAGATCGAGGTAAGGGAGTCGCGAGCTAGATACCTACCTGTCCCTGTTATTCCTAGAGGAGGACCCTACTGGAGATAGTTTATTTTTGAGTTGAGCCATGTACATATACTGTGGACTTGTTCCTATTTTGGTTCTGGAGGGACTGTTGTATTTTGGATCCTATATGTACATGTGACTTCTGTTATTAGTATGTTTTACTTCAGCTCTATATCTCTTGTAGTTGCTTGTATGTTTGTTTACAGGTTAGCTATCGCTTCGTATACATAGAAATGTCTATGTATACGGCGGATCTGTTGGCGAGCCCGGGGAACGAGTAATCCGGGGCGTGACAGCAGTCCATGCCCCACGATCGAATCCACGAACGCTACGTCTCGAATCCACGAGACGCTCCACTTCGAATCCACGAAGCCTTCACGATCCGAATCCACGAATCGCCTTCACAATCACGCCGAATCCACGACGCCATTCGGAACACGAACACTCAGGTTTACAATAGTGATTCTTCGCTTAGAGACTCATTAAGAACCAGAAGAAAAAGCTCTAAGCAAATCGAAGATCAATTCGACATTCGGGAGTAGGAATTAAGCTACTTCGAATTGATCTAAGAGGCTATTTTGAATGAAAAGGGTTGGAACAAAAAACCTAGCCTCTAGGGTTGCTCTCTCATGAATTCTGAGTGCTTCAGCATCATAGAGAACCCTAACATGCTATTTATAGGCTTTGGAATCAAACAGAGTCGGATTAGATCAAAACTTTCCAATTCTGGACACTGCGTACCGGTACACGAAGGGAGGTACCGGAATGCAATGACGGAATAGTAAAGTTACGCAAGCTGCATTCCGGTACTCAGAAAAAATCAGTACCGAAACTAATTACATCAGTACCGGTACTAACATGAGGTACCGGTATGCAGTTCAATTTTCAGAAAATCAACTCTCGGGTTTTGAGGAACTTGAAATAAGGTTCCGGTACTAAGTATGAAATATTAAGTTTTTCAATCCGGTTTTGAGGAACTAACTTCAGGCACCGGAACTCAATATGAAATAATTCAATATATAAAACGCAAGTTTCAAAAACACATCTAATCCATGTTTTAACATATTTTATGATTCCAATACCATAAATAACTATGAATCACTATGTAAATATTATGTCATACCTTAGCATCGTGATTCAATGTCACGCCCCGGGCTAGTTCTAGATGCGGAAAAAACGTGCCAATTTTTTTTTTTGAAAGCCTAGCCCGCGCCACATACAGACCCGCCACAAATACAGGGTCCACTGTGCACACGGACAGAGCCTCCCCTGTATTTGCACGGCGTCCACAACATACAACAGGATCACAATCACCATTCATTCATCACAACAGCATAACAACACAAGAGATTCATACAGCTAGCAGTCCTTAAACCTGCATGAATCTAAGCAAATCCTTAGGCGAAGGATGATGCAATGCACAAGCAACAGTCATTCTAGAAAACTGATTAATGAATTTATAATAAGGTAATCTAATATTGCAGGTCTGAAAATGAAACCTTTTGAAAAACTTATGGAAAAAAAAATGGAACATTGTTAAATTAAGGTTCCATGTCTCGAATATAAATTTAACAGATTGCAGGATTGAAATATAGGATCGACAATCCGAAATTAATAAATTCTTGGTGTATAAATGTAAACAAGGCAAAAAAAAAAATAAAAAAAAATCACTTTGAAGTGTTTAGAGTGATCTTAAATGTCGAACTCAAATGATTGAGAACTAAAATAAACATATCAAAAAGTTTAGTGACTAGTGGTGCAATTTACCCTTTATTTTTTGGATCGTAATATGGACCTGAGCTTGAGTGACCCAATCCAATGAAAGCTCTTAGATGACAAGCAATTTGTTTGCACTATGTTTTGGTTTTGCCAGAAATTTGTGGACCTCCGATTACAATTTGTTTTAGGAATCTTTTCAAATTACAGTGGATTCTATGATAAATCCTAACTCATTAAAGGTGCATGCAGGACCTTTTAGGCTTCGTTTGGTTCGGGTATAAATAAGAACTGCTTATTTCAGGGATATATACAAGTTCAGATATAAGCAGGAATTAGAGTAAATTTTTGTTTGGATAAAAATTGGGTTGTTCCTCAAAACAAGGTAAATAGTGTTTAGATGGTTAGATTGGAATAGTGGGAATAAAAGTAATTATAATTTTAAATTACATGTATTTTATCTATATTGTATAAGATAATGAAAAAATATATTAATTAATTAACTATATTAATTAATTATTTTATATTAATTTATTAACTATATTAATTAATTATTTAATTAATTATAAAATATAAACTTAACTTTTAATTAATTTGTAAATTATTTAATTAGTTAGATGATTTGATAAGAAATTAATTCAATTACTTGACCAATTTAATATTAGTTATTAGATAAACACATTAAATAATTAATTCTTAATGAGCTAATTAACCATAAATAATAAATTAATTAATTACTTAATTATTTAAACAATAAATAATAACTTAATATAGGTGGAACAACTGTTCCATCCTTATTTCCTCTTATTCCTCTTTATTCCTAATTATGGAGAACTATGGTTTTCAAACGCAAAAAATAGCGTTTGGGTATTAGGAGGGGAGTGAGGGCTTATTCCTCTTCTTAAATCCGAACCAAACGATATCTTAATTTACGACCCCTCCGGTACTATTTATATAATATCAAGAAGCCGGTGGCTCAAACTCTGTTGTTTTTGAAATGCACATACGAGAGTTCAGACATCCTAACTTCTTGGATAGTCATTTTGAATAGCAACCACGCGCTACTTCATGCAATAGTTTTTCACTTTTAGAGGTGATTTTAGAAAGAAACTCTTTATAGCGTTTGGATCGGGGATAAGGGGGGTATAACCCCTTATCCCCCTCTTTATACCCAAACATAAATTTTTTACCCGAGAATAGTAAATCTCGAGTATCTGGAATAAGCTGGTATAACTATTCCTACCTATACCTCCATTTTTATATATTACTATCGACTATTCTTCTTATTCTATATTATCTATCCAAACGTTATTTTCTTATCCCCGAAAATAATCCAATTTTCATCCAAACGCTATTTTTCTTATCCCCACACTTGTATCTATCACTGGAATAGCTAGTTCTTACTTGTAGATTCATATATAAGAGGGGAAAGCTATTGAACAATATGCAAGTGTTCCCTCAATTTCGAATTAACCAAGTAGCCCTAACTAACATCCATCAATTCCTATGACTACCATTAGTAATGTGATAACAAAGCCCTTAGCAGCATGGTGGTTTTATGTGAAGTGCGGAGTGTGTGAGATCGGAAATTCAATCCCCCATGTGTGATTATTTTTGGAGCTAGGAAGGGGAAGGGGTATCGGGCTCGTGTTGGGCCGCGCTTAGCCAGCCCATGGTCCGGTCTCATCCGGCCCATGGCCAAGCGTGGCATAGCTTGCGTCTAGTCTAGTGGTGTAATGTGGGCCGTGCCGGGCCAAAACGGGCTAGGGGCTGGTCCGGCTTCAAATTTGGGTTGGGCCTTGCCGGGCCGGATCTAGCAAGCCTCCGGCCCAGCATGGCCCTCCGGCTCGAAAGGCACGGGCCGGGTTGTGCCGTGCCGGGTCGTCGAGCTAGGATCCGAGCCGACCTTTTAAGTTTTTTACATTTATAATTTTTTAAAAATATATATAAAATTTTAAAATATGAAAAATTAGATTATTTCTCTTTACATTAATTTTTTTAATCAAAAAATTTAAAATTTATAAAAATAATTACAAATAACAAATATTTAAATTTGTTAAAAAAGTTTGTAATAAATTTTTTTAAAGGGAAAAAAAAAAAAAATTAAGAGTGGTTTTGGTCCATTTAAAGATGAATTGGGAGGGGTTTTGATCCATGGGCTGTCCGGCCAGTTTTACAACCCATATGGGCAGCCCGAAACGGTACAACCCATATGGGCCTTGCCGACAGGGCCATCTAAACTGTACCTTTTTATTTGCATCTTATACTTTATTTTTTTTTTTTTTTATATTATTTATAAATATAGTTAAAATTATCTAAAAGTTTATAAATAACCAATTAGTATATTTGATAGTAATATTTTAAAAAATTCTAAAATTAAAATTAGACAATTTAAAAGATTTTTAAAAAAAAATTAAAAAATGCTTTTGCCTTCGGAAGTTGCAATATGGCTGTATGGAGAGTCAAACTTTCAGGGCTGCAATATCTTTTTTAATAAAAATTTTAAACATAAATTATATTTTACGGTTTTGAAAATATACTGCATTATTTAATAAGAATTTAAAATTTTTATTAGAGACAATAAATACCACAATATTTGAAAAAAAATTGAGCGATTTGAGAAAATACTAAAAGATTAGAAAGTATGTAACATAATTTTAAACTGTATTGCACTATTATTCTTTACTTATTATATTTTTCTTTCTTTTTTTGTCAGTTAAGAAATTTTTGTCTCACGAGAAAAAGTATATGTAATTATAACGTAACAGTTGTCTTTTTTCTTAAAAAATAATATCTATTTAATGTTGGTTCTGTTGATATTTTAAACTTTAAAACTGTGCAACATATATTGAAATTGTGCAAAATACTCTCCAATAGTACAAAATTTTATCAAAGGTTCAATATTTTGATGTTTTTTTTATAAAAATTTAAAATGGTCAAATTTTCAAATGTTAAAAAGTGCAACATTATTTTAATTTTTCTAATTAAAATGTTAAAACGTTAATATTCTAACGTTAAAATGTTAAAATTTGTACAAATTTGTTTTGATGTTGCACGATTTTATATTTGTGTTGCACTATTTGAGAGATGATTCCACTATTTTAATTTTAATTTTAATTTTTTATTTTTTTGTATCAAATAAATGTATGATTTTTAAGAAAAAAAGTATATGTAATTATGGCGGTTGGTTGTACATTTCAAGAATTCAAAAGAAAGAAAAAAAAAAGGAAAGAAGAAAGAGAATAAGGATATTTCAGTTATTTTATTAAAAATTCAGTCATAATCGCAAATTTAAAAGATATAATTTGATTTTGCAAAAAAGCAAAAACCAACAGATTTTTTATAAAAATAGGGCCAAAAATAATAAAATTATATGAATATTTTTAGACTAAAATACCTTTTTTGATTTTTCTACCTATTGAAGGGGCTATTTTGATCTTTTCATTTATTTTAAAATTTTATAAAATTTTAAAAAATAAAAACAATATAGGGATAATTGTCTATATACCCCTCAAAATTTAGAAAATATCTCATTTATCCCTACTATTTTTTTCTTTCGAATATACCCCTCATACGTTCCTCCGTTATTCAAAAATACCCCTGCAGTTACCACCCGTTAAGTTAACTTAGGTTAAACTGAGTTCAATGTCTACCGGAGTTTAAAAAAGCAAAATACCTCTTTTGCCCTTAACTTAAAGGTAAATAAGAAAAATTGGTGATGGTAGAAGGGTATATTTGAAAAGACTAAAATCAAAATACTTTTTTTGCCCCTGACTTGAGGGCAAATAAGAAAAGTTTGTTATGGTAGGAGGGTATATTTGAAAGGGAAAAATAATAATTTTACAGAGATAACGGCTATTGCTAACAGTTCACTAACAGAATTTAACTCTAGGGATATATTGGAAATAGTTTGAAACGTAAAGAGGATATTTTTAATATTAGCCTCGTAAGAGGGTAAATCAGAAAGTCGGGAACTTTTTAGGGGTATATAAGCAATTGCCCCGAAAATATAATATGTCGGCACGGGACTTGGGCTGGCCTGGCCCAACCCATCATTCCCGGACCAAAGGCTCTGCTAGGCCATGGGTCCGAAAAAAACTGATCTGAGGTGTTGCGGTCCAGACTTGTTTGTTTGGGTGCAACCGGAGAGAGGTGAAGTCATTTTCGACCGTAAACTACTATAATTTCTGCTATTTTGTTCGCCGTAATAAAATACGGTTGAAACTCGAGTTATCCGAAAAAGCGTAATTGACTTCGGCCCACCCTGGACCGAATCAATTACGGTGAAAAGAGGCGAAGGAAAAAATAATAAAATAATATAATAAGTAATGCTAGTTAAATTTAATTGCTCTTTTATTTAGTCTTTATATATTAAAAATATGATAAAAGTTGATTAGTTAAGTTTTAGTATTTTCTCCATTTAGTTTGTAAATTTAAAATATGATGAAGATTGATTAGTTGAGTATTATTTTTTTTACTTTATAATTTTATCGCGGTATTATTATGATTTATTTATGTATAAAGAAATACTTTAGTTGGTTTAGATTAGTTTTTTTTAATTATATATAAATATAATTATATTAATTTTATTTATTATAAATAATTTATTATTTATTATTTATTTATACATAAATCATAATTTTACATCATACACTTTCTGCCAAAAAATAGTAAAACTGAAGAAACTTCACTTTCATAGCAATGAAAACAAAAAGCGTGGAAGAATTAATTACCGAAACTTTCGTAGGTTTTGAAATGAGAAGTTTAAGAAACTTACATACCGAAATACAAGCTTTTGAGGTTTAGGCATCTGTCAGCAAATGGCCTAAAATTCACGTGAGCGATTTAATAGAAAATAATTTGAATATGAAAGACCCATAAATTTAAAATATGAAACAACAAAGAAAAAAAATCATTTGGAGACTACTGGGCATGTTACTTAGGCTAGTTGTTTTCAGTCATGTAGGCTGAAGTGATAAAATTAAAAATCCACCGTATGATTGAAATATTATAATTCAGATAAATGTAATTTAATTAGCAAATCTAATCAAATAACTATGAAAATATTTAATCAGGAAATTGAAATATTTGATAATTGTTACGTGCAGGTAAATACATATTATTTGGTAGAATAGATCAGATTAGATAGATTTGGTTGGATTAGATTAGATTAAATTAGACTTAGTTAGATGTAAATATAGTAGACATATTATATTGGATTAAATTCTAATAACTCTGATTAATTTGATGTTATTTTTATTAGAGCACAATTAATCAATATATGATTATTTTTATTATTGTAATTTAGCCTAAATTATATTAGATTTGGTTAGATAAAATTGAATTAGGTATTTAGATTAGATGATATAAGTTTATTTAATTTGATACTATTTTTAAATTGCATAAAATATCATTTATAAAATTTTACTGTGCCAAATAGTGAAATACTATAGGGAGGATAGTCTTTAGTGCAATATAAATTAGATTAATTAGACTTGCCTACTTACTACCTCTACTTAATTTCATCTTCGGAAAATTTGCTTTTAGTTATATATATATAGAGAGAGTGTGTGTTCGTTTGGAATACTATTGATAGTATATAAATAGTATTTATTATCAATTTTTTAGTCATTGGATTAATACTATCCTGTATAATCCCACTGAACTCTAAACATCCAATGGTAAAAAATTTGATAGTAAATAAAATTTCTCAATTATCAAAAGTATTCAAGCTCCACACACACACACACACACTCTCTCTCTCTCTATATAAATCTATATGAGCTAGTCCGGCTACTATACTATTGATAGTACCAATCGCTTGGTTCTATCGAGTTTTTCGCTGTTACCCCTTTGACCGTTTCTATCCGTTAGATCATACTATTCAACCAACCACCCACTCAACCCTAGGGGACCACTATCATCCTAACAGCACATCCCTTCATCCAATGGTCAAAAACCTAATAGCACGAAGCTATTTGTGCTATTAGGTTTTCGACCCTTGGATGAAGGAATGTACGATTAGGATGATATGGGCCTCCTAGGGTTGAGTAAGTTGTTGGTTGAATAGTATAATCTAACAGATGAAAATGATTAAAAGGTTTAAATCTAACGGCGGAAAACTCGGTAGCACCAAGTACTTGATGCTATCGGCCGGACTCATATATATATATATATATATATATATATATGTATATATATATTTCAACAGTACTATTTAACTAGCTAGAGTTAGAGTATATTTATAAAAATCTCTTTTATTGTAGAGATTTAACCAATTAAATGCGTTTGGATTAAACTCATAATATTACATAACAGAAAGAGCGTAGAGCTTGCTCTCATATAAGATTATTAAAAAGATTGGTTTGATAGAAAACATCTTGTAATATCATAATAATATTGAGAGTG